>JAFBJS010002232.1:229858-337923 GCA_016785265.1 Paraplagusia blochii | reverse complement strand
TCAGAGGAGGGACAGTGGATACATTGGTAGAAGAATGATCCTAGAGATGGGGCTACCAGGTAGGAGACAAAGAGGAGATTGATGGATCCAGCGAAGGAGGACATGGAGGTAGTTGGAGTCAGAGGAGAACATAGGAAATGTTGATTTATGTTTTTTATTGTTATAACTGCCTGTAAGCAAAATGTATTTTACCAAACGTAACCCATAAAACTATCTTGATACATAATTTTGTTAGTATAAGCATACGTTTTTTTTTGCTACAGACTAAACAAATGAAACATCCTTGATGGAAAGGGGAAAAATGTGACAAAATTCTAACAGTTCCATATGTTGAAATAGATTAGGACAAAAGGGATGAGATGTCTCAACAGTTTCATCCTGTTGTTCTGTTATACTTAGGTTAAATATATTTTTGATCATTTCCAGTGGGCTCACCACCCACAGGAAGCCTCACAGTATGGTGCAGTGTGATTTGGGTGGCAGTCGAGGACAGTCGTGTTTCTGTTGATAGATTTGTTAGCCAAAAGAAATGACGAAGACCAAGATGACCAGGGCCACTGATTAGTAACTCTGATAGAAAACAACAACAAATCAGGCGTGCCCAATAGATAGATCAGGATCTACTAGTAGATCTCCAAAGGAGTGCTGGTAGATCCTGAGCCACAACATAAAAAAATAATAGTGTAAAAAACTATAGATGTGATTCTGTTTTAAGAGAGTAGGATATCCAGGCTATACAGTACACTGTAGGTAAATATATTTAGGTTTTTCAATGGAGGTAGATCACTTCAGCCTGGTCATTTGAATTGTAGCTCACAGGACCAAAAAGTGTGGACATCCTTGATGAAAATGGATTTAGCTAGTGGTGCAGCGCACACACACACACACACAAACACACACCAGTTTATTCTATCCCTGTGTCTCTGAGCTGCCACAGAGGCAAAGTTTTAGATATCATGAGCACAAAGCCGACGTTGTGTTCAGGGTCAGCTCAGTCCTTATGGGGTTATAGATGTAATTCCTCAGATCACAGTTCATGATACTGATGTGTAACTGGAAGATATTTTGGGGCAGCACTGATACAGAAGATACAAAGGACTTATTTAACCAGGCATGCGCTGCCTGAGTCAACTGTGGACATGGAGAGGAGTCGGTGCAGGCACATGTGGATTAGTGACGAGGAGTCAAACAGATACTGGATATTAGTTGTATCATGATGACTTAGTTTCAGACTTTACCTTCGAGTTGATATCTGCTGATATGAGCTCAGTGGGTTTGAGCTTATCAGATGCCAACCTTAACAAAGAGTCTGCTGTGATTTGTCTCTGAAGCTTTATTTTATTTTTTTTAATCTAGAGTCTATCTCATGGGGATGGAGTTAGCCGCGTCAGAGTAGAAACCATACTTTTACAACCACACTTTTTTCTCACGGATTCAAAAAATTCTAAACTACTTTTTCATCACATTGAGGAGATAAATCAAGATCAAAAAGGGAATTAAAAAGAAAAAGAAAGATTAGATGTAGAATATGGATGTGTCACATCCATATTCTACATTCCCAGGAGAGCTTATCCAATCACAGGCCAGCTAGATGCCACAGACGCTGTAATCTGGCAAGATAATTGGTCTGAATGTCTGTGTCCATTCACTTACAGCGGGCACTTTTGCCCTCACTTTTGATTCTGAAGGCTCTGGCAGATTTCGTGGGACCTGACAACACTAGTTGGCTGAAATATGATTGGATAAAAACTCTTATCGAACTTTTTAAATGTAAAAACTCACTTATATTAACAATAAATAATAACAAAATTTTATTTTAAAATATTAATGAATAAATGTGTTTTTCGGAGTATGTTTATGTCAGCAGAGAAGGTTTTGCTGGCCTCACGGCCCACAACTGGGATGTCAGATATCGGTCGACACTATTATCACTGTGATATTAGTGCCCTGATGTTAGCATAATTGTGAAATATTAGTAAGATTCTTACTAGATATTTGTCCGATAGTGAAAATCCATCTTTTTGGCCAATATATGAATGGCTGCATATATTGGTGTTGGCTGATAGTGGAATTGGAAATTAAACATTTGGACGATATATCTGCAAAATCAGGTAACAGAAAAATAGACATCTTGAGTATGGAAGGAAGTGAAGAGTGAAGACCTGTTACCCAAGGTCAGTCACTGATAATGTGTTGTATTTGTTAAGCACTGGAAATAGGTCTCATTGAACTGAGACAGCCTACAAAGTTGGGTAATACAAGCTGGACAGATACTGGTTTCAGTACAATATAACCCAAAAACTAAACACCTCCATCTGAATTAGTCACTTCATTCATTCTTTGTCTTCTACCAAAAGTCTGCTGGAGGACCATGCAATAATAACCAGTCACTGCAGCAAATGGAGTCAACAGCCTGGAAAGACCGAGAGATTAACATCAACTATGAGAACGCCTCTGACTTTTGGGCGACAGGAACAGAAGATCAGGCCAGGCTGTATATATAGCAGCCGATAGAGAGAAAAGTGAACATCTCTACATTAAACACAACAGCGGCTTTAATAAAATCTGTAGGTTATAGAAGCATCTGCCTGTCACTGCAGCGACAGTCACTGTGAACTCATATAGAAAGAAGAAATCTAATTCAAACTATTGGTCGCCTTTATTATTCCACAGACTATTGATCCTGAAGCTAGAAACCAATCTGTTTCTCCTTCGCCATATATTGACAGCTGGACTGGAGACCAACACCTCCTCTAAGAACACTGATGTGATCATGCACTGAAAAAGAGTTCAAATGATGCAGAACAATTCAAATCTGAGCTACTTGGACAGAAGAGAGCAGCATTGGTGGAATAAATAAACAAACCCTTAATTTCCCACAGGGAGGGAACTCTCTTGGGATTAATAAAGTTCTATCTAATCTAATCTACTCTCTTATTTACCAACAATGTCCGTTTTATGGATAAGTTGACGTCAGGAAGCCAACCAAGGATAATGTGATATCATGGCTTTGGAGTTAAGATTTAGGAATTCCAAAATCAGGGATCACACCAACGTGTTTGATTATCAAAAAAGAAAAGTGTAGCAGTAAAGTAGTCACTCTATCGATCGGTTGGGCCAAAGAAAGTGATAAACTGAAAGACAGATCTCTCAATTTGCCAGTCAAATACGTTCCGTCTCTCACTTATGGTCATAAACTTTGGGTCATGACAGAAAGAACGTGAACTCCGAAACCAGCGACTAAAAGGAGCACTCTCCATAGGGTGGCAGGCTGAAGAGCTCTGTCACCCTGGAGAAGCTGTAAAGGAATCAGTTGTGGTGGCCTGGGAATTTTAGACCCTCTGGAATCAGACCCAGAGGAAAACCCAGGACACCTTGGAGCAAAAATGTTGTGCAGTTGGCGTAGGAACACCACAGGATCCCCAACTAGGGGACTATCTAGGGAAAGGGGAATTCTGGGTATACCTGCTTTGACCCGGCTCCGGATAAAATGATAAAGATGGATGGATTGATGGAACTTTATAACTGAGTAGCTATTAAAGTCAGCAATATGGTGAAGTAAAATTTTACACATTTTATGGTTTTTATGGAAGATTTTACCCCCAAGATATAAGCATGCAACAGAATATATATATATATATATATATGTGTGTGTGTATATATACGTATATGTACACACACACATATATATATGTATATATATATACACACACACACACCATAACACCATTATACACAATTTCAATGACCAGATCTTGGCCTTCAGGTCGACTCTTTCATAAAATGCAACAATCCAGGTCACATGAAGCTCATTGAGGAGAGCATAAAACTAGTCAAATGACCAAGTCAGAGAAAGAACCATGTAACAGTTACGTCAGGACAGTTTACTCTGATGAACAGAGGGACAATCACTCTGATGTGTTGTTGCTTCCAGGTTTCAAAGGGATAATGTGATTGAGGGGTGTGACGTTGAGGGGAAGTCACTTCATTATTGTCCATAACTCATTGAATCTCTTTTCTCTCAGCCTTTCTCTATGAGATACATTTTGTCAGCCCTAGTTGTTCAGACTGCAATCCCCCAAGTAAATGTTGGACAACAGTTGCTTTAGATAAATGTAAAAAAAAATGGGACAATATGATTTGTGGACTAGTCATTGTTTCATCAAGACTGGGATGCAAGAAACATTTTTTTTAGGTCATCACGGATCATGTTTCCTAGAACTTCACGGTCATTTTTGGTGGTTCAACGATTGTTTTTCCTCGTTTGAAACTGTTTCAGGTATCACTGGGTCAACAATAAAATATCCTCATTAATGATCACTAACAGTCAATGGTTTATGAATAATGTCCAATGATTTTGGTCTGAAGGTTTGTGACTTTAAGTCCCGTGCTCCCCTTTGCAAAATAAATATAAGCAATCACATGATCCTTCCACTTCGTGTGACTGCAGACACCACAAATATAGAGTACGAAGAGACTTCCTCCGTACGGTTTTACCCACAGTGTCTATCAGGACAGGATGCCACGTGAACTGTGAAAGCTCTTGTGACATTAAGCCATTCGGGGTTTGAAATTAAATTCCAAACAGTGAAAACCAGGAGCTGGCAATTGAAAAGAGGACAGCAGAAAATCATGCTCATCCGGCCTGGTGTGGAGGGTGGAGGCTGACAGACACAAGGTACAAGGAATCAACGTTAAGGTTAACGATGAGAAATGACTGGAGCCTTCACTCAAAAGGGAAGTGTTAAAGGACACAACCTTTGGTTTAGTCCTTTATCGCAAAACAGGGAAAACTATGTTTGTTTGTTTTTTTTGTTTTTACTTGAATAGTCATCGCTGTCTGAGACTAGGCTTAAACTGCTGTAGTCCTGAAAGACAGACTGGATTAAAATCCCAAATTACTCGCAAAAAATGTCAAATACTGTTGCCGTCAATGACAGAACGCATCTCTTCAAAGTGATGATTACATTTGTCATGTACTGGACATGATTCTATACCAGGCTCTTGAGCCAGAACTGGTGTCAAAATTGGACACAGATCAGGAGCAGATAGATGGACAGTTGGGCGAACTCACATAAGTGCACAAAGGTTTAAACTCGAATGCTTTTTCTATGGCTTTTGTGTGCAAACCAATTACATAATTTTAGTGTCTCAAATTGTGTGGCCAAATGGGATGCATCCGGGCCCCCGGCCTAAGTTTGGTCACGCCTGTTCTTGACGGAACATCAATATACACACGTGTTATTACTGTATGGAAAACATGCTGTAAACAGCATGCAGAACTGCACTCCAGTCTCATGGGATCTTTTCATGATCAGACATTATTTTTAACCAGTTCATTCTCCTTACTTTGTGAGCCATACATTACTGTTGCACTCACCAGAGTGAAAAGGAAAACCATTTCCAACCACTTACGTCCTCCGTCTTTTAGACAGAGTGGAGATGAGACTAAGGTAATCACTGCAGTTACAGCGACACGTGAATACACAAATGTGTTTCCAGGCGCCGTGCAGAGCAGATGGCAACAACATGTGCTGGGCTGATAGCTTAGTCTCTCTGATCTGTCATGTGCCACCACTGACGTTTGATTTCACTTCACACGCTGGACGAAGTAAAAAGAAAAAGGTGTAAAATACCTCTTTTACATTGTAAGTAAGTAAAAATTTACCATCTATAGGTTTAAAATGCAGCCATTCATTTTGTTTGTTTATAAAAGAGTGTAAAAAAGGTCTGTCAAAGTTACTTGACCTAATATTTAAATTAATGTAAGAATAACACATTTATACCACAGTTACCACCCGAGTCAAACTCAGGTCCGTGGCCCGGATCTGGCCTGTAATTGAAGAATACTTGGTCCGCAAGATTATATTATATATAAATCTGTACTTGGGCAGAAAAATTCTAATTCTCACGCATTTACTATATTTAACTTTGTTTGTTTCTGAATCAATGCAAGAAAACATTCAACCCTGACAGTTCACAAATGAAAGTTGTGAAATAAGGACGGAAAGGAATGAAAGCATTGAGACACTCATCATTGAGACATTGTGATTCACACCACTGCACACAATGAAATGGGACCACAGCATTGAACACATCACCAAAGTGAACAGTGGGCAGCCATGAGCGGAGGATGTGGGGAGAGTGTACTCAGAGCGCCTCAGTGGTAACCTGGCAGCTGATGGATTTGAACCTGCAACCCTTCGGACCAAAGTTCCATAACAACTAGGCCACCACTGCCCCTTAGACTTAGTGTCTAAGGAAGGATCTGTGTATAAAAAAGACCAAAGGCAGAAACTGCTGCTGAATAAGCATGTACTTAACATTTTAAATACTTTAGAGCAACACATACACAGAGATAAAGACCAAGAAAAAATCAGGAGTTTAATTAAAAAAATTATGTGCCAGCAATGTCGGCAGTGGTGGCCCAGTGGTTGAGAAAGCGGACTTGGGTCCGCAGGGCTTTAAGTTTGAATCCCCCAGCTGCCAGGTTGCCACTGAGGTGCTGTGATCATAGCACCGTCCCGACCCCCATAACTTGTGGGCTCACCACCTCCAGGAAGGTTCACAATTAGGTGCAACGGACAAGCAGAAGAAGAAGAATGTCTGAATATATGTTCCAGCAATTGTTACTGAAATATTTACAGGCATTTGCTACAGTTGTTGACATTAAATTCTTAACCAGAAAATATGACTTCCTTTATCAGTGTCTAAATGTCTGTTTTTTTTCTACCAATAACGCTGTAACAAATTTACTTTATTTATTTCTACCACACTGAATGGAATAAATACTCTTGTTGTCGTCCAACTGTTATGCATTTTTCCAATATGTTTTTCCTGCATTATGTAACCGACCAACGCCAGCATTAGAACTGCAGTAAGTGGCGCTTTGTGAAGTTTAGAAAGTCACACTGTGTCATCACCGCTGATCCGGTTACGGTCCACCGTTTTGTTTGTGTTTGAATTGTAGCATTACTCTAAAAAGAGGTCAGTGGTGTACTGCTGTTTAGGAAAAATGACATTTGGGCCGCAGTACTGTCCACTCTGTTGTAAACTTAAGACTGCCAACTGTTAGGACAATCAGCCAGAATGCTGAGGAACCATGCCAAATTCAGGCCATTTAGTCTGCTCACAGTGAGGACGCTAGTCATTAAAGCTGACCAACAACATCCAGAGTAGGTCAGGGTCGTCTAAAGGGCTAAGAACGGCTGAAAAAGCTCAACTCCAGATGTGATTTGGCACAGTTTTTACTCAAATGTACCGTAAGGGGTTCAACCCAGCTGTAACAACTAGAAAACAATGTGCATGCAACTGCCAATTACTAAATAGAAAGTACATAATATATTAACTGACTGATCAGTACGTTTATTGATTAACCCCACTATTGGTCGCAAAAAAGGGCTGTTTTCAAGTTGTCAAAAAATGCCAAGGTCTTAAATATAGATTAAAAAAGGCCAAATCCAACAGATACTGGAACAGAAAGTTCTGTTATACATTAACACCATTAAAACCAAGTGTATTCCACTACGACCTGTCATGTATTCAGGCTAAATTAAGGAAAGCAAACTCCTTGTCATTGTGACATTGTGTTTTACACCACTACAAATACGAAAATGTGACCTCTGTATTTAACCCATCACCAAAGTGAACAGTGGGCAGGTTTGAACGCCCGGGGAGCTGTGAGTGGGGACGGTGCCATGCTCAGTGGACCTCAGTGGTAACTTGGCGGAGGGGGATTAGAACCAGGGGCTTTGCGGACCCAAGTTCACTTCCTTAGGCTAGGCCACCAACTGCCCCATTAGTTTTGTTTCCTTATAATGTTACATATACTGTATGAATACTAACAGTCTACAGTTAGTAGACTACTAATACCGTTTTTACATTGCCACTTAATTCGGTATTCACTGCGACGGGAAACCAGTTTCGCTCCCCGTTTGCGTTCACATTGCAAACTAACGCACATTAACTAATCCACCTCTAGTCGGGGGTTTCGATACCGAATTAACTAATACGGGTGTAAAGCAATTAAAAAGTATCCCAAATTACCTACTTCAGTATTCGATTCCGAATTGAATGAGAAAACGGTATAACAGTCAACTGCACGGAGTGGACAAAAAGGCAAACAGGAAATTGAAACTTCCTGCAGTGTGTCCATGAAGGTTGTCAGTCATCCAGGTCATGGCACAAGGTTAAAGAGTTAAGTTAGGCAACTGGACGTCCCTGCAGCATTTACAGAGGACTGGACAGAAAGTGAGCAGAGCTTTGACGGAAAGAGCAATTTTTGGTTTCAACCACATTTGGTTGAAAAACAACAATAAATGTTGAGTTGCTGATGATATCTTTAGCAGGAATTATTTGCAGTTTTTGAGTGAAGTATCAGGTTAAAACGTTCCTAAAAGTACATTTCTACCAAAATCTTTTTCTCTTTTGACAAAACAATCTCAGTTTCCAATAACACTTCAGAAAAAAACTGACATGAAATAAGGAAAGGAAAAAAAGCTAATGCACATTTACTGTTTGCAAACTGATACTGATTTACCAACACTGTTAACTTCTGTTAATCTTTTTTTTCTACTTTACATCGTTTATAAACTTGCTTTTTATTACTCTTTTTAATAATTTTAAAGTAGACCTAACTTTACTCAAAAAGCCAACCATTTACTTTCCTTAATCCTCGCCCCATCTCTCTCTCCTCCATTCCAAAATTAGTTTTTGTCCCCAATCACCTGCTTTCAGCTGGTTGTCCAGAGTCCAGCCAATCATTCAGCACAGAGTCAGTTATGGCCAACGCAGTACTCCAAAGAGGCCGGCCTGATTAGATTAATCAAACTAAGTCAAGCAGCAGTGGGTGAGTGTGGTGTGAGGTCAGCGTAACCATGTGAGTGCTTGCGTAGTGATTCCGTAGAAAAAAAAAATGGAGGTCACTATGTAAGAGAATAAAAAGAGACGGATGCAGGTTAAAATTAGTCCCAGTGATCACAGATGTGTTGTAAGATGGATCAAAATAGACACATCCTATTCAAACCAGACAAAGACACATTTGATTTCTGGATTTTAAGATCCAAGGGATGCAATTCACAAAAATAACTACTTTATCCACTCCCCTGATGCTGGATGCTCTGGTTGCAGCTTAATTGCTTCTGTGTGACACAAATACATGCTACACAGGGAAGACCAACTATATTTGTCGTAGACTTAAAGACAGATGCTGTACCTTTTTTGATTAAATTAAAACAATAATATAATAGACTATTACTTTATCTTTATTTTGGAATCCAGTAGCAGGTTGGGCCACTTGTAGTCCATGAGCCACGAGTTGATAAGCACTACTCTAGGACCTGCAGTATTCTAATTAGGTACTGCATAATGTTCCAGAAAAAAAAGGTCAACCATGAGAGGCTGAGTCAGTTCTGTGAATCCACTGTCACCAAACAATCAGTGTAAATTAACAACCAACAAAATGATCACACACAGTCTAGAAGGATACACAACATGTTCAGAGGAGGGACAGTGGATACATTGGTAGAAGAATGATCCTAGAGATGGAGCTACCAGGTAGGAGACAAAGAGGAGATTGATGGATGCAGTGAGGGAGGACATGGAGGTAGTTGGAGTCAGAGTAGAAAAAAGGAGAAAATTGTTATTTTATTTGTTGTTACTTTAGTTAATGCTCTTATATTCAATAATATAATGTTTTAGTTTAACTTGTTCAGTATTTCAAATGGTTTTAAACAAGTTCACCTACTGACTTCTCTGCTGCAAACTCTACATATTCTCCCAGACCACTCATTTTTACAAAGCAGAAATAATCAACACAGTAGAAGAAGCAAAGAATACTGGGGGGATGCGTAAAAGGAAATAGGACACGGCCGTATCACACACCCGCTGACATTTTGACAAGAATTGTCATGCTTTTTTTATTTTGCACTTTACATTTGAATGCCTGCAGTGCTGTTTATGAACTCTCACCGGGGGGCGACGTTTTGAGGTGTCAGAACTGTTATGAAATAGTACATAAATACTTATGCAACGAAGAAAAAAAAAAAACCACAGTGGGTCAAGCTAATGGCTGAGTTGGAGTCTGGGATGAAAGGTTCTGTTTCAATGAGGCTACAGTGGATGAGAAACCAGTGTTAAAACTACACAACATCACTGATTATAACATTGAGTGACAATTTTGAAGTAAGGCAGATGGCACCATCACTTTTCGATTTTTTTCGATTTGATAAAGAAACAAACAAGGAAAGCAAACTCGCTTTGACATTGTGATGCACCCGCTGTCCACAAATGTGTCAAATGTGACTTCTACATTTAACCCATCACCAAACGCCCAAGAGACAACAGGCCTTCTAAACAGTAAACCAAATGTTATTATTATTATTACTGTTGTTTTTATCATTATCATTATAAATATATTAGTCATAAGTCATAAGACATAAGAACTACAGAACAGAAATCCTAAAAGGATTCAGTTGTCAGCAACTGGACTTCTTGTAGTTGAAAGAAGTTTCATTCCTCAACTGAGGAACTTCATGAGTTTCTGGTTGATGTCAGAAGAAACTCTAGTAGTTCTACTCTTGTAGACCAGTCTCTTCACCACTGGACAAAGGTGTGACGAGTTATTTTGGTCAAAACCTTTGGAACAGAAACTGCTCAAGATGTTTAAGAGCAGTTTTCGTGTCACATGTCCAGATGAATGGGAGTCGTTGTCTCACCCGTCTAGAGAAGACTGCTCTGGTATTGATGAGCAGTGAAACTTCCTAGGATGAGATCTCAGGGCAGAATGGTCTGTAGCAGACAGTTGATGATGCAGACCACCTCCACTATTCAAGTATGGTTTCAGACCTTTGTTCCGTGGACATCTGAGTCCTTAAAAGAGTGTCCCTTTTCATTGGAATGGAGATAAACTGCTGAGTCCTTCTGGGTGGTTATTTGGTCTCCCCAATATACAGATATACAGAACACTCTTCACTGCATTGTACGGCAAAGACCACGTTGTTTAGGTTTTCCCTTGGAATTCTGTCCTTGGGATGAACCCACCTCTGTCTGATTGTGTTGCCCGGTTTGAAGTAAACAGGAATGTTGCGTTTGCTGAAAATTCTAGGTAGTTTCTCTGATACTCCCCATACATAGGGCACCACCACAGAACAGAACAGACAGTAACTTAAAACCAAAGGTGGAACATTTGTTCTCTTCAGTGACATCGATCGTTCAATATTGAACTGAAACCTGAAGCACTGCAAACGAAAGCACAAGTGTTTCATGCGTCTGCATCAAAGTGATCCGGTCATACGGTCACTGACGCACCGCTGTTTATTGACTTCATCGTACATTTGTTTATTCCTGACCTCAAACACCTCGACCCAAACACTCAGCTGCACGTCAACTGAGACAAGACATCCACCGCGCTGCTCTCCATATGTTTTTTTTTTCCATTATTTCTATTAATTATTTTTCTGTGCAGTATTCAGTCATGCACTGTTATGTTTCGCTTTTCTTATTGATTCCTGGTAGAGCAGGGTTATTTAGAGCTTATTCAGATTATTTCATTTGTAAGAAACCAAAGAACAGAGTTGATGTCTTGCATTTTTTATGTCTATCGATATCAATAACTATCACGTTACACCTGGTTTTCTCTGCTCATGTTCTGTTCTGTTCTGTACTGGTCAGGCAGAGTATTGATCCTGTGGTTTTAAATATCAATTATGTATTAATTCACTGAATGTTTTAGGGGAAGTCTTTATGTAATGAGTAAAGACCTCAAACAATATCCATAAAAAAAATCATTGTTATGCTTTGACATATTTTCCTTTTGAATGATTTAAAAGAAGTTATCAAAGACATAAAGATCTACATAATGTGTCAAACTTAAGGCCTGAGGGCCAAATGTAGCCCACCACGTCAACTAGTGTGGCCTGAAGTAGCACAGAAGGCATTCGTCTTATAATACAGTCCAGCTGATTTTCTTAAATTATTTTTATAATCTTCATTATAAAGGTATAAATTGAATTGTTGCTGTCCATCCCAAGTTTTGGGGGGATACATTTTTCCTCTGCATTTAACCCCTCACCGCAGTGAGCTTGGGGAAGCCGGCTGAGCCAGCCCCCCGGCCAGCAGTGTGTGGGGACGATACCATGCTCAGGGCACCTCAGCGGTAACTTGGCGGTACAGGGGTTCGAACTGGGGCCCAAGTCCCTGCTCTTAACCACTAGGCCACCAAATGTCTAAACTGGCTGTCAAAATGAGTTTGACACCTCCGCCCTAAAAGACATGAAAGAAACCCATGATGCTGCTGCAGTTGGACGTGTCATTTTCACAGGATGTGATTTTTCAACATTGCAGCAGTTTAATAACATCACAACAAAACACATTGATGTATCATATGTTGATTTCCCCGAACATGCCAGGATGTGTAACCGCTCTCTGAGTCCGTGCCTGTTTACATGTTGATAACTGAATTACTGAGCTGCCCTCAGCGAGTCACACAGCATGTGAGCAGCCTGACCTACATTAAGGCTTTCCTTATCCTTGTTCCTTGAATGAAAGAAAATGTCCCCTGTTTGTTAAGCTGTTAAGGAGCATGACGCACATTTGAGGAAAAAAATTGGACATTGGACATGAATGCTCTTTGGACGTCGTTGCTTTGCATGTTGACCTTTAAATTATGCATTCTGCACTGATGCATGTAATGAAGTCTTTTGGATTTCACTTTTTTTAAAAAAGGCATCAAGATTTTTCTTAGAAGTTTTTAGACATTGAATAAATAAATTTGGATTTCTGTAAAACTAACATAATCAGGTTTCATTTTGAGGCAAGAAATGGACGAGAAATTCCAGGGTGACATTCCGTCCTGGGTAAATGTTACTGTCTCGGCCATTGAAAGGATATGGTTAACATAAATTAATATATGAATATGAAAAGGAAAATGTAATTTACTATTACACAATGCAGAAAAATGCAAATAGCAAACAGGGTCGAAAGTGCTTAGAGATGCTAAGACGATGCTTCGTCACATTAGCCTGAGATCATAAACCAAGCCTTAGAAAATAAACAGCAATTAATTTTTCTATCAACCTCTAGTACAAACTATTGGATAGTTTAGCTGCTGGAGGTGGATTTCTTCATGTAAGCATAGAAAAAAGAGAGAGCGGATATCAGACCACAATCACGTGTCATGGCAGCCCACTGAGACACCCCAGGTCCTGGTGTGGACGACGAAAAAAACGAGCCTGATTGATCACCTGCTGCACAGAGAGCTATCAGTGTGAAGTCACTGAGTCCACAAAGGGAGAGTGGAAATGATGAAAGTAAAGTGGAAAAAACAGAAGGATGTAGAGACATGCAGAGAAACAGGAAGAAGAAATCAGTGACATGATTACAGCAAACAGTGCACCAAGGAGATTTATCATTATTATTATTGTTGATATTGTTATTATTAATGGGCAGTAGGATTGTCTTTAGGAGAGACAAGGATGGACAGGATCAGGAATGAGGTGATTAGAGTGACAACACAGACAGGAAGGATTGGAGAAAAAGCTAGAGAAGACAGATTGAGATGGTTTGGACATGTTCAGAGGAGGGACAGTGGATACATTGGTAGAAGAATGGTCCTAGAGATAGAGCTACCAGGTAGAAGACAAAGAGGAGATTGATGGATGCAGTGTGGGAGGACATGGAGGTAGTTGGAGTCAGAGTAGAAGATACAGAGGACAGGGGGAGATGGACAATACTGTTTTGCTGAAACTATATTATTATTTCACAGAAACACAGAGCATCTGAGTTAATCCATGCCCTGCAAAGTGGTTGATATAAAAGCAGTATTGAACAAGTCACTCAATAAAAGAAATGCAGTTAAATCAAGGGGTTTTAAACCATTACCCCTCATGAGCTCAGCTCCAGGAAACAGATTCACTAGGATTCTAGAATGAAGGGAGACAAAGAGGAGACCAGGGAGAGAACCCTGGTCAATACGCACAAGATCTATGAGGTGAAAAGCAAGGACGGAATCAACAGGAAAAAAAAAAAATCAGAAACCAGGTCATTCAGAAGAGAAGAGTCGATACAGATACTGTACACACAGGCACACAGAGACACTCTCCAGACTCCATATGTTCACACATTCACAGCTTCACTGAAATGAATTCAGACTTTCTCCCATACCTCCATTCTTAACTCCATAAGGTGGAAAAAGATAAAGAATATAATGTTAATTCTGCTAAAGAATAAAAACACTGTATCTCTATAACACACACTTGGGAATGGACCATTCCATTACTTCCCCCTCCTACATTATATTATCATCCATCATCATCCCTAAGGCCACACTTCGGAGAATTCCTTTTTATCATTAACATTAAGTACATCACACCCATAGAAACAACCAAACAGTTGCTGGACTGTCATCAATCAGCTACTTGATTGGTCTAGCACAGGGGTCGACAACCTTTTTCCATGTAAAAGAAAACACTGGCAGCCGCAAATATTTTTTGGTATCTAAAATGAAGATAACAGTCTATGTTTTTGTTACTTTTATAGTTTTCTTTACCTATAACCTTTGTATAAACACCTATTTTGTGTTTTCTTTTTATTCTTTTTTTGCAACATAGTTACCTGATAAATCTCCCCAATTAGTTCTGTTCAGCCCAAGTCAAAACTGTTTCTGGTGGAGTTGGTATAAAGTTGGACAAAGTAGCTTTAACAATTGAACCATGACCAGTGTAAAGGACAGATGACTGATGAAAAAGAATAATAACAATGATTTTAATAAATAATAAATCAATTTTATCCACCTTTTATACAGACTGGCACAAGTGTGGATTCACAGTCGGAAACATATGGCGAATAGAAACAAACAACAGTAGAGATCAAGTGATGTGGTCGAAAGTATACTGTATATAGGTCATCTATTTGTAAATGTATGTCAGAGTTGTTTGAGCACAAGTGATACAACTCAAGTGAACAGATTGTGAACAACCAATAAAAACCATAAGAAACCCAACAAATGGGTCGGAGGTGATTAGATCAGTAACGGGAGGACGTGTTATTATCCCAGGACAGGATGGGAAATAAGAGAGGAAACAGAAGACGGAGCTGTGGAAGGTGAGAAAGAGACAGGAGCCAATGGAGAATGAAGAAAAAATAGGAAGAGAATGATGTGGCTGGTTTCACAGCAGATCAATACTGTTTCAAATATTTATAGCACGGGATAACAGCAAATATCAGCAGAAGATATGACCGGCATACATCACTGGAAAACAACACATAAAGACAGAGACTGATTTAAATGTCTCTGTACATGGAGAAGTATGGATTCGACAGTGAGAGTGGCCAACGAGCCCTCTCCTCCCCAGGAACATCGCCCCCTGTAGGCAGAGTAGTGGAAATCCCTATTTTTTCTTTATTGTATGACAAGAACATATTGTACAGAAGACATGTTCATGTCGTTTCCTGTCCCAGACAGAACAAAAACACTGCAGAAAGAGAGAGCGAGAAAGAGAGTGAGAGAGAACCACCAAAGGGAATGTGAAGGGAAAATGATTCTTCACCCTCTGTTCTGTCATCTCCAGTAGTTTAGAGTGAATCTACAAAAAAATCTTTCAAAGCTGAACCAGAGCTCAATGTTAAAATCATATTTACTCATTTAATATGTAATTTGTACTTTTAGGAAGATGAATTCAATGGTCTAAAGATGCAAACAGGACTTTATTGGACCTCCTCCTTTTCATTTATAAATCTCCATTTATTTTTCTATTAGATAGAACCTAAAATAAATTAACAAAGATTAATAAGAATATTGTATTATTGACTGAGTGGCATCTGAACTTTAAGTTTTACTCAGGTTTGAAGAGTAGAAAATAGTAATAATAGCAGGAAAATAGTAATAACACCTCAGGGTCGTGACCCAGTCTTTGGGAAACAGTGCAATATGAACACTGCATAACAGAGACTGTATCACAGACTGAAAGTGAAAAAAAATATATATCTTTTTTTAGCATTTCTCAAAAATCAAGACCTGTTATCTCCTATATGAATATTCTGCCCCCTATTAATGATGATATGATCATAATCCCACTGCAGCCACAAACAATCATTTTGTTCCAAAATAACAAATTTTTCTTTCAGTCCGAAACCAATTCAAGACATTTTTCCTTTTAGAAACCATTTTTTTCTTTCTGGGAATATGGTTGGAAAGTGGTTCCTGTATGTAAATGTAATCGTCCTTCAGCTGAAGCATGTAACGTTCACACAGCCTCTCATACTCTCCAGACCACAGTCACACAGAGCACTTTGCAGGTTCTTGAAACACAAATCACGAAACTTGAAAGAACAAGCATCCTCTTGTCGCCTCTCCCAGCCTGAGGCCTGTTGCCCAAACCCTTGCCTGGCACCAAGTTGAATGAGAGCAGCTGAGACCGAGCTGGCATTGATAAATCGAACCTCCCCTGGAGTGATAACCATAAATAATGAGCCCTGACTAAAGTTGTATAACACAATTAAGTGGAAACATGGAATAATCAATATGGATTTCCAAGAAGAGGCGAATGGCATTAGACTGTTAGCTGCAGACTACTGTGTGTAGATGCCATGGTGGAGCACGGTTTCTGCTCTGAATAGATGCTGGTTGAAATCACCCAGCAAACATTAATTACATAAATAAATGAAGTAATTATTTTAGGTCAACGTTAATTATATGACAGTGAATCTGTGGACTGAACAGAGATGAGTGGGCGGTCCAGGCAGCTGTCACTGCTCTGATGTCACACCAGGGCTGACTTGCGAGCTTCTGTGTGACCACACACTCATACAGACACACAGATTGAGTGTCAGCTGTGTTCTTCATCACATTAAAAAAAATGACAACCTGCTGATTCAGATATTAGGACAATGTCTAACCCACGGCATGATCTCTTTATCAACATGAAGAACACAGTGTTCAACTGACTGAAGCAGATTTTTATGCCTTGATTGTCAAAAGACTACAGACGATGGGTGTTTGTAGCACACACAGCAGATATAGTCAGGAATTGTGTCTGATAAAAACACATTAAACACAAAACTAAAGCATTTTTCAATCTTATCTAACAATACATTGAATGCAGAAGTAGAATACAGTAAGGAAAGCAAACTCCTTGTCATTGTGATTCACACCACTGCACACAACAAAATGTCACCTCTGCATTTAACCCATCACAGAAGTGGGCAGCATTGAGCACCTGGGGAGCAGTGAGTGGGGACGTTGCCATGCTCAGTGGACCATTGGTTGGATACCAACTTGGAACCCTCTGACCCCAGTCCCGTTCATTAACCACTGGGCCACCGCTGCCCCTCTCGCAAAACTTGCATGTGAATAGTTCCTAAGTTTACTGCAGTTTAAAAGGTTCAAAAACAGAAGCAGTCATTTCTAATTGATGACTGATTATACAGTAACTGTGTTGAGTTATTCTAACCTGATGGAGATCCATTTAGATAAAATTACTACAGTCAAGGTTCCAGCTACAAATGACTCTTTCTCCAAAACTGAAAGTACAAACTCTATTTCAGAACAAACTGAGGCACAGAGCCCGGTTGTGGCTATTAAAAAGATGTATCTTAAATTCTATTAAAGGTTTAAGTAGAACTGTTTAGAATCAAATTTATACCAAAAACAACCTTGGTATAAGGTTTGGTGATAAAATAGTCGACCACATTCACTCTGTATAGCAGCAAAGCATCCCTTGTGGGACAAGTAAAGTTTTGTCGTCTTTCTTCCCTTACATCTATTGGTTAGTGATTCAAAAACACTGCCGGTTTCTACAGAGAATTGTGTTGAGTAGAAAACGGTAGAAGAAAATAACTAGGTCAAAAAAATTTTGGCATTATTGTCATGACAATTAATAACATTTAATAATTCATAGCCTTTAATCTCTGCTGTTGCCGTTGTTAATGCCTTATTTCAAGAACTGCAGTCAAATCCAAAGAACTGATAGATGAAAGCAGCAACAAACAGAGTAGTTTTCAACTAAATGGAACAAACTATTCAAAATCATTGATGAATTTCCATAACAGCATTCTTGAGCCCATATGCACAGCCTTTGTAAACAACCATGAATAATAAACATAATGTATGAGGTTTGAGAAGGTTTGAGTTGGAGTACTTGAACATCCAAGCATCTGCTGAAGGGGAGAGTTATCTGTGTTCTGTGGAATAATCTGTTCAACGTTGTTTGTTCTACATCTTGAAATTCAGAGCTGAGAAAATCTGTATGCAGGGAATGTAAGAGTTAATGCTGTTCAGCTTATGCAAAATATTTCTGACCAACTCCTCTGCCATGAGTACCAGTGAGTCACCACTACTTCTCCAGCTGAGGCAAAGGTCCTTCAGGCTGGACATGGCGAGGATATTAGGGCAACAATTTGATGATGACCTTTAATGAGACTGGAGGAACAGACAGAACATACTGGGACTGTTATGGGCTGTAAAATCTCAGAGGTAGAGGTAGGTTTATTGATCTCAGTGTTTGCAGACTACTATATCATAGTGTTTATGACATTGGAGGTTTTGTCCTGTTTTTTTCTGATCTCAGACTTTATAAGTAATGTCCCATGTAATAATGTGGAAAAAACACTCTTAGGATTTCTGAAACCCAAACCTTGTCTGACTTTCTATCCTGACTTTCTATCAAAAATCCATATATCAGCTATCAACTACTGTATCGTTGATTGATTGATTGATCTTTTGGAGAAGGGCATTGTATTTAAATGAACATCTACAGATAAAATGTAAATAAGCCCAATTGTAGAGAAAAGACCAATTTCCATTGGTATTCCATTGACCAGAACAGGATTCTCAAACTTAAATTAGTCGAGGGCCACCGCCCACGCTATCATTTCACTGAAGGGCCAGCTTTCAGTGTTCAATACAAAAGAAAATAATTAATAAATAATCAGTTTCCCCTCATAGTCTCTCTAATACAACACTGGGATTTTGAGATCTATAGGATTTACCATAAAATGTGGAGAACAAATCTATAAACTATAAAACTTACCATATATTTACTAGTTAAGCCCACGATGCTAGACTATAGTACAGAACAGTACATCAATCTGTGAAAATACATTTACAGAGATTATGGAAAGTACAGATCATTACAGTTGTATTATATACTGGATGAATTATATTCATTGGATGAGAGTGAAGCAAAGTCTCCATTGCATGCATTAATTCTGGTCTTCTGGTCATAAATCTCATTGGCCACGCTAACATTACACTTTCACATCAAGGTGAAAAGGTATTCCATGGGCCACAAATGGCCCACGGGTCGCGAGTTTGAGGCCACTGGGCTAGGGGGAGCAGGGCAATGCCCCCCCCCCACGCATTGACTGAGGAAAACCCTAATGGAAAAAAGGGTCTGATTTAAAGAAAAGAATATACAGCTAAACCTACTTTCAGAGGTGATACTCAAGACATACACTCAAGTCAGTTACTACATAGTCATAGTATTTTTTTCTCAACACAACAGCATCTTCTGCAGCTGCTGGTTGTAAACAAATATAAATACTGCTTTCATAAATCATTATGACCTCCCATTTTCTTATCCCAGCGTCATGCAGACCAGCAGATATTCAAGGTGACCAGAATGCTTTTAGCCATTACCTATATAGACTGCAACAGTGACCTCTGCTCAAGCCTCCCTTTCTGACGTCAGTCATTCTTATGATGTATGCTGGGTGAGTGCCGGAGTAACAGTTAATCAGCGCAGCATCGTCTCTGCCGCCGGCCTGTCTTGTACGTACTGTAGCACACTGACCTAGTTTTGTGGTGTGTTTGTTTTTTTTTTATCTTCCCTGGTTCACTAAACTCAGACTGAAGCTCTAGAATGTAGAGTTGGGATTTTATCAACGGAAGCTTTGATGCTGACTGTGCCCCTGTCTATGACTATAAAAAATGGAATTTCCAAACATTTTTTCCAGGTCCCTTATCTTTGTAAGGTAATCAGCCAATGTAAATACCCTCTGTTTATAACAATAGGAATTCATTCTCCCCCCTCAGACATTTGCGGTGTATGAGGGGGAAGAATTTAGGCTCACAAATGTCCTTCACAGAGGACAAACGTGACCTACTGGTAGTCAGGGGGATATTTGAACTAAATGATGATGTGTTAGATGTGTTTACCTAGTTTAACTGCATGGCTGTTAAGTGCTAGACAGACGTATTTTATTAAATTAGTGCGCGACCTTCACAAACACACATAAATTATCATGAAGGCCATCTAATGATTGAGTCAGCACGTGTAAACTGTACTGAACTGGACATTACAAACAGCTGACCTAAGGGTAATGTCAGTTGTTCCAGGAAATATTGCCATTTTGACTTACTAAATACTAAATAGGGTTATTTTTGGGATGCACCTGAATCAAACTAGTTTCCCTTCATCTCACTTTATCCCGATTGGCATGTTTGGATTTAAATATCTGCAAAATGCTAAATTCTTTGCAGATTGCACTCCCAGTTTGAATTTCAGTATTAGAAATATTAGTTTTGCTAAAAGCTGCCCTTGGGCTTTTCTTTGATATATTGAGACTTGTTGGCACTTTCAGGCTACCTACCACTGGTTGCGGTTTTTGCTCACATTATGATACTTGTTTTTGACATGTAGTGAAGGTACTTAGATCAAAACAACAATCAGAAATATTTTGTGGCCACATTTTTAAGACCTCCATTTTAACCATTTTAACCATTTTAACTGATTTGCCATGACCTCTACAGTAGAACCACAGATTCACCTAAAAACAAATGTTCATTTAGTAAAACAAACACTAACTGCTCCTAAAACAATTAACAAAAGAAAACAACTATTAACAACTACTATTTCTGGTCTTTCCAAAGAAGACCAGGCTTTGAAGGTTTTTAAAATGTTTTGCTATTTTGCTCTGGGAGACGGTCTTTTCCTAATATTGAATAATAATAATAATAATAATTTTTCCTACAAAGTGCAACACCACATATTGTTTAAGCTAAGGACTTATATCCTGGACATTTTTATGGTCCATCACAGGGCGCAGTACAGTCAAGTAATTCTTAATAAATCCACAAAACTCTCCATTATTTCAGACTGTGCCAGGAAAACAAAGAACCTTGAGAAAACCTGTGACCACTGGGAAACAAACCCGTGAGCAGTAACCTCAGTCACTAAATAATTTGTTCCTTAAAAATGTACAAACACCACTTGGTTGAGCCTGTTGATCACAGTTGACCAGTCAGTCTCCTGCAAACAGGTTGGACATGAACTCCACTGTAGCAGGAACCACTGAACTGAACATCCCTGCATCTTAACAACAGTTTTTTTACCTTTCATTTAAAATGTGATTTTTCAGCTGAATACAGGATTAGATGCTAAAATGGACATCTCTCCCCGTAGACTTTTTAAGTAGGGCGACACAGAGACCTAATTTCCACGCGGATGGAGCCATATATTATGTGGGTCAGCCACCCAGCCGGTATTCACAGTTTGCATCCTCCCACCAGGCATTATGAGTCCATACTTTGATAATAAACGACAGTAATAGGTGTAGCTCTTGAGACTGTCTGTTCACATACTATCTCTCTGTTGGCACAGTGTGAGGCCATGATGCAACTCGTATACCCTCCTGATCTCATATTGTTTATTTTGTGCCATTCACAAAGCTGGCATATGAATATACAGTAGATGGAGCAGATGTGATTACATGTTCCACAGAGGGATTTGCTCTGTCTGTTGTCAGAGCGAAGCTGAGCCTGAGCCTGTTCTACAGTACATGTCAACACGATATTCCTGGGGTAATGCTTAAAGAAGAACATATGTTTACATCATACCTTCCTGTGTGTAACATGTCATTAGAGTACACCAAACATATTGAACCAAATTGCACTGAACTTGTGCAATGTGTGTTCTAATGTGTAGTACTCTGTATAAATGAATGGAATTTAAGTAATACTCAAATGTTAAGCATACTGTGTTAAATGGAGTTTTACAAATTGTTCTTTCTCAGTGTCAAAGATTTATGATGGCCCAACAGAGTCTGACATGTTTAGCAAGATTCACCTCATAATACAACGAATCTTTTCGCTATTCACTGTTGTTTCATTGGTCCTTTTACTCCTTACCCTTTTTCTCTCTTTCCTACTATTACCATCAAAATTAAGTTTTCACTTCCATCCTCCAAAAGTTAGTGTCAACATTCAAACTCACTGCCTCGCTCACAATAATAAGTATTTTCCCAATTGTTATGATGCTATATTAACATTATTTGGCTAAATCTAGATTTATGATGGTCACCTGTGGTAAATTGTATTTATTATTTGATTTCTGGTTGTTTAAAAACATTTTTATTTGTTATTTTTCATTAGGAAAATGCATTCTAAATATGAATCAGCTGTATTGTTTTAAAGTTTATTCTCAAATCAGGTCTTAGTATATATTTAAGACCTGATTTATCTCCGTTATTTCCATTGTTTGTTTCCTTATGTGATTTCTCTCTATTATGTCCTGG
This sequence comes from Paraplagusia blochii, assembly GCA_016785265.1. NCBI lineage: Eukaryota > Metazoa > Chordata > Actinopteri > Pleuronectiformes > Cynoglossidae > Paraplagusia > Paraplagusia blochii. The sequence continues at coordinate 315,414 of JAFBJS010002232.1, read as the reverse complement.
TTAGTAATCATGGTGAACATCACAATGTTTTGAAAAGCTGCTTTAGCAATGATTTAACATTTTTCAGTGGTGACGTTTATGTGAAAAAGGTGGCTATGATTGCCCTATTTATTCTAAGATAATAAGCAAAATACTTCATGAATGACATGAAGCATAACATCTAAAAACTTGTGTCACTGGAGTCTTTTTTTTTCCAGACACAACTAGGTTGAAGTCCATGAACAGAAGACAGAAGATCAGCATCGGCTCAGACACAATCATCTAACGTGTCATTTACTGGTATTTACATGACGGCACCACAGCTGTGATGCTGACAGTCAGTGGCACACTTCTGAGTCTTGACATTTCAGCTGACGTTTCATCAGTTGGTGACTCAAACTGGGCCTCCGCTGTAATTAGAAACAGGCATCTGATGTACAGAGGTACACAGAAAACAACAGAGGAAATGGAGCAGTGTCTGAGGACCGCAGATGGTGTTGGAGTCTGATTTTTTTTCCGAGTGCTGTTTGGGTTTGGGAAAATGTCACAAGGTTGAAGCACAATCTAAAATAAAGAAAAGACTTCAAAATTGACCCTCAAGTCCTAAATCAGTTTTCTATTTTTTTTAACCTACAAAGTCTGGCTTTGAGGAGGTCTTTGACTTTTCACTTCCTCCACAGCACGTGAAAGCTTCTTCACGTGGAGGCAGCAGCGGCACACTTTGTTTCTGATTGCCGATGTTCACCTTGAGATGAGCTGCTATTGTCAATCGGCCGTGTAGTCAGGAAATAATGGGATTCTACAGCTTTTGTGGCAGTTCCTTGAATAAAGGGCTTTAATAAAAGAGTGACTCAGAAGAAGTGGCTAAAGATGGAGGTGTTGTCGCAAACTGACATATTTGATTTGAAGACTGGTAAATTAACAACAACAACAAAATCATTTTAGTCACGTCTATAATGTTAGAAACAGATGTGTCCATGTTTGGCAACAAATGTGTTAGTGCTGCCCAGAATTCCCTTTTGTTTTCTTTTGTGTGAGAATGGTGCCAATTGGATCCTATCAGAGTAGTGTTTCTTTTCAGTCTCAGGTTCACCTAAAAATGTAAGGCTAAAAAAGCTGAACTGGACCCTTTGCTGAGCACAACAGAATTCAACAAGTGAATCACATATGGAACCACAAAGAGGGCAAACAGAGGAGAACTTCTTTTTAGAGATATTTTTGTTCAGCCTTTTTTTTAGACTGTGTGAAAACATTTCTTCTTTATACATACACCTACTGTATGCGATCACCGTATGAATAGAAGGCCCGGGGGCCAAATGCAGCCCGTCAGATCATTTTGATTGGCCCACAGGGTCTTATAAAGCATTTTACAACGTAAATGCGGCAGAGATTTTTTAACCTAATAAATAAAAATAAGGTGTTATTACTCAGCAAAAACCAATATTGTTATGTAACTAAACAATATTAAAGTGCAGTGACATGTTTTAATATGTATTGGAGTAGTAACATCTATAGTCTTCCAAGTACAACCAGCCCTTCAAGGGAATTATTTTGTTGAAATGGCCCCCTAGTAAAAAGGACTTTGACACCAGTGATATAGAAGGACAGACATAGACAGATGGACAGATAGAGAGATGGATGGATGATGATTCCAAAGGGATACACAACTACTATTTAATCTAACCACATCTAATCAATAAACAATTCATTGACACATATAAAGGTCTTTCATTCGTCTTTTTGTCTCCCTGATGCATTTGTACCTAACAGCATCTGGACTGGTACTTTGCTGTATCCCAGTGGTACGCATGCACACACAAACACACACCACTATCCAGGTCAGTCGGTCACACTGTTTAAACCTGTTTATAAGTTGTTCAACGCCTAGGTTTCCTCACGTAGCTGCCCTCACTTAACACTGCGAGTTGTGAATGCACCACAGATTTATCCAGTGGACTATGATTAGTGCTGTGAGCAATAGTCCATCATTTAAACTCTTGCCATCTTCACAATATGTAAGAGCTTCAGGTAAAGACTCATATATTCCAGTTATTCTCTGGATTGAACTGTTTTTCTGCAGACCTCGGATAAATTATCACTGACAAATTGAATCTATGACAGGCTGCCGTTGAGGCTCGCCCTTAAGGTAAACGTGATGTATGTCGAGAAATTGAAGGCTGAAAAGTCTGAAGCCTGGGGTCACTGTCCACAACCAAATATAATTTCAGCAGCACTTTCAGACAGTGGAGAAGGGAATTTTTCTCTCTGGCAGACTTGCAGGCTCAAGGAGGAGGCTAAATAACGTTGAGTAAACTGCAGATGGAAGCAATGCTAAGAATGATTGTGCTTAGAAGAGATAACGGAGTGTTTGGACAAGTGGTGTTTGGTGGAGCAGAGCGTGTTATTGTGGGGAAAGTAGGGAAAGATCTGATATTGAGACCTGAGGAGAACAGGGTAAAAACATCTGTCTATAAGGCAGTAAACTTGGAGGAAAGGGTTCACAGAAAAAAATATATATCAACGTGAAGGAGCTCAGGATTTCCATTATTTACATACATACAAAAATTCAAATTCAACACATTTAGATCTGGATTTTCCGTTGACTAAAGGACATCCGACTTAATAATGTCAGTATGTTATTGTGTCAGTAATATAAACTCTGCCATGGAATTCTACCATGAAATTTCATTCATCATCACACAAAGCAGCACGTCCTGAATATAAAGAGAGCAACACATTGTCCAGGGTTACGACTTTTGAGTGTGGAAGGTTTTTTTTTTTCTCTCTGTACAAGGTTATTCTAGTTACAGATAAAAAGGACGGCTGCTGCTGTTGTTGTTTTATTGATCCTACGACTAATGCAATAAAAGATGATTGACAGAACTAGGTCGGCGAATCGGATGAAAATACAATGCTTAAGGTTTGCACAGAGAGAAACCAGTGGCACTGCAGCTGCAGCAGCAGCTACTGTTTGTCTTTTTTAAATGTGAAGTGACAATAAGTGAGGTTGTTTTTTTTTTGCATGCAGATGAGCTCTGTCAGCTTTTCCTCCTACACAGAGGGAAAACAAAGGAGCGTGTCTTTTCGCGAGCACTTAAAACACAACAAGTGCACAAAGATTTTTTTTTTTTGTGCTTTTATTGACAGTAAACCATTGTTAAAAAATACATATAAAAAGATCAACAAACAAATGTACCATGATTAAAAACACAGCAGTTCTTCCACAGGATTGTTGACATATAAGGCAATTTTAACTTTTGTTGTTCAAATAATCCATTTTACTATTATAATCTGTTGAAAGAAGGAAAGTCATTATTGCACACTTGACTTATATAGAATGATTTATCTATAGTTCAAGATCAAGCAAACTTTGAGAAAATGTATGTGGAAGGATCAATATATTTCAGTATATGACATTAACATTACTCTGATATTCTTCATGATAAAAACCTAACTATTTTATGGAAATATGCAGAAATTGGAATAAAGTGTAGGAAAATGATATGATAAGGTTTAAACCAAAAACATAGTGACTATTTTGAAAGACATTGATGCTAAACTCAGTAGATCTTATTTATTTCTTATAAAAAAACCTCTTACGCAAAAAAAAAGGATTAAATGAAAAACATTTGAACTGGTACTGGGTGATCATACAAGTACTTGAAATAATATAGAAAAATATAATTTTCATATTCTCTTGTAAACTACAAATTAACCAGCAAAAACAATGACATCAACTTCGACATCCAGCTGTGTCTGCATCTCTTCAGATGTTTACAGCTGAACTTTGACATTTCTCTTGATCAGTCAGAAGAGCAATGAAACTCCCACTCCTCCCACCAGTGGTAACATTATTGTTTTCTCTCTCAGTTTTATTTGCCCTTACAACTTTTATATTGTTTAAAGCCATTAAGAAAGGGTGAATGAGAAATATCGCAGACTTACTTCTTACCTGAAGAAGGGTGAAAAGGCTAATCTTGGTGGTTTCTGAGAAAACAAATGTAAAAGTAATTAAATGCAGTTCATTTCTTAGTTTTAACAAATGCTTAATGTTAGAAAATCTAGAAAATGGGTGAGATCAGGCATGAGGAAATGTTTATACCCAGGTGTGAACTAAAATAAATGGCAATTAATTTATGCATTAAGCTTGGCTGGCTGTTTGCCCATGCCTAGTTTCAATGACCAAAGATCTTGTCCTTTGCTTCTGCTTGTCCTCAGGTCGCAGGGGCGGCTGGTGCCACCCAAATCACATGGCACCATATTGTGAGCCTTTTTGTGGGTGGTGGGCCCACAAGAAGTTATGTGGGTCAGGATGATGCTAGGCTTAGAGAACCTGAAGCACTGCAGACCCAAGTCTGCTTCCTTAACCACAAGGATACCACTGCCAGTCCTTGAATGTATTATGTGGGAGCTTTACTCAGATTTGATAGACGTATCTAAAAGATGGAAAAACACAGTGGTAAAGAGGAAAAAAACAAAAAAAAACAAAAAAAAACTGAGTGAATTGACTGTCAAGATACCGTTAACCAACACTAATACCACAGTATAATAAAATTATAAAACTTTTTATTCCCTTTGTTAGCATCAGTGTCAGCAGAAGGTCTTTGGCTCTTAGTTGTTGGTGCTGATGTCACCACTGTACATATCTGTGAAAAGGTCCAACGTCGGTGCATTTACCATTAGTCCTCTGGTATTGGGGAGTTACAGTTACCATGATAAATATAAACTGGTCCTTCACAGCGATAGTACAGCTGGAACACATCCCCATACCCATGGTCCCTCCACCAGGTGCAAAGTTGTCTGTTCCAGCCACAAGCCAGAGAATAAAAGAGTTCTGGATGCTCCATGCCAATCATAGTGAAGAAGTCCTGGTCACCCAGGTGGCCCCTGAAACGGTACTGGTCTGCAAGTTTGGCCACATTGTCGGGCTTCAGCAGCTGGTTGTAGAGAACAGAGGTTCTCATTTCCTTCAGGTCCAGTAACATCACACCGCTGTTGAAGCCCGGCAGACCCTCAGGAGCGGGTTCACCCACTCTGGTCTTTGGGTTCTCCTTACGGTACTGCCAAAAAGCGTGTCTGTAGGGAGGAGAGAGGTCGTCTTAGTTGTTGATGAGTTTCGAGACACAGAGATTTAAATTCTTTACAACGTGGATTCTGTAACCAAAGCAGCGCTCACAAATTTAAAACAAACAAATGACAACAAGCATTTATTTGAGGAGACACAGCAGACGTGATTGTGAAAAACAAATCTGTAAATGACAGACCAATTATTTTTGGTTTGTTCTTTTTTGTGACCAGAGCAACTCAACCACTTTTCTGCACAACCTGATTCATCTCTGCCCGTTAAATCCTGCCAGCTGAAATGTTGTCCTCACTTGTAAAGCAGTTTTGTCCTGAATAAACAGAAGTGTTAACAAAACAGGAAGAGTTTCAGGTCCAGAGACATTGAAGTCTTGAGCCAACTTGGCTCTGACTTTTGCCAATGTACGGTCTCTAAAGTAAAAAGAAAGAAAAAAAAAGGAAGAAAACTAAATAGGAAAAAAACAGTGTCTGTATAATCTCAATTTTAAATTCCAATGCAACAGACAGTAAAGGTGCAAGCATTGATGTGATGACTCTGATACTGTCTTGGTGTGTATTTTTGTCCTGTTGAACTAAGTATCATTTGAACAATTTTGCAGTTTAAGGCCTTAATGTTTAAGGAATGTAGGAGAACGCACAAATATATGATAACAACATGGTGAAATAGTCATAAGCTGACTCTCAAACCTGTTTGGATGCAGACTCGACATAAGGAGTTCAGAGAGTACCTTCTGATGCACACGCTGCACATCCAAGTAACCAGACTTCACAAAGAAGTCATTTTAAGAACTGGACCAGTTTTTTAAAAAAGCTCTAACTAATATTAACAGAACTCTGCAGTATAAAAGCTCACATGGATCAGAGTCAAGGGAATAAAGTTAAAATCTTTGCCTGGTCTTTTCTTGCGATCCTCATGATGGAAAATAACCTCAAGATATTGGCTCAGTTTAAGAGGGTACTCTGTTGGAGAGCTGTGGAATTAGCAAGGCACTTTGATTTTTATTTATTTATTTATCATTACTTCTGACCCATTTTCCTGCAGCTGTCACTTGGTATTTGCTCTAGAGTCTGCTGGTTTGGCAGCTGGGGAATTCAGAGCCTTTGTTGAGCATTTATCAACTCTACATCGGGGCTACGTGCCGTTGAACACTTAGTGGAAGAGCGAGGGCCAGTGAGGGAACATTTATTTTAATCTTCTTCATTTTGCTGTTTTAGAAAATGTACTCAGGGATTCAACCCTGAATCCCTGAGTAAAACTCTGTTTTACTCTCTGAATGGACCAGATGAAAAAGTGGTGCCTCATTCCCCGTCAGTCATCAGTAATTCACAGCTTTGGTAAAGGTAACAATGGCGTTTATTCTACAACACCCTCGATCATTAACATCATTAACAGTCTATCTAGCTATATTTTATCCAGATCAAATCAAACGACACGTCCAGTCTCTTACAGCTCTGTTCAGAGTGTCCTAAACAAACGCCTTTACTCCTGATAATCCTCACCCACAGCCTTTCTACAGGACTTTCTCCCTCTGTCATGTTAGAACCACCAGTATTAGCAGGTGACAGGGACGTTCTGTGCTTTCATCCCACCCAAATGTGTCTTCCTTTCTGTTCAGACCAAGAAGCAACCTTCTCTCCGAGAGCTCTTCGTGACACAAACAGTAGACAGTCTGGTGGAATGGCAGACCAATAAAAGCCTTTTTGATCACAGTACAGCTTGGCAATCTGATGAAAACTTTCATGATAATGGTTTGGCGATCAACAGCAACGGCCATTTCTGCTCATATACCGGATAACACAATGGTTTAACAGTAAAGGGGAAAAGATTTCTCTGGCAGAGCCAGGTGTCCCATTCAAATGTAATGTGGAATAACAAATGTCTTTCAACACATATAAATTACAGTTAGTAACAACGTTTCTCCCTGGCTTGTTTCATGGTCTAAGTGGTTTAGGTGAGTCTGACACACAAAGTTATGAATGTGTTTTTTTCAATCAGCTGGGATTTAAAACATCACGGAAATGCTGATGAAAGACGGGATGAAAGACGCATTTAATAAACTAATGATCCCTTCAGTGGCAGGATGTTCCTTGAATGTGGCTGGTGGGAGGATGGAATTGTTGTGGTCACCTGCATTATGCTCTGTCCATTAGAGGCCTCTGCATAATACACAGGAAACACCTCTGTGAAAAGGAAAGTAGACAGTGGCTTTGGAGAAACCTTTTCTTTAAGCACCGTCTATTAGTTTACTAAAATGAGACGGATTATGGTGTTATACTGACATCACTTGTTTAAAATGTTTGGTAACTTTGCAACTTTCTTCAGAGACACCTAAGTGAGCAACAGTGATGTGATGAATTTCCCTACATTATTTTATATCTGGCCATATGTTTAAAACAGGTCACCGAATGGGACTAGTTCTGCTAGATTATCAGCTGGAAAAGACTTTTAAGAAATTATTTTTTTTTTATGTTTTAATATTTTTGTTTAGTTTGTAAAGAACAATGAAAACAAAACCTAGACAAAATGCAGAGCCTGAATGAAAAATGTTGACATTTACAGATAAAAAAATTTTATTTTTGAGAAGAAAAATTACCCTGATTTGAAAGATGTTTTCTGCCAGAAGGTATATTGCAAGAGTGTTTGTTCAGAAAATGCCTTACATCCTCCTAGGTCTCTCCGTGTTTTATTAAATAAGGACACAGTCTGGGTACAAAGATACAAGATTATCAAGGGGGTTTTCCATGGTTTCCAAACCACCAAGGTAAATATCGGTCACAGCAGAGACAGCAATCTATTTACAGATATTGCTCTCAACCTGATGCCATTATTAAGACAACTCCCTTGTGGTCCATGCCTAGACGACCAACATTGACAACATGCTGGTCATCGTCTTGTACCAAGGCCCGAAGAGTCCCTGAGCACCAGCACTCTCAGGATGATTTTGACAGAATGTGTATTTATTTATCAAAGGGATCTGTACCTGTAAACTGGCTGCATCTCTCTGGCGATGCCTATTACCGCTCCTGGAGGAAAATGGTCAAATTCCTGGAAAAGGTCTCTGATGTTGGTGCGGTATTTGAGGTCAAGGTCAAGCTGCACAATTTGCATGAGACCTGTACAAAAAAGAGACAGTATTTAAAAAAATATCAATTAAAAGCAGAGTTTGAACTGAAAAAGAAAATCCACAAACAAAGAATTTTGTTCCTGACTAGAAATGGGTATTTAAAAAGAGTGGTAACAGACTACTAACTATCCTGTGCAGCCTACAATCAGAGTCATTTGTCTCCTGAAAAGTCTATGGTAGTTTAACCAGACATTTTTTTGGCCAATTCGTTCAGAACAGTAAGTGTATATTAAAGTTTTGGGTTCCACCATGACAGTGACACTCCTGAACCAGTCAGAACAAAAAATACAGCTCCTGGATTGTCTGGATTTTTAATAACAGGTATTAATAGGTTACCATTATTCTAGCATAGTGTTCTCCAACCTTTTTAATGCCACGAACCAGTTAAATGCCTCCTACTATTATCACCAGTTGTTAAGTTGTGGAAGATAAATTCCCTTTAATAAAATTTGAATTTTGGTGTTCTGAATTTTTTTCCTACCTATAAAATCTTCCTACCCAAATTAACTGTGCATGGGCACAACAAGGAATTCTCAAGTGCACACAGCCTATAGCTTTCTCCTACCAGACCAGTATACAAATTTAGAATTTGATATCAATGACTCTGTTTAATTTTGAGTTTATTGTTGTTGTCTTCACTGAGAAAATGTTTCCTGATCAAATATAGTTGCATTATTGATGATGGAATCCTAGCCATTCTATTGTTCAGTTCTTTTGTTGATATGGGTATGGATCAAGTGGAAGTAATAGATAGATGGGGCCAAAAGGAAACAATATTTCTCTCACTAATTTAGCCATCGACCTGTCAGAAAAGTGTTCCTATTTGGAACAAAAAAATATATATTTTTCTGGTGTCATATCTTTTCGAAGCAAACTGCAACATGTTCAAAAAGCCACAATTTATGGAGTCTCAATGCCAGGAATGGCAAGTTGACAGCTGTGGAGTCCACATAGAGAAAAGACCAGAGGGACGGCATTCAGAAATGAATTACTTCTAAGAGTGTCAGAGTACCAACGATTTTAAGTAATTTGTGTCTTTTCCTGCTGAATACTTCTTTCTCCACCATTTCTGAAATATGAGTACAAGCTTAATTTTCTGAGGCTGTTTGATTTTTTTTTTCCTGTGTCAACCATTGGAAACATAATAACAGCAGCTAAAACGATTGGGTGGTACATGTTGACCACTCCTCTGTTATTAGTGCAAAACAAGGTCAAATGATTAAAGAATACTGAGCTAAAACGGTAAACTTTTTCTTCAGGAACCTTCTTTTGCAGGTGAGGTTCAACACAGTAAAGGATGAACACTGTATCTTGCAAGTAGATGAAATAACAACAGCCAGGATATTCATGCCCTCGTCTCTTCATTGTTTCAACTTCCTATGTTGTGCTGGTTGGCATGGTGATGAAAAGATGGGAAATAGTCAGGACTGGTGCAACACGGGCAAAACATCATAATTTGAGGAAACACTCATCTTGTGAGCCTGAGAGGTGCTGTCTGAGATGAAGGCCTTTCGTTTAACGTTCAGTAAATCCTTATCATAAAAGGAAAACCCCAGCCAGGAATCTAAAGGGTCTCAAAGCAAACAAACCCAAACACACAGTAGAATATGGCAGTAGTCTCCAGTCATTTCATCAAAAAAATGTCTGAGTTCACTTACTATTAAACTTTAAAAAAATAAAACTTTACAAATACAAAATCATTTTTTAATATTTAATAAAAACAATCCCAAAGCACAACTAATTATTGGACAATCATAAAATAAATATAAAACAAGTTAGAATTTCCCTGGTTTCTTGGTTAAAATAAGTGTATTATATATATATGGAGAGATGTCTTTTATTCTCTGTCCAACCATGGATGTCCTGGACAAGACCAAGTGTAATCGGTCAAGACTCCAAGGGAGAGAGGTTTGTTTGGGAACCTCAAAAAGAAGCTCAAGATGAAGGACCTTATCAGAAAGAGGGCCTGTGTTGACAAAACACGGATGCAAGTGTTGTGTCTGTACAATAAGATCAGTTATTTAACACAAAGTTCTGAGTGATTGGACAAGAGGAAAATATCGGAAGGGGAGAAAATCCAAACCACGTCAGCAAACCCATAAAGAACTTGTTTAAACAATGGGACATATTTATTAATCAGTATTCACTGTATTCACTTATAAAATTAAATACAATTCACAAGAATTGTGTGGCTGGGCTGGTCAGTGTCCACCTGCAATAATTTTATTGAGGGTAAAGGTGAATGGACAGTATGATGTAGGTACACAAGAGGCTCAACTCTAATGAGCTCTAACATCAGTCTTAATATGAGCTTCTCTGCGCCGTTAAGTTGTATTAAGTTAGTAGAACAATAACAGAATAAACAGTTGGCCTCAAAACAGTCTTTTCTCTTTTTGCACCAAAGAAGGAAAATGCTTGTTTATTTGCTCTAAAACCTTCAGCTTTCTTGACTTAATGCCAATCATGAATCTGGGAGGAACAAGTTTCTACCAAGGTAACTGTGAGATCTTTAGAAGCGTAAGAGCTCGAGGATGATGTCGAGACAACAATGTCTCCAGAGGATGTCTTAGACCTTGATTAAAAAGTGTGACAAATGGTTGTTCAGGAAGTAAACAAACTCCCATTATACCTCCCTCATTCCCACTTCATTTTGATATAGTTGCACATACGGTAAATTAACACAGCTGCTCATCTCATCTCTGCTGTTTAGAAGTTAACGTCAGGGCTGTTGAGAATGCTCAAGTCCAAACAGGTTTGGGGCCTCAGGAGGACGCAAAACAAGTAATGCCTTGTCACCAACAACAAAAAAAAACCCTGATCATCTGAAACATTGGCATTAATTACTGCATGAGCCACAATGGACACATGGGATAGTTCTCTTTGACCCAGTGATGTCATCACCATCTCTAATATATCACTATGGAAAGAGGTTGGCGCTGATGAACAAAACAACCTTTCCTGAAGTTTCACTTTTTCCTTTTTTTTTTTACGATTCATATATTTGAGAATTGTTAAAACTCTAATTTTATAAATATATATATTAAACTTTGGGATTTTTAAGGCATTATTTAATTTACAGACTCATGTTGTTTACAAAGCTGACAAGTTATAAAAGGCATTACTAAAATCTCTAAGAAATAATGTAAATAAATACATTTTAATTAGAAAATTTATCCTAATATTGTGGCAACATTTCTTTAAGAATTACTCAAAGCTAAGTTGATAAATCTCATTAGTACTACAATCAGAATAGTGTAGTACAACAGGCTATAACAGAAGTACGTATAAGTTACAGTTTTGTAAAACTTTAAAGAAATATTTGAACATGTGGATGGACTTAAATTGAACTTGACAGAAGAAAAAACATCTGATTTACAAAAACAGAGCTTTACATTCAGACAATGTTGACTTTTTTTTTTACAGCTAATTAAACCTATTATCAGTGCTGACCAGCAGTTAAACTATGAACAGGAAATAATAAAAAGCTACTGCTAACAACCATTTATGTATAATATTTATTCAAATGGGAAGGCAACCTGCTGTTTAAAAGACAGAAAGTTATGGTTTCTAAAAAGGGTTTTCAACTTACTTAATCATGCAAAATACAGTGAGTTTGGGAACTTTCAGATAGATGAGAACCAAAGCACAGAGGGAACGTCTAACATCAATCGGCATCAACACGGGGGGCTCAAATGTGGGTAGCACTGACGAAATACTTCCTGCCTCTTAAGCCCCACAAAGTCTCTGCGGGACGTCACGTCTCTAGGATACCTGCCCACACTGCCTTTTTCCAGCAGGGCACAATGAAAAAGTGCAAGCACAGTAAAACATGTTCAAAGATCTGAATTCCAAATGTACCGGTAGAATCTCTATCTCTGATACAACTACATGCATTAGAGCACCAGTTCAATAAAATGGTTAAGCTTTTTAATTGTCTTCACTAGAGATGCATGGATTGAAAAATTCTTGCAATCTGATTCCCAGTTTTAAAGGTCTGACCTGTCAAGACGTTTTTTTATCGTATCTATTTTGTATATAAGAAATATTTAAATCATACAATAGGCACCATATTTAATAACCGCATCTTTTCTAAGTAGTGTATCAGGTTTGTTGTCCCAAATGTTTTAAGCATGGATCCTCCATGGCTTATCTTTTGATTTGCAACCATTATAAACAGCGTGTTTTGGTTCGTCCTAGCACACAGTTAAAAAAAGGTTGATCTAATTGCGTTGAGTTGCCGTTACCGTGCATGTGTGTAAATGGGACTGCTGAAACTGTGATCAGTCAGTCACTGATTAGGCCGGCTGGATATAAATTGTTTTTTAATCGGCGCCCGATTGACCGGTGACTCTCGAGTCTTCACTGATCCTTCTTTAGATCAGGTTCAAAATCATTGTGAGGCAGTGTGATAATAATGACATGGCAGAGCTCTGTAGGCAGTAGTGTCATGTGATGTGTGTAGGTGCAAACTCTGCCCTGGGGAGCAGTGAGGTCACTAATCTGAGGAATTGTTATCAAATCTGCTGATACTGTTGACCTACTTGAATAAACTACCCAGGAGAAAACTGAAAAACCATAACAATGGTTAGATCACAATGGAGTTTCACATTTCTAGGTTGCCAGGTTTTATCTTATATGAGACTGAATAGGGGAACAACAAGAAATATAAGGTGCATGAAAAATGACTTGTAAATGATGAAAACATACTTACTGTCGGGCATGATGTGATGCATGGCTACAGACAAGAAGAAGATGGCGTCACTGTAATAAGCTCCAGAGCCAGCACTGAAGTATTTCTGCATGGCCTCCACGATGGGGAAAAGCTTCTGTGTGAGCGCAACCACATCATGAAAAAGGACCTAAAGGAAAGGAGTGGAATCATTGCTATGTAACCATCATCAAACTATGGAACAGATGGCATTAGACATTTTATTTCCTCTTTACTTGTTTGGCTGGTGATCAGTCACTGTCAGGTCTGGCATTCTTAATAACAGGAACAGAATTTTCACAGAAGTGGCAATAATGTCACACCACCACTCCACACCATTAATTTCAGTTACACATTGAGTTCTCACTGCCAAGAACTCTAGAGTGTTGTGTGAAAAAGATGGTCAGCAGACAGGAGGAGTGGGTCGATGCATTAACTACCAATGAGAAAGAGATGGAGTCCATGTGTTGTTTTCCATCAAACTCTGATGGTAAAAATTAAACCAAATGAGAATCTGGATGAGTCGACATGTGCTATTACACCAGATCTTAAAATAAAGCGTCAGCAAAAGCGAAAAGCAACTTTTAATGGTTAGGGCTTAAATCAATTTAGAAGACTTTTAAATCAATTTAGAATTGAGAGAAAATTATCACAAATGATAGATGAATCAGTGTTTTTACCTACATATAGATTGTCTTAAGATGAAAGGAAACAGTGTCAGTGAAGACAAACAATAGTTAATCTGTTTTCTATCATTGGCTATAAAGGCTGATGTGAATTTATGGGAGTTCTTTAAATGAGAGAAATGACATTTGACAATGAGAAATGCCTTAGTCTACAAAATCAAGTGGGTGAGAATTCTTATCATTTACTCAATGATCCAATCAGCCAATTTGTTTACCCTACTAAATAGACCTGTATATACTGAAAGTGTAAGATAATCTGGGTTGAGGTCATCACCAACATTACTTTCAGATGCAACCAAAACAGTTTTTACTTTATTGATCCTTGAGGGAATTAATGGTTGTTAGATAACATCCAATCGTTGGAGTTGGATGCAATTACAAGTACTGATTGCAGACACTCAGTGAGGTCAAAAAGATTAAAAGATTAAAGCCTAAAAGTAAACACTGGAGCTAGGTAAAGGTTCCATTCATTAGTCTTTTATTGTAAGTGTGTCCCCTTGTGCTTGTGATTGTAAAACTAATTGTAGGAGAGTGTTTGCTTTTGGAACACAAAGTAAACGACTGAGTTATGATGTTCCTTAGTGCAATGCACTGGGACTTGACCATTGGGGACCTGTGGCCTGTGACCTGGATAATTCTTTAAGTAAAACAGCTGTGACATCTGCAATAATATTTCTACATTTGCTCCAATACTACAAAAATCCATAACCTTGCCTAACTAACTCGACCAGTACTGTAAATATGAACTTTAATATTGGCTGTACAACATAAACACTGTACAACTCTAGTAGTGAATTTAAAATCTTGATAGTCTGGGGAGCAAAAATGCTAGGAATAAACAAATCTAGATACTTCCCATATCTTTCTTCCAAATAAAATAAAAAAAACACCAGAGGATTTGCAGCTGTTATACTGCTACTTTGTTTCACCTGCATTCTAGTGCATTAACCAGCCACAATATGGTGCAGTGTGATTTGAGTGACAGTAGTGGAGACTGGTGCCCAAGCAACCCCGTAACAGATAAGATAATGAATGAATAAAATTCTGTTACCATAAAAATGACTCAGTACTTTTTGACACATTTTTTGCCGACCTTACTTAACCCTGAGAATGAAATACAATATTTCAAAACACTACAATGGAAACTTGTTAATAATATTAAAGTAATTGACCAGGTAATTGACTTAATGAGGAATAAGAATGTAAATCATTGAACTGTAAGGATGGGTTGCAGATTGCACAGCATTGCATCACCACACAACTGACATGACTGCATTTTACACTGCAGGAGGATACAATAAAATGAAAGGCTCCAACCCTCGGGCTCTACAGAGGCTGTGAACTTCATGCCAAGCAGAATAAGCCTCTAAACGGTGAAAGACTAGACATGTCTGAAGTAATAAAGACCTGTTACGTCGACACCAGATGCCGTCGATGATGAAACATTCCTGCCTTGCATTGAATTCTTAAAAAAAAGGTTTATAACATCTATGTCCGAACTAAAAAAGAGAATTGGAGTCGGATATTGCGATTGAGACAAAGACGGGAAAACACATCGCCACAACACCGAGACCTTCATTTTAAACGGTCAGCGGTGCCCCCTTGTGTTACATATCGGCACTGCAGTGTAAACATATTTCCCTTCACTTTATAATTGTGGTTTAAAGTTACTTCAGTGCATAATTGAATGTAGTTCAAAAAGTTGAAAAAAAATATTTGATGTATATATATGTATTGAAGATTTATAAGTGACAGGCCTGAAGGAGAAAAATTGTGGTATAAAAAGAGGAATCAAGTTCTGCCTGATAGACAAAAGGACAAAGATAAGTTTCATTAATAATAAAAGTGTGACATAGAGTGCCTACCTCGTATTTAAATGTTGCATCAATAAGACATTCCTGGAGCATCTTCTCTCCGAGGTCTTTGCTCGGCTGGTCACTCACAAAATGCAGCACTAGCACCTCCCCGTCCTGAAAGTGTGCATGCTTAGCCATGGACAACATGGCAACACGGAACTTGTCCTGCAGACTGCGACTCTTGTCCACCTTTGTGAACATCATGAGCGCATGGTAGTGGTGATAACCAGCTCCTGTAGCTCCACTCTCCACAGTGTCTCCTTCTGCATCTGCATCGTTGCCCCTCTGCTCCTCAGGCCCAGGGGTATGTGGTAGTCTGGTGTCCAAAGTCAGGTCTGCATCATTTCTGTTGGTGTGGCTGGCCTGCGTCTGTCTGATCCGCTTTGTGGTGCTGGAGAAATTTTGCTTCTCAGAGCCAAAGTAGTAGAAAGCAACAACTGCGAGAGCGGCAGCCACCAGGAGCACAAACTGATATGACCTGAACGTACTGATCCTACCCATGATTCCGGCGACCACTCTGAGGATGCCCATATTTTTTTCAATGGCGTCATGAGTATGGAAGGCCAAAGGAGATGGCTTTTAACATTTTGTTATCTTCCAGCGCAGGTCTTTGATTAGCATATGATTCAGTGATCCTGCAAAATTAAATTTGACAATCAATTATTAAATTCCTAAATGTATGTGAGCACAAACAGGAATTCTTATATTCTCCAAAATTATTAGAATCTAAAGGAAAATAAACAACTTTTCTGCACAGAACAAATCAAAGTTTAAAATAAACGTTTTTCCTATAATAAACATAATCTCCAGACTCTGTCTGTGGATTTATATCAGAGGCTTGAGAAAAACTTAGCAAAAAAAACACATATATAGGATGCATATAATATATAATTAACTTGGTCAACACCACGAATAAAATATCACTCTACTCTTAAACATCAACTGTCATACATTATTAAGCTGCATTGTCAAACTTGGCACAACAGTCTTCTCGATATGTAATGCTACAATGTTACATAACACAAAACTGTGGCTGACTGAACGTCACTGCCTAAAAGGCAGTAGTAACAAACAAAAACAAACCAGAATTATTAAGTTGACAAAGATGCATTTTGAAAGATTTATCAAGCTTCTACTTGCCTGTTTGTTGCTCCAGGTCAATACTGCCACCTCCTGTAGTTTATCTGGGGATTAGACACATTCTTTTTCGAATCGATGATGCCGTCTTGAAATCGATCCGTATTATATTTGCACTGATAGAGACTGTGAAATGTAACGATCGACAGCGACAGGGACACGCTCACACACACGAACTTTAGCTTAATGCAGCAGCAGCAACATGTTGCAACTACCCAACGGCGAAGGCTAAGGTTAGCAAGCAACGACTATGCACCCTAACACGGCTTGTTTACCTCCGACTGTGCAAGATCGAGCACGGGTTTAATTATTTATAATCCTGTGCGTGCGCAACGTTCAGAAAATAAAAAAGGCTCCAGCTTTGTTTATGCAAATATTGGTGCACACCAACATGAACGCTTGCAGAAGCCAGAGTCAGCAAACAGTCTCGCGACACAACCCTGTGACATGCATCCGCGACAACCAAACCCAACAAATATCATGATGCTTTCAAAGACTTTCGGAAAACCAATGTCCGCCGAAATGCCGTTACATAAATCTACAACTCGTACAAATGCGTCCATGCGTAAATGCATATATTGGCTTACGTCCATGGATTGATATGTATATTTAGTATTACCTCTTTATATATAAATATATATCTATAAGATATATTTAATATTACTCTGGGTATAACAATAATATTGGATTACTTACTCTGGATAAGTATGAAATACGTTAACCAGCGACGGTGCAAGAAGCTAAATATTTCTTAATGTTTCTTATCATTCATGTTGACAGTTGTGAGCTGAAAGTTGACATGACGTCACCATGTCAGAGGCTAAATCCAGAATGTTTTTTGTTCACTAATATAACTAGCTTTAAAGGTTAATTGTTTTTCTGACATTATTAAACATTGTCCTTTAATTACATTTTGGAGATAAGAGAAAACACGTTTATAAGATATGTTCAGACATTAACAGTTGGGCATAATGTAAACATTTATGAGTGAATGTTTTAAATATGATAATTATTGTTTTCATTACTACTTCTTAGTTTCTTAAACTTGCTATATATTTACCTATATAAACTGTATGTCTTATTCTCAATATTTATGTATATATGTATATATATACAGTAAATGTATATATATCTGACCCAATACCTGCATTACTCTCGCTTTACTGCAGTGATTATCATCTTGAAATAGAATTACATTTCTAGTTTTACTTACTATCATTTTTTACGTTATTGCTTAGGCTCTACTTTGTGGATTTACTGTTAGATACCGATATTGAGCACTTCTGTCTTGGACGTTTCTGGAAACAATTGATGAAAGCAACTGTAACCAACTGCACTTGAACGCATCTCCCTGCATCTGACAGTCTCCCGTACGGCATTGTTGCCTTGGACTTACGGCTGTACTAAACGACAACCACAATCAAGATTGCTGCGAGGATGTTAGATTTTATTTTAGTTTGACTGCCTGTTCATCAATAACACTGTGTTGGCTCCTTTTGCATTTTAGCTGGGGGACGTCGCTTCAGTCTAGTTTATCGAAAGCGTAGCAGCTAGCTAGCTAACAATTCACAAAATGAACTCTAACACGTATGTCATTCAGGTGACAAATGTTTCACCAAGCACTACATCCGAACAGATGAGGACTCTGTTCGGATTCCTGGGGAACATAGAGGAGCTCAAATTGTTTCCTCCCGAGTGAGTATTCTCCGCTAGACTTAACTCAAGTGTTTACCTCCTATCCTCCTCTTCAGGTCTCCTCCAGAGGCCTTTGGCGCTGAACAGGCCTCACTGGTGTCAACGTTAATGTTATAGTTCGTTCGCGCCTTCATTCAGCTGGATGATTTCTTGTTCGGTCTGAAAAATAATTCAAGAACGGTTGTTGTTCACTGTGTGATTCATTTGTAATACCACTAATAATATATGTGTCGCTGACAATTACATAATTGTAATGCGTTTAGCGTTACATTTAAGCGACTGACAACTATAGAGACAGTGATTGACTTTATAACGACATTATCACTAAATCCAGTAAGTGTTTCATGAGTTACTCTAGACCAGGGTTCCCCACACTTTTTTGTCTTGTGAGCTACTTTTCAAATGAAGGGGCTGAAGTGATCTATGTACCTATGTAAACTGGCTTTTTTTATAATATAAATTATGTTATATGTTTTACTGTCTGACTCAATACCTATATGATTCTAATTTAAGCAAAGTGATTGATACCTTGAAAAGGAATAATATATCTAGTTTTATTTATTATGATTCTTTTATGTTGTTCAGGATCTACAAACCCATGCTCTAGGCATTTAAAGAATATTACGGGTCAAAATTATGCCTTACTACTGTTCTTGTAAGATTTTGTACTATTTAATAATAAACTATAAAAGGCTCTACAAATCATTAGAATTAACTGCCAATTTAAAGTTAGATTAGAATTAGAAACGTTCCAGGCAGAACAATCTGATCTTCAGTCTGATTCAAACCTTTATGGCTAAAGAGAATAGGCATCAATCATATTATGTATTTAAAGACAGGTATTGTTTTTTTTTTTCATTTTCCATGGGCACATTTTTTAAATGACATGTTGAATTTGTTTGTTTGTATTCCTTGCACAACATGTCCGTATTTTTTTCCAGTGACTCTCCCTTGCCTGTGACTTCACGTGTCTGTTTTGTAAAGTTCCAAGAGTCCGAGTCCGTGGGAGTTTCTCAACACCTGACAAATACCGTCTTTGTGGACAGGGCCTTGATCGTGGTTCCTTTTGCTGAAGGTGGGTGTTTTTTATCCGTCATTTTGACATTCATACAGTCAAAGCAATCCGCGTAGAAAGCGCTGAGCACTGTAGAAACCAAGCCTCAAATGCTTGGCTTTTTTAAGTTTGTAAAAGGGATGTGTACATTTGTGTCCATGTCTTACAATCTAGCTGTAAACTTCTCTCTCTGTTATTTGTGTTGTGGTTTTCATAGTGGACAAGTCATTTGCAGAGAGCCCCCCCTGCTGACTGAAAGTGGTCATCTGCTGCCATCAGGAGATTAGAAAATATAATGGCACCAGGCTTCCAAGTTGCCTTTTCTCTCTGTTTTTTGGCAGTAAAAAAAAAAAAACAAAAACAATTTTTTTGTTTCTCTCTTCAAGACTTCTTTTTATTCAAAATTGTCCTATAGGAAATGAAGTGGCCGGGGAAGTCCGTAAGGCAATTTCAACTCACAAAATAGTCTAATATGTCAAAAGGCATGCATGTGCTAATTTGGATATGATAGGGCTCGTTCGATCTGCCAAGCTATACTAAAACCTTAACCACGTTTTGCTAGCATTTATTTAGAAGTGTTTTCCTAAATACTATTATTCAATTCAATTGTTTTCTGTGGTTGAGGATTTCTTTTTTGCAGTAAGTGATATTTCACTATGATCAGAGATGGCGCCAGTTTTAGAAAGCTCTTGTGTTTAAATCAGCTGAACAAGTCACACTCAGGTTTTACGAATATAAACTGTTAGCATATATAGTTGACAACAAGTAAAAAAGTACTCATTTTTATCTGTCATGGTTTAGAACGGGGACAAAAATGTTTGGGACGTTATCCTTCCATTCAGAAATATTAAAATACTTTTACTAAATGTAAAAGTGTTTTAATAATAAAAATCTGAATCTGATGTGGATGTCAAACTTGTCAAAAGTTCACAAACGATTGAACAACTCAAAAAAAAAAAGCTACCAAACCAATATTAAGCTTACGTGGTATTGTATAAAAGAAGGGTTTTTTTCATTTTATGAATGACCCCCTCCACACATTGACTGAAAGAGCAGAGTGAATCTCACATTTAACAGTGGTGTTTCTTTTTGTTGTTGTGTTTTACAGTTCTTTTTCCTGGTTCAGCCAGCCCTATATACCAGGCCCTGCTGAAAATGCCACCAACAGTTTTGTCCTCTGCAGCCTTATCCTGTTTCTCAAGTGTCCTTTGTGTTGTGTGTATGTGTGTGAGTGAAAGAGAGACAGTGAGTGCAAGTGTGTCCCCCCCTCCCTCTCTCTCCCTTTTTGAATATATAAAGATGTCAGATTTGACTGTTGCCTGTTCACAGATTGCTCAGCTATGGATGAACATCCTAAGACTTAAATTAAGACGTTACAATGTGTTTTTTCATCAGCTTTTTGGGCATGTTTTTCATGATTGTATAAAGGCATCTGCCTACACTGTTTAGATAAATTATTTTAGGTAGCATTTTTTTGTTTTCAATGATATTGTTGGCTATCTTCAAAGATGTAGCTTATAATTGGTATTTTATCTGGTTGCAAAGTAAGTTTTCTTCATCTTTCCCCTGTGGTTGTATTGTACAAGGGAACCACTATCAGGGCAGAAAAGGTAAAAAATATATATAACAAAACCTTTTCTGTTTTTTAATAATAGTGGTAAGTTATGTTGAAATGTACCTTTGTGTCTACACCCAAATCATGAACTTTGTTTTCTGTATCTCAATGTTTTTGTGTGCTTTATAGCGAAGCAGCCGGCGTGAGTCGCTTGTTCATAAAACATCTAATGAAAGTTGAGAGCACATCCCACGGGACAACTGGCTGTGCTTGCTTACGTTTGGTTCATGACTTAAAAAACAAGTACAGGTGATAAAATCTTGGCAGTGTTGACCACAGTGTGTATTGTGACTTTAAAAAAATGATAGCTGCTAATCTACAAGCATTGTTTGACAAGAAAAGTCAAGGATCAAGGATTACAGAAGAAACAACGATTATTTTCTTACTTGTCACAACAGAGTAGTTAGTCTGAGGTGGCTTTTCTACAAGTGTTTGTCAGTGTTTGAGTCGAGTACATACTGAAATATTGTTTTTCTCCAGGAGTCATACCAGATGAATCTAAAGCTATGTCACTGCTGGCTCCAGCCAATGCTGTGGCAGGAATGATGCCTGGAGGAGGCCTTCTTCCAACACCCAATCCCTTGGCATCGGTGAGTTCTCCATAAACTTGATGGCCATGGACAGTTGACCAGTCGTACAGCAATAATTTTTTTTTTTTTTGTTTGATTGTGTGTTGTCAGATGGGAGGTACACCATTTGGAGGTCTTGGAGTTCCCAACATGGAACAAATGGCTGCCATGGGAATGCCACCAAATATGAACCCGCAGGTAGACACAAATGTAACAATTTCATTGTGACGTAAATATTATTTTTTTGGTTGTGTTTTACAAATATATAATATTCTTCAGGCACTTTCTGCTGACTTTTTAAAGCTGATGCAGTCCATGGACCCCAAGTAAGAAGATCTTTAGGAAATCCAGCAAATTTTGGCTTGATTTGCTGTTCTTTAATTAAATACCTGCATAATTCACCATTCTTCCAGATTGAATCCATTGGCAGCTGGACTAAGCCTGACCCCAGGGCTCAAGAGCGATGCATCCAACAAGGAAATTGAAGAAGCTATGAAGAGGGTGAGGGAGGCCCAGTCTCTCATTTCAGCAGCTATTGAACCTGGAAGTGAGTAGAGACTCTTAGTTTGGTAATCATTTTACAGGAATTTTGATGACATGCATAACCAAGAAAGAGAGACATACGTGTGCATCAAGATGAAGGCCATTTAAATGTGATCTTTGTTTTTTAGATAAGAAAGAAGATAAGCGAAAGCATTCTCGCTCTCGTTCACGATCACGTCGTAGGCGTTCCAGGTCCCGCTCAAGACACAGGTAAAAGACACCAGCTACTGGAGTGTTCTATCTTAATGTAAAGAATAATTTACAGCAACAATATTACATTTCTAATGCTGACAGACGTTCTCGAAGCAGATCCCGAAAGAGATCCCATTCAAGGAGTAGGAGGAGGTCCAGAAGCCCACGCAGGAAGAAATCTCATTCCCGAGACAGAAGCCGTCGCAGCAGATCCAGGTTAGCCACTAATTGTTTTCTCTTTATCTGTTACTGTTAGTATGTACTTAATATTTATATTTTATTTATCTGCAGTAAATAGCATTTGTTTCTAATCAACATTTTCGTTTTGGCATACAGGGATCGAAGAAAGGAAGAAAAGTCTAAGAAAAGGTCGAAAACACCTCCAAAGAGCTACAGTAGTGCCAGGAGATCACGCAGCATCAGTCGGTCAGTGTTTGTGCTATTAACAGCCGCTGCTACTTATAATAAGTTGGAGAGTAAGTTTTTTGCCATTTATTGAGTTTTTTTGGTTCTTCGGTTTTGCCTTTTAGGAGACACAGGCGGAGCCGCAGTGCATCTCGTTCTCCTAAGAGGAGGCAGTCAAGGTCTCCATCCCCAAGACGGTAGGTCAAGGAAATTGCAGCAAATCTGTAATGTATCGTTTGATACAAACAAGTGGGGAAAAAATACACTTTTTGAAACAATTATGAATTTTACAGTCACAAGAAGGAGAAAAAGAAGGACAAGGATCGTGAGAAGGAAAGGGACAGAGAAAGGAGGGATGACAGAGGTCGGAGCAGAGACGAAAGAGAACGCTCAACCAGCAAGAAAAAAAAGAGCAAAGACAAGGATAAGGAACGCGAACGGGAACGCGACCGCAAGTCTGATAGTGAGAAAGGAGACGTTAAGGTATGTGCGGCTACGGTCTGTGTTAAAAGGCATTTATGTTTTTTTTTTAATCAAAACCAGCCACTAGGAGGCATAAGCCAGTGTTTTTTAGTGCCGGTCCCAAACCCGGATAAATGGTGAGGGTTGCATCCGGAAGGGCATCCAGTGTAAACACTGTGCCAAAACAATGAATGTGAGTCAACATCACGATTTCCATACAGGAGATGGAAAAAGTTGACTCGCTGTGGCAACCTGTGCAAAAAGGGCCGAAATAAGATGGGAATTTCAGTCTGTATATTTTTGCAAAAGAATATTAAAGTCTAGATGCCTTGGCAAAATAACAGTTTATAAAAGAAAAGAACAGGTTAGACTCGAAGGATTAATTGTATTTGTATCGAGGTAAAAGACTTTAGCTAGGCAACTGGACGTTCAGTTTTTTGGAAAACCTTTCACCTCTCATCCAAGAGGCTTCTTCAGTTCTAACTGTTAGTGGGGAGTGACAGAAGTTATATTGTTAGTGGGGAGTACAGAAGTTATATGCTGTGAGTGGGGAGGAAGAGGTGTTTCAAGTCCCTCCTGTTGGGTGGACCTGGGGATACCTGTGAAGTGTGATACCAGTCTGAAGAACTGAACTGAAGAAGCCTCTTGGATGAGAGGTGAAATGTTTTCCAAAAAACTGAACGTCCAGTTGCCTAGCTAAAGTGTTTTACCTTGACCATGACCTGGATGACTGAGAACCTGCATCGACATGTATTTGTATCGGTCATTCATAATAATAACTGATCTATGTCTACCTGGCTTTTTTTTTTTTAGCACATTCTTGTAAACCATTTACAATTTTTGTCTACATTGACAAGATATCAACGAGTGGCTAATCATTTAATTTGTAACATAGGTGACACGGGATTACGATGAGGAGGAACAAGGTTATGACAGTGAAAAGGATGGTGAGGAAGAGGATGATGAGAGGAAGAGTGACTCTGACTCCGCCTCTTCTCCCAAAGGTCAGGATGAAATGAGGTCCGAGGGCCACCACCCCAAAAAGTCCAAACTTAATGGAGATGATCACCATCAAGAAGACATGGAGATGAGCGATTGAATAATTTTTTTGACCACAATCTTTTCACTGTCCTTTTATATTTTTATTAAAGGCAACACCAGATCAATGCCTGATCACACTGTTTAAATGATTAGTCGTAATGGTAGAAAATGGGCAAATCATTTTTGTAAAGATGGAGGAAAAACAGTACATAAAAAATAGAAGTTTTAAAATGTTGCTGTACCTTTAATGACTTTGTTGGATTTGCTTTGTATTTCAATATTTGTTCTTCTGACAAGTCATATACAAGCATTTTCAATGTAAAATGCTGCCTTTGTAAATAGTTCCACGTCTGTGACTTGACCCTTTCCTGAGATCAACTGTGATGTGTTATCAAACATTGGCTTCATCTTCTTTTCATTGTTTCTGTTTTGGTTGGTGAAACACATTTGCTGTAACTGTAATGCATCAACTCATATCTCAGCTAACCTTCCTCTTTCCAGTGCATTATATCATTAACTGTAGACTGTAATGTTACAACTAAATATGTCTAAGATTCTTTTTTTCTAAAACAAACAAATAAATTGGATCAAATAGAGATCTGTGTGTTTTTTTAAACCAGCATCATATTCCATTTAGCCGATGCTTTTATACGATAAAGTAAGTCTAACTGATGTTATATTTACTAAAAGATACTCTTTGGGTTTTAACAAACTGGAATATCTCTTTTTTTTAATAATTAAATTGCAATCAATATTGAACATGTTTGTGACTTTTAATAAAGCATCAGTATGTTTTGGAGATTTTGGCGTAACGTAAAATAAAATATCATAAAAACTCGGTACTTTTTTCACACGTACCTAGTTGCCCTCCCAAAATTCAAATGCATTTTAACACATTTTAAATGACACTCTAATTTACAACGCTCCCGTCTTTTCCTGTCACATCTCGTTATTCATCTCGCGAACAATAAAAAGATTAAAAATAAACATTTACTCAAAATTATTTTTTTAAAGTTTTCAAACAATTGTACCTGTTTGAGAGCTGCGTCGTTGTCATGTTGGTTTTCCCGCTCTTCCATTTTGCTTGACCGTTTTCATAGTTGTGCTGTGAATTCACCCCTCTGTGTAATGTGCGACTAGCAGTTACAAAACAAAATGTAAGCTAAACCGAGGTCATAAACTTTACTAGTAATAACTAGGAAGCTAGTACTGTAACTATTTTAACTATAATGAAGGCAAAACAATATACGGTCCCACTTGTTCCAGCTGCATGACACTGCGTGGCTTCAATCAGAAAAACGACATGACACCTGGTGACGCAGAACGTAAGGCGTGGTGACGTACTTTACAAATAAGGACGTGCGTATTAATGGACAAAACTCTATGCGTAGGCACGTCAGGCTGCAAACAGACGGGGTAAGATGTTTTTAATAAATAAGTTTATCTAAAATCCGGCAACTTCACTCAGGATCTGATTTTTCTAGTTGGAGTTGCCTGTTTTGATCACCAGGTCAATCAAAATTAAACCTTTGAAAAGGAGATAGGGTGATAGGAAAATTATGCGCCCTAAGTTGAGTAGATTTTTTTTAATTTTTTTTTACCAGTTAGTAATGTGCATTGGTGCCCATCAAATTACTAAGAATAACAATACCTAATAAAATTTACATTTTAAACAACAGAAGTTTACATACATACTGATTGAATGAAAACAGCAGTGATTTGCCATTTCTGTTCAAAGGTTTGATTGTCCAGTTGTCTTTTTTGTACTTACAAAGTATTGCCTATGCCTTTGTAATAATAATTTCAATTTATCATACAGTTCTTATAGATAATCCAACTTTTTGAAGATAAGGGTAACTGTGAAAATGGTGGACAATTCATTCATTCATTTCTTTTGTTGAATTATGCAATTATAAAATGATTTTAAAAAGACAATTTTTCTTTTTTTTAATATTTCAGTACATTTTTATAGGAAAATAGTGTCACTGACAGACATTCCCTGTTTTGCAGAACAGACTGGACATAAATAGGCATGTTCCATTAATGTTGAGGAAAACAGGCATAACATCCTCCAGAACTGTTCCGTTTCAACCTCATTAGAGCTCATAGACCATAGCAGCTAAAGCAGTGTGTACTTTCCAGTCTCCAGCCATTGCCTCTCAACTCTCAACCAATCTAAGATTTGTGCTTATTATCTGATGGGTATGAATTTTGACTCCAAACCATACAAAGGGTCATGAATTTTAGCATGTCATGTTAGGTGACAGGAATGAAAGAGATTATCTGTAGAACAAGGCAGAACAGAAAGGTAGGTATCAAAGTAACAACACCATGTTACAAACCAATCATGAAATAACTCTTTACTATATAAAACCCCCCACAAACACGCACTTTTGTGGAATAGCATTACCACAAATAAAAAAAAAAGAACAGACAGAAAAAAAAAATATATATATATATTTAGTCAGGGTCTTGTTATGTAAAACTGGCATAAATTATTATTATGTGAGAACAATACTCTGTCTTTAGAAGGTTTACGAAAAATTAAAAATAAAATGCTCTGGGACTCACAGAAGTTCATGGAGCAGACCCCAAAACAGACACTGAAGTACCAAAAACTTAATAATCTCTGGTACCACAAAAAAACCCAGCAATTATCTAGAATTGTCTCCCTGACTCTACATTGCTCCACATGTAGGTCTGACAATTTTCTAGTTTTAAACTGGAAAGGTAATATTTTGGCTAAAACATCTAAAACTTACCAATGTGACAATTTATCTTTGGGAATATTTTTACGTTTATACATGAGTTGGTGTCACAAATGTCTGAGGGATGTGCAGTTTTGACTGATTTAATTTGTTATAACAAAGTTAAAATGACTTTAAACCCTAAGATGTCTTAGAATCTACAAGAATATGAAAAAAAACATTAAAAACCCAATTTCTTGTTCAACCATTTGTGGATTTCCTCCCCTATATATATTCAGTGCTTTACTACATGTCAGTTCAAAGCGACTCCCTTAACTTACATACATGTAACTATATCCAGAAACCATAGCAGCGTGGCTGTCACTTTTCGTCCTCTTCAGCTCTTCTTCACTGATCAGTCATTTGCCACATGGGCCATCCAAAAGATGGCATTTAGCAAACTCTGGTTGACTAGTGGTGGTTTATAATCAGACTCATGTCTGATGAATATACAAAAAATGTGAAGAGTTCATTGATTATCACTGTTCTTCTTCCCTCCAGATTTCCTTTTGCATTTCAAAAAAAAGATTGTTTGTTTTTCTAGCATGGTCATGCCCGGCAGAACAATATTCTTGTTTCAAGATCCAGAGAAGTTACAGGTCAGGGAAGCGACTAGGATCTTCCTTATAGTCATCAGGAATGATAAAAATTGAGTCATCAAATTCATCGTAACGGAATTCCTGAAATGTCACGGTGGCTGTGATGGTGGGAAAGACAGGAATGTCTGCAAATGACACAGATGAATTTTGGCTTTTACAGGCTTTAACAACATTTTAGTATTTTATGCATATAAAATTAATTAGTTTACTCACCGAGTTTGACAGGAAAACCAGGAGGGAGCTTCATTTGTACAAACTCTCTGAGTTTATTAAAGTGCTTGAAAGGTGCAACCACTTCCAGAACATTTAACAACCTAAAAAATAAATAAAAATCAACAATAAAAACAAATCTGTTGAGTTTGGTGGTTTTAAATCAGTCTTTAATGAACAGTAACACAGATCAGTGAAATCGTACGTAACCCTAAAAATCTGAAGGAAAGTAACAAATCCAAGAGGGAACTTTATCAGATATATGAATATATATTATATATGAACGTCCTGCTGTCACAGCATTACCATGGGAAGCAGCCGCTTTGTTTGGTTATTACATATAGTCATTGCTAAGAGTGTCTATTATCCTCCACCATCATATCTAAATATATCTGTTTAGTTTTTAAATAAACAAATGCAAAAGTCCTACAGTATGATATTCACGCTTACGTAAAGCAGCAACACAATCATTATTAAGGCATTAAAGGGCAAATAATAAAAAAAACGAAAATAAAAACATCAAGACATTGACACAAGGCTGACACTCCTTCTCTTTAAAAGTTCAGTGAAGATACAATGTGAAGAAGAAGGACTTACGATTCAATACCCAGAGGGAAGTCTTGACTCATGGCTATGGTGGCCTTAAAGTTTTTCTTGCTCTCTTTACAAATCAGTTCTCTTCCCAGATGAGGTGCTCTAAAAAACAAACAAACAAAAAAAAGAAACACAAGATACACAAGCAAGTTAGATAAGAGCCATCAAGACTGTCTGTGAATAATTATTCTAATGGAAAATTGCAACTCTTGCAATACAACAAAGTTATTAGTACATAAATGTATAACCAAATAATTAAATAATTAAAGTTTTATACATAAGGCACTTACTTTCCATTGTCAGCATTGATATATTCCTCCCAGGAGATGGTGCTGGGTGACGGGGGCGTCAGGGATGGTCTTCGGACCGACTGAAATACAGAATGAGAGAATTCAACTGCTGAGGTTGAATGTCAAGCCTTCAATTCAATACCATGGGTAGACAAAACTTCCCTTTACAATGTTTGCGACACGATAGTGCAATAGAGATGTAAACTTAAACAGGTTAAAAAAGTAGAATCAAATAAACACACATCACTATATTTTAATAACTTGGACAAGATATTTTCTGCACTGCAGCCAAATGGCAGGTGTCCTCTTCAGCTGGTCTTTGCAGAGGCTACAAAATGTGACCTGTGCATTTAGCCCATCACTGAAGTGAACAGTGGGCAGCTTTGAGCGGCCGGGGAACAGTGAGTGGGGACGGTGCCATGCTCAGTTGACCTCAGTCGTTACCTGTCAGTTGATGGATTTGAATTTAGAACCCTCGGGACCCTAGTCCGGTTCTTTGACCACTAGGCCACCACTGCCCCTAATCCTCTGAACAGTAAGACTGACAGCTGAATAAATACATGGCGTTTTACTATAACATACCTAGGCTAAACCACCTCCCATCACTTGGTAAATTGTCAGCGTGACAAAATGCATAGTACCAACCACTAGGGGGCACTACTGGATCGCTAATTCCCAGGTCTGACGCGTTCACTGAGCACGTGTTTATGACTCATTCTTTCAATACCCTACACATTTTACCTCACATAAACTTCTTCTGTTGTAGTTTTGGTAGAAACGTAACTAATGAGGCATAGAGAAAAAAACTCTAGTTATTACATTGTCTCTATAGTTGTGCATTAGTCTTCAGCTAAAAATTGGTAAAAGTAAATAATATTGATAATTATAGTTATGTCTCCCTATGGTGTGGCAGTGTATAAATGAAGCAAACACGGCAGAAAATGACAAGTCAGCAGTCGGACGTTTAAAGTGTGTATCAGCTACCACGTGTTGTTCGCAGCACTGAGTACACAACAGCCTGCAGAGGCCCTGATAGGCTGGAATGCTGCTCCTCCTCTCCTCCCCCATCTTTAGAGGGGCTCATACTACCAAAACACGCTGCACAAATGTTGACAAGAACAGCTCTGCCTGACCCTGTGACGTCACGGCAGCTGCTGGTTTAAACGTGCACCCTTAATTTTTAACGTTTGTTTACCATACAAAACAACTTAACACAATTCAAGATGAAATTACACTTAAACTGCAATTAGTGTAAATATATATATTGTAGTGGACACTGACAGGGATGGACATATTATGCGGTCATAATTCACCATAGTATTGTTGCTGTTATTACGACGTTGTCCCTTTAAGAGTCGAGGGTATTGTGGGTATGTTTGGGTTCTAGCGAGTTGTTGTTGTCGTTTTGACGAGTGAAATAAAGGACACGCTGTTGCGTGCTCAGATCCAGAAATTGTCTCTTTGTTGCTCTTGCACCGCAATTTCTACAGTGTATTATTTTGTAAATAATGGTTTATTATGATTTTGTTTTAGAGTTTTTTGAAGAAATAATTGATTAAAAGAAACAGAAGATATAAACAGACTTTATGAACTAAATGTGCACCTTTCAAAACTAAATTGAAAGACAACTGCTTCCTCTGTTTGACCTCCAGGCAAAGTTTAGACACATGAAGGCAACAGTTCAATTTCTCAAAAACAAACTTTAACACAGGAATGAAGACAAAGCAGGTAGAAGTGGTCTTTGTTGCTACAGTTTGGCTTGGACTTTGACTAGTTTTATGCTCAGTGTTTGGACAAAGGTCTGCTGAGTTGAGTTCTGGAACCTACTGTGGTGTGGAGATGATGAAAGGGAACCAATCCCTGGTAGCAGTTGCCACAAGGTAGCAGTGCTGTGCTTCCCGAAATGAAAAATGCCAGTTGGCAGCAAACACATTTAACCAGACATAACCTACGATAATCCCAATGAGTTGTGACTAGATCTGTTCCTCAGTTGTGTCTGTGGAGCAGACTGACTTCCCATGACCTCAGTCACAGACAAACAGACATGTTTTGAATAACTTTTTCTAATAAACCTAGAGGCCTGGGGCTGCATATGATTGTTTACCACTCACAAGAGTTTACACAAGGCTTTCATGAGTTATGCAAGGTTTCATGAAAAAAAGAAAACCACACCATCTGTGAATCATTGTCAGGTGCCATAGAAGAATCTTTGGGAACCAGTTTATCACCTGAAAACAGTCACAACACAAACACTAAGAGGTCACGTGTTCCCTGATTGACCAATGTGCTTCCAGTATTGTCTGATGTTAAGAGCATAGAATGACAAGGCCAAAGACAAGTAGGCAAAAGTTGAAGAGCTGATTCAAGAGGGTAATGAAGGTGGCGCAGTATTGAATAAAGAAGCTTTCAAAAATGCATTATTTTTTTTCTCATTGTTATCAATTATAACTATTAACCTTTGTTGTCTCACTCACACACACACACACACATATATATATATATATATATAAACTGTATATATACACAGTTATATACAGTATACACACACACACGTAACAACTAGGCACTTAGAACTAATGATCAGTAACATAAATGATAAATATCAGTCAGAACTGCAATGCTGACACTGGTAAAACCCAGTTTATATTGCTACATTATGGTGAAATGTTGTGCAAGAATTTTTCTGGTAAAAGTCATCTGGGAGTTCTTCTGTTTATTAAGGGAAGGAGTTCTGTAAATCTGAAGATGAAGGCTTTTTCTTTTTAACAGGCACATCTGCTTTTTCGTAGGTAAAGCTATGAGAACAAGCAAAAATATTTATACAAATGATCACTGCTAATTCAGACAAGACTGAGTAGTTTGTGGTACTGTCCAGTCCAGATGATAGTATCCAAATAATCTTACAACAAAGAGCCCTGAAAATCGTGAAAAGAGCATTTTCTTTGCTAAATTCCTTGGCTTTATCTTCGATAAACAATAACACTTGTTTTTTTACTAGGAATAACATGTTTATTCACATTGCACAGTCACTAATGCTATAATGAATAGCATTTTTATGAAGCTCATCCTATGAATACTTCTGACCAGCAGAGTGTGACACAACACAGTACTAAGGAGAAGTGATGGACCTGTACATGTGCAGCAAAGAGGAAACATCCAGACAGCAACAGTGGAGCTCAGAGTTGAATGGCTATTTGAACAGGCCTAAAATGTGGTTTAAGTCAATATTTTACATGTTTTATAGGTATATGTTTTATATGGAAAATATAATTAATCAAATGTAAACAATAAATATTAAGAACTGATTGGTTGATAGAATCTCTGAAAGTGAAAAAGCCCCCCG
Source organism: Paraplagusia blochii (assembly GCA_016785265.1). Classification (NCBI taxonomy): domain Eukaryota; kingdom Metazoa; phylum Chordata; class Actinopteri; order Pleuronectiformes; family Cynoglossidae; genus Paraplagusia; species Paraplagusia blochii. The sequence goes on along the minus strand of JAFBJS010002232.1, from coordinate 283,482 downwards.
TTTTTTATATTTGAGACCCAACTCACCTCAAAATTCTGTTCTATGAGGTTTCCACCTTTACTCAGGCTCTCCATGATGGCTTTGTTCCTCATGATATCCTCCTCGCTCAGATGTTCTCGCCTCTTCCTGGACTCGAGAACCAAGCCGTTCACAGCATAAAAGTCAGCCAGGAAATTTCCCACGCGCTCCTGGAGACAGAAGAAACATTTAGATAAGTCCCCCTCTGCATAGCCTAAATTTCATTTTAAAACACATGTCCTGAGGACAGGAGTACAGGAACACAAAGATATTTCTCACATAACTCAAAAGCCATGTTATCATGTCTGTTGTCTTTAACCTTGAGCCACAATCACCTGTGGTTCCTTCCCAGGGTTATCACTGCACCAACCATGTACTTACTGTCCTTCACCGCTGGTGTGGCTGGTGTAGTGCAGGAAATGTGATCAGGACGGCGCAGGGTGTGGACAGCACTGGACAGCTGAACTGTACTTCTAGTAACCCTAGGCGTCGTCACATTTTCACATTGAGGTGCTAAGTACTGCATGAGAGGATCGTTTTGTCCAATAGCTCAGTACAGAAGTCATATGATAAATACCTTTCTTACGTTCAGTACATTCAAATATGTGCAACATATACACACATATATAAATACACTTTATATAAATAAAAATATAATTTTGCATTAGTTATGTATGTTATAATATGTATTTTTTATTAATCTCTATGTTTTCCTTAGACTTTTATGTTTGTTTGATAAAATTTTACAGATTCATGAACAATTTATTCAATAATTATGGACAAAAACCACAGTAAATTTCCACAAATCCCTTAATTGGATCATTGTGACCCAGTGAAAGTGTTCTAGAACAGAACAAAATAATAATGACACTATAACAACATCCAAAACAGAATCTGATACCAACCGTTTTGTCTTCTCTAAACAGCCAGCCAGTCTGCGCCCTTGAGAAAGTGATAGACTTTGTGGATAGTGTAGCAGAATAAACATCGCTGCTCATCAGGATGTCTACTTCCTCCTCCGTTTCCATCTCCGACTCCTAATATGACAGGCCACAGACATGGGAGCACACTGAGGTTAGTCGTTTTCAAGATAGACAGACTTTCCTGTCAACCTTTGCTTGAGAAATAGTTTTTTTATTTTGATAATCAAACATTATAACTCATGGTGGCTGCACTTCACATCTAAATGTGACAAACACCTCATGATGTATCCGCTGGTAGACTTTCTGTTCATTGTCCAGCACCACAAAGGACTCAGAAGGGATGGCATTCCCGTTAAAGATGAAGCTGAGGTCACCGCGCTGGCACTTCATGTCGGTGAAGTCTATCAGTGTGGTGTCCAGTCTGTACAGGGACAAATTAATCACAGGCCTCAGACAATTGAAGGACACAACCAAACCGAGTTAACTTGGGATCAGAACTAAATTTCAATTTACTGATAACAACAGAATGTGTAATACATATCAATATTGTCTTGTTACCAAAACAAGGTCTTGGAAAGTTTGGACACTGTAAAAAAGCTTTATGTAAATTAAATATATTTAATTGATTTGACTATCTTTTAAAAATACTGCAGCAAAAGGAAGTACTGTCGAAGGGTGTGAGAAAATACAATGATGATTTTCATCAGAATAGTAATATCAAACGTAAATTAAAAATCTTTTTATGTTTATTTTATGTTTTATGAATATTTTTCTGCGCTAGCTGCACCAAAGGAACCTATAAGGTAGATTATCAGGTTAACTAGTAAATATATTCAGAACCTTGATAAAAAATGAATAAGTCTGATAAGAATAATATGTTATTATGAGGCAAATGCTGTTTGATAAAGTGTAAACAGCAATGAGATGACTTACCTGATGTTAATGCCCTGTTTATAGATCTTACATGCATCTGAGGGAAGGATCCTGGACAGCAGAGGAACTGAAAAGTAGATAAGAAGATTAAAACATATCAAATGTTCTATAAAAAACATTGAAGATTGAAACAAAGCCACTCTCTCTCTTTTAGGCTCTCAGATCTGCAGTAATACTGCAGAGGCTCAGTGTATTATGGCTTCTTCTTTAGATAAATAATTAACAATACACAGCTCCTATTAGGTCTTGTGTTACCCGAAGTGTTAGGAGTAGTAACCAAAATATTTGGAAAGAATGGAATACCACAAAGTGGAACTCTACCATAATTGTGTTAATTTTCACTGCACATTAGAATTTTCCCAAAATTGAAGCTTTGTATCATTCATTTAGTTGCTTCTAAGGATCTAGTCTGCTCTTATTTCATACAAATTCTTATTGTAATGCACATGGGTGCATGATATTGATAATACATAAAGATTGGGGAAAGAACAGAAGGACAATTCTGTTAAAGAATGTAGCCATTGTTGAGAAAAAAAAAACAATCGGTAGCTGTACTGTATACCCTGATTGCACAACCTTTATCATTTAGAAAGCATTAATAAGGAATTCACTATTTTTCATCACAAGTGAGATACCTTGTTCAGACATCGTTAGGATTTACTGCTGTTTATCAGCTGAGAGTATTGACTGTTGAGCCACATTACGGAGAAATGAAGTCAGATAAACAAAAGGTTTGATGTCAATAGAGCCTGGTCTGGGACTTCAAAAGGCCAAAGCACCATATGACTGGCTGCAGGCCAACTCTGTCATGAAATCTTTCCAGAGTTCTAGACATGAACCTGAAGTGAACCCAATTAAGTAAGTGAAAATCAACGGACACTGACAAGCAGGAGGAGTTTGAGGAAAAAGATTTACAGAAAGACGCTCACAGTATTATACCTACACAGCATTTTCTTTCATAAATTACAGTCCTGACCTTTGGATATTTACCTATTGTGCACATTACTGCACCTTCTCAATAATTTACAGAGATATAGTGTGAAGGCATCACTCACTGCCAGTATTTAAATTCTGGAAGAAGCTTATAATGCTGACTAGGCAGGTGGAACCACACCAGTTACCTCAGCAGCGCTGCTTCTGACTTTTTCTATGTATTTTATGAATGTATACTTGTGGAACTTTAGAATATTGTCCAACTAGTGCCGATCAGTTTAATGCACATTACATAACACTGTTACAGTTTATTTTCTGTAGAGAAAAACAGCAGCATTTTTAATAGGTCCCCTGCCTATACTCACCCCAACTTTGGAAGTCCCAGTGAAGCTCCAGGTAAAAATCGCCAAGCTGCAAATTAATGCAAAAATAAATGCTTTTATATATTTCTTTTGTATTTTAAACATAATTTGTGTTTGCTGATGTTCCATACCCCTAACACTATGCAAACTTTGTACATCAACGTGCATTTCTTAAAGGCTGCACAAAGCAAAGATCTTAATTGCCTGTTTGGGAGTGAAGCTGCCAAAGTTCATGTCTAAATACATGGTGATGGCAGGTGTTGTATTGACAGCTACTTCCTAGTATTTTACTCTTTAAACACTGCATATATTTAAGTATCTACAAATATATACTTTTTAAATCATTCATCATGGTATTATTAGTCATTACAACATATTTTTACTTTTAAGAATTATGGAAACAAAAACATGCCGTTATTATGATGTTGCTTGATAATCAATTGAACGTTGTTGTTTTTTTTGTAATTTATTGAGAACAAATCCAAATGCAGCTAACACAATCTTATAAAACGTTCATATATTTCACCTCTTTTAAGGCTTTTAGCAGCTTGGGCCTCTTGTCCTCCACGGTCTCTCTGGACTGCTGCTTCAACTTTCTCAGCAACGCAGTGACTGCAAGAAAAAGAGAGGCATATGGAGGGGTGAGGCCTAGAATTTAACTGGCTTGACCATCTCAGTAATCCCACTGTAAACCTTTATTAATTAATTAATTAATTAAGTCAAGAGAGAGTAACTAATAGGCTAAATAAGGGTTTGGGTTTAGTTGTGTCTGTTATGATCACTTATAGATAACTAGCACAAATATGGAGAATAGCTTACTCATCAATTGTTGGTGGGTCTTGGGATTATTGGGTTTACCATCTGGATTATCTAATTGACTACTGGAACCACACAATGTCAGCACTGGTTCTCAGCATAAATTAAAAGGTTAATCTCACACACAGTTTACTTCGTTATAATTAGCTTTGATTCCAATTTTTCTTAGGTGTAAACCATTCATGATCAAAGTCAAAGGTAATACATATTCTTCTGGACAAAAATAATCTTATCAAAGAAAAATATTGTAATTCTTTAAACCTCACCAGGTCACAGTACATTGTTCTTCACAATTTCTATTTTGCATATTGTGTCCACACCTGAAGACATTTTCACGTGGAACATATGTCACTCTGAGACATTTAATGTGTAATGGCACAGTTGAAAGACTAGCCAACTGGCTGCAGCCCCCGGAAACCTTCCCAGCAGCATACGCCCAATCACCCGCACCACCTACATAGATCAAAAAAAACTCAAGTTTAAAGAGGATAAGCTTGACAGTAGGGAAGCTCTCTGCTAATGAGTTGCCTTTGGACCTCTTAAATACCCAGCTGGGTCCAACACATTAATGTCCCCATCCAAACAAAAAAAAAGAACTTTTATTACTACTAAGTACATTAGTAAGTCTCACAAGTCCTCACTGTCTGAAGGAAATGAGCCTAAAATTAATGAGGGGAAATATGTCTGCAGGTTCTACTTTATTGTTACTTATACAGTGAATCATAGGTTAGTGGTAGCTACATGGTGACTCAACAGTCATAGTGTTCATATTGTTAACACAGGACATGGCGAATGCAGATGGCACCAGTGTAAAACTGGGACAAATGAAAAAAACTGGCACAAGCAAATGGCACACGGTGACACATGTGTCAACATGGGCATGTTTACAGTACATAGCCAGGAGTATCAGAATTTGGTTCATCTTAAATCCTCTCTGCTGCAGAGCAAATCATAGTTTACATTTGATTAAGGACCAGTGGAGAGAGGCCACCTTGACTGGCACTGTTTGGCCGTGTTACACTTTATTCAGATATTTCACAACCAGTTGAGTGAATTACATTTTCAAGAACAACATAAGGGTCACTAATTCAATATTCATCCTTTTCAGACCCACAATTACCAGCAGTAGAAAAACTACAAACATAACATTTTTTGCTAAATTTTTTAAAAGGTAATTGATCCTTGTGGAAAACAGCTTGAAAGACAGTTACTCTACAATTGAGTTTTTCTTGCAGTGCACCAAACTGTTCAAAGATTTTAGTGGCCTTTATAAACGAATTAACAGGATTAAGAAGTTGGTAATATTAAGGTTTTAGGAAGGACAGTAGCTTTAGTAAGATTTAGACTAATAGACTCCTAAATATCATATGTCCGTACATACGGGATTCCCTAGATTCATTCCTAAAGTATTCCCTCTTTTCACAGCTCTATGACTTTTCTTATAAACTCATCCACTCTAAAAACCCAGGCCGACACATCTAGATCATATTTCACTCTGATGTGGTTGTCGGTTTGAAGGATAATACAGTGACAACAAGCACGAGGCCTTGTTAGGACATTTTGTCATATTCATTTAATTCTCTGCAACAGTTAGCCCCCAGATCGACCTGCCTACCTGCTTTTGAATGCAATCTCCAACTGTGTGAGAACAGTAAATATTGACTTATGTAAACACCAGGGTGCAAACTGTAGTGCAGCTACTACAGAAGAGACACAGAGACTTGGAATAGAATAGCAGTAGTATTGTACCAGAAAATAAAAAAAAAAAAAAACGTCCACTGCCCTAGAAAATAACACTGATAAAACAAACACTGGTTCCCAACTGTGTCTGTATAAGCCTGTTTATTCTAATGTAGTGGGTGGGGTTGGGATATACACTGGCTTGTCTCTCTATAATTCAAAACATGTGAAATACCATCCCTTAAAAATCATTTCACTTACAAAATGATGTCTGCTGATCAGTTAAATGGTCTGGTGGCTAAAATAAAAAAAAGTCTGACGAACGTCTCATATGTGGGAGTACATTTTGCCATTTTTTGTCATTTTTGGTTAGAAAAAAAAAAAAGCAAAACAATTTTAAAAAGGATGACATCATCCCAATACTGATAAATCTTTATAAAATAGAAAATTGGAAAAAATGTTTCATGCACAAAAAGATAATGAAAGCCTGTGCTGAAGCACAAGTTTCCATCAACGTCATGCCACAGTTAACTAAAAAGACATTATCCACAGAAAAATTATGTCAAGTCTTTAAGTTGACAAGCAGCCACAAAGACGTCTGTGGTCTGACTGCAACATGGAAAAACACTTTTCGGTCTAAAAACAGGCTGAGACAGAACTTTTAAACAAGCTGATGATCTCGACAACACAGCTGCGCGAAAAGAAGCCAAGTCACGACAAAAATAGCTCTTTCTGTTCCAGCCCTTCAGACAGACAAAACAGAAACGATTTGAGACACATTTTAAATCTTTGCTTACATGGAAAACAGAAGTGACAATAATGTCAGATTGAAGCAAACGTGTATTCACATCAGTGAAGTTATTTTACTAAAACTAATGCAATTCATAACATAAGATAATGGAGGTGGGGGTTTTTTCAGCTTCTTGAATGATCCATGACAGTGATCCTGATAGTGTTCTTGGCACAATGCAGCCTCATGGTAAAAAGTCTAGATAACTCTTATGCAAATGAATATGGCAAAGAAAATTGATTCTTGATGGATTATCTGTTAAATTATATTTTAGTAAACAAATTATACGCATTTGCTAGGATGATTCAAAAGCAGTTGTCTTTGTATTGTTGGTAAGAGTAAGTGTGTAAGTTTGGATTAAAATAATAAAAAAAAACTTGTATCTCTACAGCTTTTTTGGTTTTGTCTTTCCTAAAACCCAATATTTGCCACACAATAATGCAGTTTGTATCCCCATTTCTAGAAAGTGTTCCAACGATTGGTACAAATCAAGGTTGTATTCCAACAGCCAAAATTAAAAGATTCCAAACAGTGGGTGGGATCATGGGATAGGCTCCAACTAGGAAACAAGTAGGAGCCAAAGAAAGTAAAAAGATAAATTTTAACTCAATCAAACATAATTGCAGAAGAACTACCTGAGGGAATGTCCCCCTTAACTCTGAAATACAAGCAGCAGGTCAGTGAGCGACACCACTGACTCACGAGTTACTGTTTATCTCTGTTTTCTAGTTTTCTTCTCTGTTTGAAATGAGAACATTCAAGTTAAAACTCCATCACTTTTACTTACTCATCTGTCGATCTCCATAGCTGATGGCCTCTGCTAATGGGCTCCATCCCTGAGCGTTCTTCACCTTTACTGGTGCATTATGGGCCAGCAGCAGGTGGGCACACTCTGCATGTATAAAATTGGGCAGATTAATACAGCACACCACATACACAAAGGCAGCTTTGAGCACACAATTGTGCACATGAAGACAAGCATGACGACAACAACCAATGAAATGAAAATGTAAAATATTGTCTACCTAATGGTTAAACTATTAAACATGTAGTTAAAACTAATGGTTTAATCAACATTTTGACCAGATATCTAAAGTCTGCAATGTGTTTTTAAACCAGCAGAGTGAAATCCAATCCAATGAGTCTGTTTTTGGTAAAGCCCTCTATGTCCTTATGGTGACCCAGATAATCCCAACCTTGAATAACCCCACTTAGGTCAGTGACTTCTTAATACATAGTCACTGTCGTTTTTTTTCTTAAAATATTTTTCAGTTCTCCTCAATCAATAATCACAGTTGAGGTTATTTATAGATGACATGATATCTTGGTCATACTTGTATGTATCAGCCAACAATGTTTCTTGTAACTTAATCAATTCAAAAAATAATCCTGGTCCTTCCCTGGCCTGACATCCAAGCCCAGAACCAAAAAGTCATCGCGGGTCTATAGCTACAGGACAGAGGGTGTAAGGTGGTCTCAGTGGTAAAAAATGTCATTCCCATGTGTAATTCCAACCCCTACAAAAAGGCCTGAGGAGTCACCCTTTTATTTTAGACCAAAAAAAACATCAATACAAATTCAGACTAAATCAACTACCAACAAAATGCAGTCATAAGGAGTGAAGCCTGCTGTTCTATTAGAATTATTATTTTAATCAATTGTTGGTCTCATCAGCAGCACAGTGGGCCTGGGATTAACAATCAAACAGTAGTATGTCATCAGAACAAACAGGTTGTGCAGTTTAACATTAACAATAATTCTTAAATCCATACATAATAATAAAGGATCAATGTCATATTAACAATGTCTCTTTTTCTTCCTTCCTCAAAATGATTCAATAGAAAACAGAGTTCATCATTCTTGCCATATACATTGATGTCCACTGAGCCTCTGGAACTGCCTCACAGCTGGTCCATGAAATAAGTTACTGGTTGGAGGATGCTTCATCATATTCAGTGTTGCTATGGATCTTTTCATTTTGCATCCACAATTATAAATCTGTGCTCCTCCTAAAGCAGCTGAGTCCACCTATGCTTTCCTAGGGCAGTACTTGACCTTACTGTTCAGAACTGGACAGCGCCCTCCATTTTCAATATCCAGTCTGTAATGCTGCGGATCTGGTAAACAGTAATGGAGATAAAATAAAATGTTTCTAGCCCACATGTTCAGATGATCCACAGTAGAGAACAAGCTGATGGTGGCACACCATATAGAGCATAATACTAATGGGGCCAATGAAAAAGATGAAAAAATGAAAAGACTGTGAGACTGCTGTATCAAGACATTCTTATTATTTCAGGAAATAAAGACAAAAAAACTGAAGCAGTATTGTACTGTACTGTAGCATTACTGTCAATCAGTCTAAACTAATTCATCACCTCCTCTTTTTACATATCTGCTATGTTTTATTAATAACAGAAAGGCCACAGTCTCATAAATACTTTATAAAAGAATAAAATACATTTTGATACCCAAGCTAAATTAAAGCATAACAGAGACAGGGAGGAAAAGCCTGTATATAAAGGTAGCCCTTAAAGTAATTACTTTAAATCAAGTGACTAAAACCACAGTTCTTTTATATCTGGAAGACTCTTTGTCAGAATGAATTTTTAAAAATCATTCTTGATAGGCTAAAAATGTTTTTAGTCACATACAAATGCAATGAATAGATCTCATTGTCTCCTCAGACGACTTATTTTTATGATACTGTAGATTATGTATGATCTGCAACTATGTTTCAGTCAAAACACCAAGTCACAAACCATAAACAAAAGCCACGTCTAACTGTAGGTAAGACAAATATACTTCAGAGTAAACCCAAATGCAAACCGTCATGCAAATGCTTTGGCACAATGAGCAAGTGACTGAAAATGTTGGTGGGAGACAAATGCATTAGCTTTCACCTCCTGATGATGCCTTTCCATTCCCCCAGAGTGCAATGGTCTCTATATTTTACTGCTAGATCCAGTGATTGTGTAATTCTTACAGCAATATTTAGTAAATATACATTACATAACTACAAGAAGAAACAGACCCAGCATGTGTGCATGAGCTGAGGACATACTGTGGCTTGATCTGGGCTCAGCGTTTTATCATCAGTAAGTGCTTTCATTGAGGACCTGACCAGCTGTTATTCTCTAACATCAACTAGTCACATGTCTCATGCGGCCATTGAGTGTAATTTTAAACCCATAGCACTGATGCAATATAGTAACTGAATCACAAAACATTTATTATATATTTTATCAATTTTATATTGAATTTTACAATTTCATGTATTTAGAAATGGGGTTTATCCAAGCGACTTACAGAGGACGGCCATCAAACCTGTGCTCTTTACTTCCGAGGCAGGCGTGCTAACCGCTTCGCAAAAGAACTACCCTAATTAGAATTGGTTTGATGTTCGCTTCAACCTGATAAGTTGTAAAAGTACTGCTATGATGAGGCTGTGTGTTAAAAGTGAGTGCAGCAGCTGCATGAGTCACATATAACTCAACTGAACCAATAGAAGCAGTGGGGGGGGAATGAAATAAGTGATAATCTGAAGTCACGCTACACTTCCTTGGGTTGCTTACACATGGGACTGTTCACAGCCCAGAACTAATGCTGAGCCAGTGTGAGTAGGTGTTAAAATGCTTTTTGGTTCATGTTTTCCATTGATCACAAGAGCTTTACACAAAACTAACATTAATATATGTTATGATGTACTACACGTAGGCTGAACATAATGACAAGACAGCTTAAAAACAACTACTACTTCAGAAGAGTAATATAAGTTGGACATTTTAAAAGTAAAATGTCCAATATCAGAATTGAGGGGACGTTATTTAAACCTACCTAAAATGGCAGTACGTTGGGAACAAAATACAATGGAAATTCAACACATACTGCAGTCTCTACTATTGCTGATTAAAATCAATACCTTTATGGTTGTAATAAATATCTAAATTTAGTATTCATACAAATATCAAGAACTGGCTAATGCCCAAAACCTCTGTCAATATCTGACCTTGCCATTTTCCTATTTCTACATCTTTATCAATATTTCATCAATGGTATATAACACAATTACAGGCTATCTTGACTTGTAGCATTGAGACATCTCCTTCTAACTAAAAAAAAACAAACATTGCAAATCTTGATGTCAAATGTTGTAATTGAAGGGGATTGTAGCTAAACCTCTTATTGAACGCCATGATTTATAAACACAAAGCAACACCTACTAAAGACAGAGTCCATCTGTCTCAACAGGACTGCCACACCCAAACTATGATCTCATACGAACGCTTTTCCCCCGTCTGGTCATGACGTCCCCAGAGTACAGCAGCAACACAACAAGGACACAGGCAATCTCATTAGCCCCATCAATCCCCTTACATGGCATCAATCACTGCATATTGCCACAATGCTGTATGAATTACCAGGCAGCAGAGAAGCAGTCTCTATCCTGGCATTGGGTATTTAATATAGCAAATGTGAAATCAATGGAAAGCCATGTTCTCATTGGCTCCGGTGAGAGGAACTGGAAACACATGATACTGTACAGTTCAAGTAACCCTACAGTATGTATGACCTCTTCACCACCCCAAAAGCTGCATAATGGAAGGTAGTATTTTTACATTTCCAGTACTATACTTTGAGGTACGTGAAATTAAACATAAGCATCAACTCACCAAAGAGCGCGTTAATGATTTATGGACATGCTTTCAGTCCCACTAGCAGTAACAGGATGGGAAACCAAAGCACAGCGGGACTTATACACCAGGGATACAGAACACTGAGCAAATTATTCCTCTGATTCTGCACAACATGGGTTAGTCATTCACTGAATTTTGTGAATATGAACTTTTTTACATTATGTTGTATACTGCATTAAAAAAAACATCTCTCTGCTCCATCTCCAACAACCAGTCTGCAGCCCCGAGTTGAAATCATCAATCTGATCAAGGGACTCTAGCCATGAAGGCAATTTACTTTTTTGTGTCCACTTCAATTTGTAATCCCTGCTGATGAAACATGTTCCTGTTCTCTGTGAAAATAATAAATAAATAATGGGACACTGCTTTAACCTACTTCCGTTCAGGCAAATGTTCTCAGACATTACAATGTCGCTTATGTGTTTGCTTTTTTTACCTTCTGTGGTAACAGTCTGTGAGCAATGTTTCATTTTTCTTGTCCAGACCAGAGCAAACACCAAACCAAAATGACACTGACAGAAATTCTTACCTTTGTGGCCCATCATGACAGCAAGATGCAGTGGAGTGTTTCCTGCGGTGGAAATAAAAACAGTCATTGCTTTGTTGTTTAGGTCTACGAGAAGACTTTATGCTTCTATAAGCGTCTAATTTGAAAACAAAGAGAACTGAATAGGGAGGGATATTCTCTCAAACAACAAATTAATATTGTTAATGTGATCCAAGCAATGATGTGGTAAATCAAAGTGTGACAGCACCATAAAAGCAGATTTAACAGTCAGGGACATGGTTTGTTAGCAGAGACAAACTCAACACTGAATTCAGGGCAGATAACAACATTAGAGTGGGTGTGTGGATGTTTCATTCTACTTTTCTTCCTAGAGCATGAAATGTGCCTCATAAGCATTGGAGAGGAAGCTGAACTGCTCATTCAGCTCCTGAAAGCTCCTCATCCTAGAGAAAAGTGGGCATGCATCCAGACAAAGGTTCCGACTTTGTTGAAGCCTGATGTGGATGAGAATACAAAGTAGGAAACCAACATAAGTCTGGATGTGGTGACAGACACTAGTGGAATGACACGGACCAGATTTAAGCACAGGACTAAGGTTTGTAGGTTTGTGGTGTTAGGGCCACTGAGCGGGTTTGGTGTTTCTTGGCACTTAGTAGTAGAAGTAGCCACTTGTTGGCAGCTTATTTTAAACAACTAAGCTGTTCACAACTCACCAAGAGTGGTAAAAAAGAAACCTCTTTTGTCTGGAGAAAAATAAAGGGCAACGACTGCTGAAGTCACTATAATTTTTAAAAACGGTATCTCTTAAATTATAGGGAAAGGAAACAGAAATCTTCTTTTTTCAGGGATTCAAAAAACAGAAGATAGAACTTTAATAATCACTTGAGGAAACCCTTTGGGGAATTTAGGGAAATATGCCTATTTTAAAAAGATAAACAATACATTTTTATACAAAAACCTATTTTCTCAAATGAAAACGTGAAAATATTGTGCCCCAAAACAAAATAAAGGCTCTATTTTGAGCTTAACTCCAGGTTTGCCTACAAAGCCACAATCTTGGCTTCCCATCTGTCATATTTCACTGCATCTTTTGAGTTAATGCCATTGAATAAGTACCGCATTCTTTACAACCTAAATCCTCACATCTGTGGGTGTACCAAACTTGCACTGGATGAGGTCCAAATCAGATTAAAAAAATGATTCCAGTAGGTGAACACAGTACCACTGAGTTCATACAAAATTTAAAGAACTGGGGGTGTTAACTTCATGATTTAACTGCTTAATTTGTGTATTTAAACCATGACAAATTTAACAGCGGACCAGTCCTGTTTGAAGTCTGTCTCGCCATTATTTAATCATTAGACATTTTCTAAATGTAGATTTTTATTAAAACTTCCTAATCATACTATTTTTCTGCAATATGATTCTCTTTTGAATTGTTCAATGGAATTGTCCAAACTGGCTGTAGGAGCCCCCAGCCAAGAGAACGCCATACTTCTTAAATGCTGCTACATCTTTTTTTTTTAACATGGAAATCTCGGTTGTTCAAAAACATAAACTGGATCAGGCTAAAGTCACAACATCACAATCAACACTCAAGTTTTTAATGTTGTAAAGATATTAAACACTTATTTTAGGACTAGTAACAGTTGCTCAGCAACCGTTAATTATTTCATGTTATGCACCTCTGTTTCACTTTACCTTGTTGCAAGAAGAGGCCGTACTGCTAAAAAACACAGCATTACTTTTGCTGATGCAGAACTACGTGCAACATAACAAAACAGTAGTTGACATTCTCAACGTCATGAGCAGAGTTCAGGGACACATTACATTGTTGCTCTGACACCATGAGAGGGCTTTGATTTGAAGACAAACCAGATTCCAATTGAGACTCCGAAGTGCATTCCTTTTTGTTTTCGGTTTGTGAACTGGAACAAAAGATTCTTGTTGTCTTAAAAGTTCAGGGAGTGTTTAAATGAAACTTAATCTCTCATTTGTGTAGATTCTGACCTATGGAAGGTGTGTTGAAAGGCCGAAACATTAAAAACTGTAAAATTTTTAATGTGAGCAATGGTTAGGGATAAGAGATGATCAAAAATGGACAAATTACTAAAATATTTAAATGTGGAATTATTAAAATAACATTAGGCCAGAGACTGACTACACCAACTGAATTTATGTGAAAGAGAAAAAAATATATATTTTGTGTATGTTGTCTGGAGAAAATGTTAAGTTGATATCCAGCCCTGAAAAATCATCCATCCAGCCCTGAAAAAAAAACTCTATTTTCTTCGATGCCCAGAGACTAATGGTCTATAATTAAAGCTCAGCCTCACTGCACAATGAAATAAGTGAATCACTATGTGTGTATGTGTGAGTGTGTCTGTTTCGGCTCTAGCTCCTGATGCACTCACCGTGCACGTCCTTCTGGGCGATGTTCTGTGTCCGGATGAGCGAGGACAGACGCCGGACATCTCCCTTAAACACACATTCGTGGACCGGAAAGTCCTGCTCGGTCCGAATGATGGGGTTCTTGTTGTTGTCATCTGTAACGTCCGATGTGGGAAGCGTGTTGGAGTTGGCGTTTATCTGTGACTGCTGATGCTGTTGCTGTGTGGACGGTGACTTCAATAACTTGTGATTGCTGAAAATTTTGCTTGCTCTGCTCTTGTTGTTCGTCTTGGAGGTGCTGAAGGTCCCAGTCGCTGCCTCCTCGTCCGGTTCCAGTAAATCCTCGTCCTTGCCTGGCCTGTGATCTTTGCGCCCGGAGCGGATCTTCTCTCCGGTCATTTTCAGTTAGTTAGGAAGCAGAGGGTGTCGTCGAGGACGATGACCCTCTGGGCCAACTGATGCGATCCGCCAGTTGGAGGTGTTCACACACTGACACTTGAAACTCCACCACATGAAAACACTTTTTCCCAACAGCTAGTAGTCTGCGTATAAAATGGCAATACGTCCTGCCTCGCATTAAATACTTGTTTTTGCGACAACAAGCAAACACTAAGCCCTCTTGTTTTCTTTCAAACACCGTCGCCGTTCCCTTCACGACGTAAGCGGCTCCAGTTTACGAGTACGGAGAGGTTCGCCTAATGTCTTCCGCTTTGTAGTCTCGCGAGAGTTCATTTGAGATTACTAACGGCTACCAGCAGAATGTGTATGACATTAGTACTAATATACTAATAATATACGTATTTATACTCGTTTCTAATAATTAAATGACAGCTTAAAATTTAAAGTTATTGTTTTATTTAAACAATCTCGTTATCGGGAAACAATCGTTGTAGAGGGCATTTAGTAACACTCAATCTTTCGCAAGGTTTTTTGTCTCTCCTAAAACATAGTTATTTATTCTACAGATACAGAAAAATTCAGAACAATCGAGTACTAATGGAATTAATTTGTGTAAAAGAAATACTACTCTACGTTATGTCACAACGCGGAGCTTTGATAGAATATCAATAACAGGACCTTATTCACTCACTGAAACTGACACCAGGTGAAATGTTCACACATTTACTGATATATATATATATATGTATATATATATATGTATGTATGTATGTGTGTATGTGTGTATGTGTGTGTGTATGTGAACTCAGAATTGCAGTAGTCAATGACTCGTTGCCGTCACAAGAGCAACACGTCTCCCCCTGTCGTCTGAGAATCAACAAAGCACTCTCGCATCCTAGTAGCGACAACGCGCTCTCGCATCCTAGTGGTGACTACTACACAACAGAAAAAAAGAGTATTGGCAATATGTCGAGAATTATTTCATTGGTTTATGTGTATCATACTGGTAATTTGAATACACTCGAATAATAAAAAATATTTTTCCATATGGTCCGTCATTTAAATACAACAAAAAACACGTTCCTACATATCTAACCATGAATATATTTACTTAAAACAAAACGAAAAAGAAGTTGGTTCTGACTTCAACAACGGGAAGTATTGCATCATTAACTTCACACATTGACAATAGATTACAACCGGAAAGAAAGAGCGCAAACAACGTGCTGAATCACATGGCTTTTACGCCCCTGCAGGTTGTCCAACCAGCGGCTTATGTTCCTTTTTAGTCATTGCTGATTGGCCAGGCGGGTCAACATAGAGTGTGGTTAAGATATTACTGCCGTAAATGTACAGCGGTAATTCAGCCTGACTTCGCTGCTGCTCACAGCCGCTATGGATTCCAAACAGAACCAAGAAGAGCAGGGCGACATTTTCGCCGGTTATCAAAAGGCATTTAAGTCCTTTGCTACAGAAGCCATTCACGTTGGCCAGGAACCGGAGCAATGGAAATCAATGGCTGTCGTTCCTCCTATATCCCTCTCCACTACCTTCAAGCAGTTTGGACCTGGACAACATGCAGTAAGCAAACCCGGCGGACTACCGCACTGTCGGGGTGGTAGAGAATGGATTTAGTAAAGAGAAGAAAATAATGCTTTATAGAGTGTAGTGGAACAATAAACCGGTATTTGAGCTCCCCAGTTCCCAGAGTGACGTATATATTATATATAAATATATGTATATATATCTGTTATAATTATTACCAATTACAGTATCATTGATTGCTAGCTCTCACGAACAAGTCTGTTCAACGATAGCATCACGTCTTCTTGACAAACTTTGAATAACCTTTAGTTGATGTTCTTTTTATATACCGAATGTTAAATCAAAAAGTGACACTTGCTGTATTAGCAATGTACTGCTTCCGCTCTCGTTTACTACTGTATGTGCAGTATTTCTAAATAAACGCAATAGTCAGTAAAACATTAAAAAAAACGTTTTGTCCGTTTACATTTTGTTTGCGCAATAGTTAGACTGTCTTAAAACATTAATAGATAGTTTAATGTTTAATTCTAGTCGCATAGACTGACGCGAACATTAAAGCAAATGTAAACATTGTTCTGAACTCGTTTGTTACTTATTGCCGTACGACCTTAACAAACAATCATTAGCTTAGTATTACAACGATGACCTTCCAACCAGTTGTTTCTCTCATTTTATAAACATCATGACTCGTTAACATCTACCTTGTCATAATAATTGTTACCAGACATGACTGTTGTTTCAACCCAACACATCTTTTCTTTTGCCATATGGAACAGAGCAACTTCAACCCTCAGTCTTGTCCACATTCCCTAACACTGTTTGGATTTTGGATGAATTACTTAAGAACAAATTCAAAATAACAAACATAAATGTGTTATGTTATATACTGGTTTCTTTTGTATTTGTAATACCACTATTACAAATATTTATAGACTGTTCTAGATAGGCTTTTTTTTGACATACTGAGCAGAGGGCAGCTGTCTGACACAGAAGTCAAAAGTCGAGCTCTGTTAAGCTTTCAGTTTACTCTCAGTGTTTTTTCCTTAAAAAATGTTTAACTTCCATTTGTCACAATTGTTTTTGCTTGCATGTTATTCATGGAACTAGAAGTAATGCAGTGTTTCTAAAGGTCAAGTGAGTTCAGTCTGATGAAGTCTTTGAACTCGGTTATCAAATTATGAGTAATAATCCAACCTGTCTCTCATGCTGACTTTTCAAATTCTTCACCTTATTATCCATTTCTTTAACTTTACTTCACCTAATTGGATTAAGACTGTTCTTGGTTCTGCTCAACATCTTTTGAGGCCACGCCCAATGTTCTACCCAAAGCATGAAGCAGAAGTATTAGAAATTTAGGTTGTTGTTGGAAGGAACTCTAGTAGTTATACTGCTGTAGACCACATCAGGACAGGGCTCAGCAGTTTATCTCCATCTCAGTGAAAAGGGACACTCTTTCAAGTACACAGATGTGCATATTTTGAACAGGGAGGGCAGTTGGTTTGAAAGAGGGGTGAAGGAAGCCATCTAGGGGGAGGTATTTGTCATTAATTGTCGGACACATACCATTCTGCCTTGAGATCCCATCCTAGACATTTTATCTGCTCATCAATACCAGAGCAGTCTTCTGTAGACTAGTGTGACAATGACTCCCATTCACATCTGGACATGTGACAAGAAAGCTACTCACTAACACCAGTAGCAATTTCTGTCCTAAACAGCTGTGACCAAAACAACTTTTCACAACTTTGTTCAGTGGTGAAGGGAGTGGTCTAGAGGAGTAGAGCTGCTAGAGTTTCCTCCAACAACAATTAGAAACTGATGAAGTTCCTCAGTTGAGGAATGAAACGTCTTTTAACAAGAAGAAGTCCAATTGCTTACAACTAAACCCTTATAACCACCACCTGCACCACCTGCCATTGTAGAACCTGTTTGACACCTCTGCACTACAGTTATTAAGTGATTAGCATGGCAGGGAAGACTTTGAAAAGCTATGAAAATAAGAAGCTTTGTTGCATTTCTCTTACCTTAAGTAACATTTGCAGACTTAAAATTTGCATATCTGTTAACAAATACAGCAGTACCATAGCACTGTCACATATGTAACCTGTGCCCTGCTTACACAACTTCTGGTTGAATTCAAAGTAATTATCCCATCGGCAAGCACACAAAAACACCACCCACAGACAAAACCTGTTTTTGGTTGGTTTAAGGAAGATGTTGCCCTGACATGTTTCTGGCATCCACACTAGTAAAAGCAGCAGGTTATGTCCTGCCTGAGGATTAACACACACAGGAAAACTGATGTGTTGCAGTTGCAAATACCAGTTTTAAAATGCCTATCTTGTGGTGCAGGGATACGAGTACAGTCGTAGTGGAAACCCTACAAGAAACTGTCTTGAACAGGCGGTGGCAGCTCTGGATGGAGCAAAATACTGTAAGTGCTGACATGCAGTGTCCCTGCTGCAGAACAGGAAATTTGGATCAAATTGTAGAGAAGATCAGATTTGATGAAAACTCAATACAAATGATGTGAGCGGAATCTCTTCTTATCTCTTCTCCAGGCCTTGCCTTGGCCTCAGGGCTGGCAGCTTCAGTTACCCTCACGCACATGCTGAAAGCAGGCGATGGGATTGTCATCATGGATGATGTTTATGGAGGTGACAGATCTTTCAAAGATGTTCGTATGTAACATCAAATTCTTTTAAATAAATGGCATTCATTTTTTTTCTTTACATTTTTTTTATTTCCAGGCACAAACCGTTATTTCCAAAGAATTGCCACAGAATTTGGTCTGAAAGTGTCTTTTGCTGATTGCACAAAACCCGAGCTTCTTAAAGCTGGTCTGAAACCAAACACCAAAGTAAGTTTAAGAAACATTCTATATTGTTGATTTTATACTTTTGTTGCTTTTCAGTTTTTACTACTTGTCCATTTTTTGAACAAAGGAATGAGGGAAGACAAAAACTTGTTTTGCTTGCAGATGGTGTGGCTGGAGACGCCGACCAACCCTACGATGAAGGTGGTGGACATTAAAGCCTGTTCTGAACTGGTGCATTCACACAACAAAGACATAGTGGTGGTGGTGGACAACACCTTCATGTCCGCATATTTCCAGGTCAGTTTGTCTCACACTGTTTTATGAACAGTTAATCAGTTGTTGTTTAAACTATGGTGTATGTTTTCGAGTGACGTCTAACTCTAGTAGCTCTTTTTTTGTTCTAACAGCGCCCCCTCGCCGTAGGAGCTGATGTTTGCATGTACTCAGCGACCAAATACATGAACGGTAGGTTAGAGAAGTTTTACATTTTTACCAATGTAGATATCAAGGATAAAGGGTTTAGTGGACATCAAGTTTTCTTTGGAAAAAGTTTAATCACGCTTCAGCTCTAACTGTTGTTTGGCAGTAACAGAAGTTTTATTCTGTGAGTGAGGAGAAGTGTGTGATTCAAGTCTCTTCTGTTGGTATACCTGTGATTACCATTCAATGTAGTGAGAAGTGTGCAGACCTCTACATTGGGGATAGGACTCAACTGTCCACCTACACCTGAAGGCTTTAAAAGCAGTCCTTTGAGGACCAAGAAGTTCATATTTTGGCCCTCCTGTTTTTGAAAAAAAAAAAAAAAATCGATGTCTAGTTGCCTAACTAAACTCTTTAACTTTGACCATGACCTAAATAACTGAGAATTTCATCCAAACATAGAGATCAGAAAGAATACGCAACTAAAATAAAGATTACTTTAAAAATTACTGTATGGAAGAATAGAACTTGTGAAGGATAAAGGTTACAAACTAACAGCTGTTGGTGCGTAACTCGAACCTTAGTAAGTATGTAATGACATTGTTAGTTTGATTAAATGTCGCTTTTAATATTATTTATATTTCACATTGGGGACAATTGTGAAAGTTAAACAACAGTTGAATTGAATTGCAAAACTAAAACCTTAGTGAAAATGTAATTTTGTTCCTAGCATAATAACAAATTATCATATTCTAAGTTCTATGAACATTGCTGATCTTAAAAGTAGCTATGACAAAACATTTGTCGATGCAGACCCTCAGTCATCCAGGTCATGGTCAAGATTAAAGAGTTTAGTTAGGCACCTGGACATCAATACCCACCCACATTCTGCACAAATAGGCTAAGCAGTCACAAACCCATTCACACATCCTAAACCCTAATTATGGGCTCATTTTTTTCCTGCTGCTGTTGTACAGGTCACAGTGACGTGGTCATGGGTCTGGTCTCAACTAACCGGGAGGATTTGTACGATCGACTTAAGTTCCTCCAAAATGGCAAGAACAGAAAAATATTTTTTTAATAAAATATTGCAGTTTTTGCTGACATAAGTTAACTACACTAGTTAAACTTTCTTTCTCTGTGATGTGACCTAATTTTGTTCTGTTTTGAACTGTTCTTCGTTTATATCATTGGTTTCGACATTGTTGCGGTGGTTCAGCACTGGGTTGTGTACCATCGCCGTTTGACTGTTTCTTGGTGAATCGGGGACTAAAGACTCTTCATGTGCGAATGGAGCGGCACTTTAGGAATGGCCTGGCTGCTGCCAAGTTTCTAGAGGCTGACCCCAGGGTGGAGCGCGTCATCTATCCAGGTGATAAGGCCTCACAATTGATATAAAGAGCACAGTTTGATTTACTGAGGAGGGGGTCTGTAGCATGGATCTTTGGAGAAGTAAAAAAAATGATTATGATATATTTTTTCCAATTAATTTTTGGTGATTTATTCCTTCCTCCCAGGGCTGCCTTCACACCCCCAGTATGAGGTGGTGAAGAGACAGTGCACTGGATGTCCAGGGATGATCACCTTCTATATAAAGGGGAAGCTGGAACACGCCTCCACATTCCTCCAGAACCTCAAAGTAGGTTTGGGGTACATTCTCTTCATTAGATGTTTGGATTACTTCAGGAGAGATCTTCTGCTAAATTACAATGCAGACTACACAGCAGTGGCACCTGTTAAGGGTACAAGCTTTGTTTGAAATGATTAAATGACATACTTGGATTTCTCTCCAACTCATTTCAGCTCTTTGCCATTGCCGAGAGTCTCGGTGGTTATGAAAGTTTAGCAGAACATCCGTAAGTATCCTTTTGATTTGATATAATTGTTCCTTCTTTGTGGAGAAGAAAATGTGACACTAACTGCACTATTACGAGCCTTACCACACGGGGGCAGCAGAGATCAAGAAGAAACTCCCTGTCAGTTCTTCACTAACTGCATTAAACTGACAGTTTTTGTAGCATGCAGAGTTATTATTTTCTGTAAACTTATTTTATCTTATCATTCATTTATTTAGTGCCATTATGACCCACGCATCAGTGCCAGAGAAAGAGCGCGAGGTGCTTGGGATTAGTGACACGCTCATTAGATTGTCTGTGGGTCTGGAAGACGAGGAGGACATCATTGAAGACCTGGACCAGGCACTCGGTGCTGCTGTGAGTACCTAAACCTCAAAACCAAGTTTGAACCCTTAGCTAGTGGTACAAAGGTGGTTATACTGCTTTTTATCATATTCATATTAATTTAAGTAGGTAAAAAAAACAGTTGGTCAAAGTATGTCTTGATAAGGACTTTTTCTGAAAGTTTTTTTTTTTCACGACCAAGGCTGGATTAACAGAATAGGTCAAAGAGACTGAAGCCCCGGGCGTCATAACCAAGGGAGGTTGCTGATGAAATAACCAAAATTATAACTTTAAATACGATATCAAGGGTCCCATCCTGGTAATTAGCCCTAGATGTCAGAAAATGTTAATCCGGCCCTGATCATGATTCTTGTCTCGTGGCCATGA
Source organism: Paraplagusia blochii (assembly GCA_016785265.1). Taxonomy (NCBI): domain Eukaryota; kingdom Metazoa; phylum Chordata; class Actinopteri; order Pleuronectiformes; family Cynoglossidae; genus Paraplagusia; species Paraplagusia blochii. The sequence goes on along the minus strand of JAFBJS010002232.1, from coordinate 261,682 downwards.
GCTATTATATTTAACAAAAAAACAAACAAACACTGGTTTCACATGTAACAATTGGTCTTTAGACAATCCTACAGTGCTATCAGTTTGAGTTATAAATAATTAAATAAGCCATGGGTGTGACCAGTAATCGCCAGTAGATGGAGACATCGAGCTATATTTATTTGAACTGTTTACATTTATAAATGCACACGTGGCCTCTCTGGTTGTTTTTATGGCATAAATAAATAATAACCTCAGTCTTACTTGACTATATCTCAGAAACAATCGGAGATATAGCAGCAGGAAAGTGTAGGGAGAGATTCAGAGTGGCCAATGTCCAATTTCATGTAGGAAATTACTCTTCTTCTAGTCTTCTATTTTCTAACCCTAATTTTCCTAGCTGTATTATTCCTGTATTTCAGCTGAGTCATCTTTCGAATGAGTGGTCAGTTTCCTCTAGTTTTTTGAAAGTAATGAACAAACAATATAAAATCTAGATATGTGAATATTTATAAAGTATTATATTATTATTACTATATTTAATGTGTTCACATATTGACACAATTAATGCATACACCCCAGAGCTGTTAAACATTAAAAAAAAAAACTCGTAAGTAATCTGATTTTTGCAGTTAGCTGTGGATAAACTACAAAACGTCACAGAAGTTATCAACTAAAATGATTAATCACTTTATCATATTTAGTTGATATGTAGATCAGGGGTTTCAAACCCTTGGAACAATATTTTGCGGACCCCGACCATAATGTGAAAGTTGAATTTGTAATAATTTCAATTTGTTCTCTTCATTTTCTTGTAAATCCCATAGTTCTCAAAACCCTGATCCAGTCTTCTAGTTCAGTGTCATATTACACAGAAAACAGATTTTTTTTATTACATTTTTTCATTTTGTATTCAACACAGGAAAAAAAGGAAAGCTGACAAGGCTTGATGAAATGATAGTGTGGGTGGTGGCCCTCAACTTATTCGAGTTTGAGATCCCTGATGTAGATGGATGGTGATAGTGTGTATTATTATTAATAATTTACCAATACTTTTTTTTTTTTTTTACAAATTCTTGCATCCAGCCTGTTTATTATGTCAGCCCCCACATAATTAACATTAAAACAGATTTGTGAAAAATTGTCTTTATTGTAAAAAAGCAGAATCCAACTCACTTTCGATCCCACTATCCTGTACTTACAGTTCAGCCTATTTTTTTCTCTGCTTCTCTGTTGTGCGACCGACTGTTAGCTGTTAATCAGATGGTAATCACTGACAGTTGTAAGTGTCTTGTTAGTGCGGTTTATTTACAGGCAGAAAGCGTCAGTAATTATCTGAATGTTTCAGCGTGTTAGTGATGGTGAACAGCTTGGTATTTGAATTGCTACCTCGTTATTTTTATCGTTGGATGTAAACTCATAATTTGGGATTTCACTGTTATTATCTTTAGGATTGTTCTTGAATTATGCTGTACCTAAAAAAAATATTTGACTATAGTTCAATTCTTTAATTTATTTTCTTGTTTATTTATTGATTTTCTTGAAATGAACTGAAATGTGCTGAGGCATCATGGTCTTTTACAGTTACATCTTTCCGACAGTGTTGTACTGAAACATTCAGTGTTTATTTATAGTTATTCCAACACCACTGACCTCCCAGCCTCAGGGAAAGCCATTAATAGTCGATCCAGATCACAGTTACAAACCAGACATCCAACAGTAAATTAACCAATGGCACTTGTCAACCCTGCTTCTGACGCTGTATCCCTCACTGTAACCTGAATCTTGGATTCATCTCTGGATCCCAATACTTCCACCGTGGCTACTCTGTAGCAAATGGAAGCGGAATGGAGACAGACGATGTCTGTGGTTTGGAGAACAGACACGACTACTGATGGCGGGCACATTTATTATGAATCAGGCATCGGGTTGTTTTGGGCCAGCAGTTAAATTTATGGTCCGCTTCCTCAATCTGGCTCAGGTCTGAGTCACAGAGTTTGTTCTTATTTAATCACTGGCTGAGTATCGACGGTAAAGACTTTTGTAATATTTCAGCTTAAACTGTTAAATCCAGGAAGTGTTTCGCTTTAACCTCTCAAATGAACATTAAGCATTTTTTTAGTCTAACTAAATCAAGCTCTCTAATTTCCTTATGATAAATAATAAATCAAAACGGATGGAAAGAGTGAAGGGATTGTTTTTGTCTGAGCTCCAGGAAAAAGAAGTTTAACCACGTCTGTCTGCTGTAAGTATTGATCTAACTTTTCATTTCGTCTTTGTCTTCTCATAGCATCCAAAGAAGAATTGAACATGCTTCAGGGTCCTCACTCAGCATGTGCCATTTGTACTCAAGAAGAAACCCAGGAGAAACCTGAAATCCTCATTCATCGCGGATCATCACTTAGCTGCACATACACGCTTCTTTTAGTTGGAAATAATGCAACTTTGTATGATTGACACAACGCTGGTATAGTTCCTGGGAATCTCTCTTTTTGTAGTTTTTTTTCTAGCTGCCATCTAGTGAAAGTATTTTTTAATTAGATAATTATTAAGGTATGTTTTTAACAGAAAATATTCTTCCAATCCTTTTTATGTTATGATTGTGTTTTGCATGTGCCATTTAGTTTTTTTAAGTGTTTTGATTTAAAATGCTACAGTGGGTTGATGGAGACTTTTCAGGCTACACTGAAATAAATAATCTTAAAATACATATTTACAATGGATGTTTTTTTCTGTTTTTATAATGAATGATATTTGCATCTGGGAATAAACAGGTATAGTCACAATGATCAGTACCTTCAAATCATGGTATTTTTTGGGTTTGAGCAGGAAACCCCCAGTTTCTTTGACCCTACATGCACTCATAGTGCTTCCGTTTCCCCTTGTGACTGAAGACATTAACAGTGGTAAACTTAATGTAACAAAGAAAATCTTGTTTTTTAACCTTAGGGTATAATTAGAGTATACTTTGTACCTTAAATTCTTACGCCCTCTTTACCGTCTGGCTTGCAATAGTGCAGGGCTTCTCAATCTTTTTCTGTTACGCCCCCCCTAGCAAGAAGAAAACAATTCGCGCCCCCCCCCTCTCTACCACCCACTCTCCGCCGCAACTATAAATAACTGCACTTGTCTATAAAATAAGGTGTTATAAGTACACCTCTACATAACATCGTATCCTTGTTAACATGAAGAAAACAAAAAGAGATATAGTTCAACTTACAAGGATGTGCAGCAGAAAAGAAGAATGGTTCCCAGGGTCACATGTGGCCCCCTCAGCACTGCACCGTGCCCCGCCAGGGGGGCCCGCCCCTCACTTTTTGAAGCACTGCAATAGCTCCCACTGAGACCTTAATATTTTACATATAAGGACAGCATGTATGTTTATAAACAATAAATATGTTTATGAAGGAGGTCCTGTGGCTGTGTTGGAAAGATAATACTGAAGTTTCTAATGCACTGAAATCCCACACACTGTTTTATCCCCTTTATATTCAGCTCCTCAGGGAAAGTTGGTATATTTAAAAGTGTTCTCTAGTGCCTTCTCTTCTCATTCAAATGCAATTCAAAGCTAATTAAGTTTGGGATCAATATGGCAAATAGCCTCATACTTTTGTGCTAAGCACAAAAAAGGTTACTGGCAAGAGACCGTATTGATTTTCAATTTTTTATTTATTCTCATTTAGCTTCTGATGAGCATATTATTTAATCCAGTTACCTTTAGCCAAATTACAAAATAGTGATGCACTAATGTAAGTTAAGGACATGGAATGATCTGCCTCCCCTGACCATTGAAGATGAAACTTTTTTTTTAACAGAAGACAAATTAAATCACAACAGTTAAGTGCTTTGTTGTTTATAAGCAGTCAGGGTTAGGAAAATGGGTCTGGACATGAAATAGTCTCAATTTGACATTGTTTTCAAGGGTATTTGATACATCAGATTTACAAAAACCAATGAGGTTAAGTCTCACCTTACGGCAGGGCACAGTCATTTTCTTACATCAAGTTAAAACCTTCATGAAAATCCACAGTTGACCAATCACTATGGTGGGATTTGAGATCACAGTAATTATGATTACGATTGAAGGAAAGAAAACTTGGCACTGCAACCCATTGTTTGTGAACATGCAACAGTAGATATGTGTGATTAATGACATGTTGTTGAATTTCCCTTTGGGAACAACAGGACATCTTTCCATCTATCTAACTACTTATTTACCTACTCACCTATCTATCTATCTATCTATCTATCTATCTATCTATCTATCCTGCCGCCTGTAAAACTGTCCTGTTTGATGTCAGTGTTGTATGAGCACTGGGACAGAGAGTGAGGACAATTCCAAGTGCCTCTGACTGATAGGTTGCGCAAAAATGTTCCGTCCATGTGCCCCAAAATTCCTGGCAACAGCCATGGGTGCTTTCCCTACTGGTTACCTGAACTCATTAACCACGCCAAGCTGCTCGCAGGAAGGCAAGGCTAACATTTATTGTCAAATGTTGCATGAAGTGAGTTTTATTGTCCAAGTGCATTATTGTCTCAATGTTGATGAGAGGGCAAATAAACCTGCCTCATGGCTGATTAAAGCCCCGTCTGTGTCTGTAAGCATTGACATCTGGCAAAATCTGCTATTACGAAAATAATTATCCAAATCTTCTTCTTTCTAACACAGAATATAAATCACACAATGCTTCAATATTTTTAGAATGCTCATTAGCAGCACCTACTGGCTATAAAATGATCTCTCCTGTTGCTCTGTCAGCTAACACATTTTGGCTGACAGAGGAGCATTAGTTCCTTAAATGACCATGACCTGGAGTGGTGATTCAGAAGAGTTGCCATGGCACCAAATAGTATCATAATGTAGCAGACTAATCATAGTGTGAGTGTTTATATACTCAGTGTTCCATCAATCCATTTTCTTCTGTTTATCCGTTATAGGGATGCGGGGCCAGCAGTTTCCACAACTGCCACCCAAATCACATTGCACTGTGCTGTACCCTACCTTCCTGTAGGTGGTGAGCCACATTAGCCACATTAGCACCCACCAAGAAATGTGATTGGACCCAACCTTTAGAATATTGATCTTTTTATGGACCTAAATCTATGGGCCTTTACCCCACTAGTGGTCACTGGGCTGCTGTTGTGTTTGGACAAAGCTGTTGCAGAAGCTCAGATTTGTTACTTATTTAAAATAATGATATATTAAAACATATGATTTACAAAAAAAAGAAATTGTTTATTACACAATTAGATGAAAACATGTACTTGCCATAAATGTGTGGGTCAGGAGAAAGTCTTAAACCTGCAGGGTTGCAGGAATGATTCCACTTCCATCTAAGTGGTCTCGGCCAGGGTTCAATTACAGTTCTCTGCAAAACATTCCGCAGCCGCCAGGTGGTGTCTGTAAATAAATCAGACTTAAATATAAACCAGTCTTAACGGTGGCTTCTCTTCACCAGGGGGGAAACCAACACATTGTTCCATATTTCATTGTAGTTGGAAATCAATATTTTTTATAATGCCGATGGTTACAGCTGATGAGAAATGCTGGTCAAATTCCCCCTCTGACCACAGAGTTGAAGAGGTAAAGAATACAATTAGTGCTGTATTGATTCCCAGTGAGGTCAATTGCTACTATTCTAGGAAACCCAGAAGGATGTTGTCAGTATTGGAAGACAGTGGAAGTCACTGGAGCTCATCTACCCAGAACTGCAGTGTGTTGAAAACCTATCTAGATACAAATTAAAATAAATGCAGAGAGCTGACTAATTATGAAGTTCAGATGGAAGCAAATTATACACAAGATCAGCATAACACAGCTACTAAACAAATACTTTGCTTGTTTTCTCGTTGATCAGGATATTTTAGTTATTTAAGTCCCTATTGCAAACCAATTAGATCTTGTGAAATTGTTTTAATCTTAAGAAAATGAGATGCAATGATAATTAATGTGGGTTCGTTTCATTTTTGTGGCAAAAAAAAAAAAAATGCTGATTTTTATACGTTGGCAAATCAGCAGCTGTGGCCCATGAGAAAATTAGAAACTTGACTTCCAGAAGCTGATGGATATATCCAATAATCTGGCGACGCGATCAATGATTGCACAGCTGCTCATGTGGGAGTTTCATGGCTTCTCCCAATACCCCCACAAAAATGTAACTTTTAATAAATGTTTTCAAAATCCTTACAAATATTTGTGTGAAAGGAGGAGAGGTATCAAGGAAGTGGAATATTGGTTAGTGCGCCGGCTACAGTAAAGATATCAGACTGTTAAAAAGGAATATTATTGGTGTATATTTAAAGTTCTATCCAACTATCTATCTATCATCTATCTCTCCGTTCGTCTATCTATCTATCTATCTATCTATCTATCTACCTACCTACATATCTATTTATCAATACATATATATTTGGGGTGTGAATCTATTGATGATCGACGACCCAATTCAATTCACAATTCATAGACTACCATCCAATTAGGAACGATTCATAAAAATATTAATATCTATCAATATTAATATCTATCAATTAATCTATCTATCTATCTATCTATCTATCTACCTGTCTACGTATTTATTTATCAATACATATATATTAGGGGTGTGAATCTATCAATGAACGACGATCCGATTCAAATCACGATTCATAGGCTACCATCCAATTCAGGAACGATTAAAAAAAATTAATATCTATCAATTAATCTATCAACAAAAAGTAACAGTGAGCAAATGAGCGCTGTTTGTGATGTTGAGCGACTCGAAACTACAATCACTCAAGTGTTAAAATCAAGTACAAGAATCAATACCATCACATGACATGGTGTCATATTGTCAGACATAATGGCAGAATCAGCAAAACGTTTTGTCCAGTTCCTATATACTGTCATCCCGTGACTCTGAGTATTCCGTCTGAGGACAACACAGAAGTTCATCTGATCGAGATTGCTGTGAAGTAACTCCTGCTCAGGGGAATAACTTGTCAGTGCTAACATGGAGGAGATGGACGTGTCGGCAGCTTTAACCTGAGGGAACATTTCCCCTGCTCCTCACCCTGTCGAGGTGAGGTATCTTATCAATTATTTACTCCTCCAGGTGACAGGTGTTCTGGAGAAAGATCAGACGAGCGACCCACACCTTCTATCGCCAATTCCCTTAATCTACCTTTCTTGCCAGGTTTCAATTGTTTCCCACAATCCTCTAGCTCTGAACATTTTCCAACATGTAATTAAACAAGTGGCTGCCTAGATCAAACAGTGAGCTGTTGTCCCTTGTTTCTCCGGCTTCGTCTTTCACTCAAGCTGTGATCTCCAGCAACTACCTCACTGAAAAAAAAAACATTTGACAAGATGATCATATGTGATTGGATTAGACCTGAACATAAACATGTGCAGTTGTGATCCTGTGTCTATACCACTGTCTCTTGCCTGGAGGTTCATTCATCATTCAAAAGAAGGAGAGTAGGGTCAGTGAAGGCATAAGGAACACAGGGCAACTGTAGGTAAAACAGGTGACAAATACAAGCCCCAAGGAATTTCAAATAAGTTAAGTCACGTAAGTAACAAGAAAGATTTGCGAGATTTTCCTCAAGAAACAAGGAGACATCGAGTTGTTTTCTTTTATCTAAATCAAGTCCTTGTTCTGATTCCTTGTACTAAGTGGACCAACAGTCTATCACACTGTCTCTCTCACTGTCGTTGGCTTGGTTCATTTATCCGCTTCCATCATTACACTGCTCCATACTGTGGGTGATGAGCTCAATGAAGGTTGTGTGGGTTAGGATTGTGAGCACCTCATTTAGAACAAATCAGGGGCAAGATGGCAGCTGGAGGTTTCGAACCTGAAGCCTTGCTGACCCAAGTCTGCTTCCCTTACCACTAGGACACCACTGCGGCACCATTAGAAAATGTTCTCTTCACTTAAATTGTTTATTGTCAATATCTTTGTCTTGCTGTTTAAATGTAGGGGGTTAATTTGATTAATTGATATTATATATTTGATGAATTTGATTAATTAATAGTATATTAATAATATAATAGGGGCAGTTGGTGGCCTAATGGTTAAGGAAGCGGACCTGGGTCCGCAAGGACGAATTCCCTACAGCAAAGTTACTACTGAGGTCCACTGAGCATGGCACCGTCCCCACTCACTGCTCCCCGGGTGCTCAAAGCTGTCCACTGTTCACTTTGATGGGTTAAATACAAAGGTCACATTTCGTTGTGTGCGGTATCACAATGTCACAATGACAAGGAGTTTGCTTTCCTTCCTTTCCTATTTCTGGTTATCTGGAGAAAAAAGCTAGAGAAACCAGATTGAGATGGTTTGGACATGTTCAGGAGGGACAGTGGATACATTGGTAGAAGAATGATCCTAGAGATGGAGCTACCAGGTAGGAGACAAAGATGAGATTGATGGATGTAGTGAAGGAGGACATGGAGGTAATTGGTGTCAGAGGAGAAGATACAGAGAATAGAGGGTGATGGAAAACACTGAAAGGAGGAAAGATCGTATATTTTGGGGGCTATAACAAATTGTTTGGTTTTTAGTAATTTTAAATGAAGAAAGTTCCATAGATATATTATAGTGAATAGTGGATTCAACTTCTATCTCTCTAATAAATGTGTATCTGGGGATAATAAGTAAAGCGCTCCTAAATCTGTGGATTTTTGGTTGGAGACAAAGATGAATTTCATGTCATTATCTGAGTAGAAACCATGTCTTGCTGACAGTGTGGGACTAATAAGCTCCATCTCAAATTTCCTGTCCGACATCTGCTGGGTGAGTGCCATCTTGTTTTTGCCTTTTTAATCAAAGGCTTCTTTCATCTGATGAGAAAGCCTTGGGTGTTGGGTTAGCAAAGAATTTCATTTTCTGTTTGTCAAATCAAAATCAAAGAGTTGCATGCATTTACCAAAGAGACACATTCACATCTTTTGGGTAATCGTGATATAAAAAGAAAAATAAAAAAAAAATCGGGGCATTTAACTGCGAAGAACAAAATCTCGGCCAAAAACAGAGAGAGAGGTCTGATCACCATGAGTCCATGTGACACCCTCCACACAACTCCTTTGTTTTCAATTGCTGCCATTTTTCAGCGGAAACAAAGAGCCAGTGGCAGACAGAAAATTTGTCAGACGGAAATAGTTTAATCCCTAGAAGCAAATGGTTCATCTACAAAAAGAACTTTATCACAAGATCATGATCTGAACCCCAATGGCAGAATTGGTATTTGATTTAGACCTAACTCATCATTTGCCAAAGCAAATATCAAAATTCAAAAATCAATTTTTTTCAGTTTTTGCTGTTGTTGGCAACCCCCTGCCTGAAGGGGCTTTGGAGAGTCAATATAATGGCAACATTATGGTATGATTCATAGCACTGTGCCATAACAGTATCTATCTGTTTATTTGTCTGTTTATCTATCTATCTATCTATCTATCTATCTATCTATCTGTCTGTCTATCTGTCTTTCTGTCTATTTATCTATCCATCTATTTGTGTTTTTTAAGCTCTCCCTTTTTTACAATACCATATTGGTGTAGTTTTATGTAGTTTTAATGTCCACATTGCACTCCTTCAGCATCAAACAAGGCTATCGGCTCCAAAAGTAATCGGCCATTGTTTACTTCCAATGTGAATTTCGCGACTGACTAGATTGGACCATGAAAAAGTAAATGACTTTTCCCCTGACAAAAGGTCTGAAATATCCTACAACATATATTAGAAAAGAAAAAAATACCCCTTTAATGAAATGAAGGCTCCACCCTGCTCTGAGAGATTTGTCGGTGCCTCAGTCCGGGCTGGGAATGTAAGAGCTGAGTCAGCAAACATAAATCTGATTAACTGGACCTTTAGGTCAAATGTGAGTTATAAGATGCTTTATTGGTGTCGAATTTGTTGTTTAAGCTGCTGCAGCTCCAAACAATCCTCTAAAATCTGACAGCAGTGTTTCCCGTTTTTCCCTTTTTTTTTTCCTCCCAGAGAGATAAATCACAGTAATCCAGTTTTAGACTGTGAGATAGGATTATGATTGATTTATTCTGACAGAAGTCAAAACTAACACTCATAACCCTCTCTGACCTGTCATTTTTTCAATCACAGCATTTGTTAAAAAGCTGCTCCAGTGATAATATGATGCGGTGAGAGTTTGAGTGAAGAATGAACCTGCCATGATTGATCGTGCTGATCTGATTACAGCGTGGATCTCCCTACGGAGATCAATGAGTGTCAAATTGATTGGCAAGAATGGAATAATTGGAAAAAGTCACACGCATACACACGTTTATGTGTTATTAAGACAGATACGAGCTCATCCGCATATTATCATGACTTTCCTAGTAGCCTGCACTGGGTTGAATAATAGACGTGTCAGGTGATGCACTCTTTACTTTAACCTGGTGACTTCTGGAGATCTTAATCAAATCCCTTTGCACAAAAACAGTCACTTTATGTAAATGAAAGATTTGCCTTATTATTGCTGCATTTGCATTTTGGACATGTGACAAAACCAATTTACTGAAACATTGAGTAGAGTTTGGTGTGGGGGAGGAGCAAACATATTCTTCCATAACAGCCTCTTCTTCAAGGTTTGACCAACCAGTCACATGGCCAAAAACAAGTTATACAGGGTACATTTCTTAAAGGAAGAGGTTAAGATAGGCAACGTCCCCGTCATTGTGACACTGTGATTCACACCACTGCACACAATGAAATGTAACCACTGTATTTAACCCATCACCAAAGCGAACAGTGGGCAGCTTTGACCACCGGGGGAGCTGTGAGTGGGCACGGTGCCATGCTCAGTGGACCTCAGTGGTCATTACTAGGCCATCACTGCCCCAAATCAGACATGAATAACCCAAGGGTTTAATTAAAGATTAAATTCCTTTTTTTTGTCATTGAGACATTGTGATTCACACCACGGCGCACAATGAAATTTGGCCTCTGTATTTAATCCATCATCAAAGAGAGCAGTGGGCAGCTAATGAGTGCCCGGGAAGCAGTGCGTAGGGACGCGGTAACTTGGCGGTAGGGGGATTCGAACTGGGGGCCTTGCGGACCCTAGTCTGCTTCCTTAACCACTAGGCCACTGCCCTCTCAGGGCAAGATGGCTGCACCCATCTTTGTACTGTATAGCGTAGGAAGGTAGGGAGAACCCTATTATCGTTTTGTCCAACTCTGACGACTCCAACTACATAAACTAAGTCATTCATTAAAAAGGATGAGTTACACGACCATAAGGCGCACCGTACTAAAAGGCACAGTCTCAGTTTTGTGTGCAGTTACTATGTTTAACACACACATAAGGCACACCTTATCATAGGGCGCGGCTTCTCAAGGTGTCCTTGACTACGTCCACTTATATTGTAGAAAGCGTTGTCCACAAATAAGCAGGCCAGGACACACTTCTCCATCTCGGGGGATTTACACAATTCCCCACCACACTTACAACAACACACACAAACACACACAAGCATACAAGTGTGCTATTTAAAAAAAGTTTGGGAGCAAAACAACGCCCACACTTCCCTCTTTAACGTTCTCATTCTCTTCTCTACTATGTCCGCCTTACAACAACAACACACATAGGACGCACTGCACTATAGGGCGTGTCACACATTTTGAAGAGAATATTCACTTTTATATGCGCCTTTTAGTCAGGAAAATGGCACGGTACATGATACTTAGGAATTCTCCCAAAAGTGTTCTACAGTGAGCCAGTTATGGGGTCACCAGACACACACAATTAAAAAATAAGAAATAAATAAAAATAAAAAATAAATATGTTTTGTGTTATGATTTTCCAATTACAAAATTATAAAAGGCTCTGTAATTCATCAGGGTATGGTCAGTGGATTTGTCAGTGGAAATTACGACTGTGCTCGTACTGTACTTGGAGACAGATTGTGGACTTAGATTTGCCTTTTTTAAAGGTCTAGTTCACTGTCTGTGAAGTAAAGTCTCACTGACAGCAGGATGCAGACAAACTCTGTTTATTAAAATGTCCCTGACCTCAGGGCAGAACCTGAATCTATCAAGTACAATCCAAATAATATATGTCCAAATAAGGTTTGTTCTGGTTTAAGATTCCAGATTTAGAACACAGAGTTGAAGGAGTTGTTACTGCAGTTTTCACCTGGGATGAAAAACCTCATTTGTCTTATTATAAATGTTAAATGTCTTGATTTAATGTTAAATCCAATGTAGCTGCGGCACAGTGAACTCTGCTGGTGTACAGTTTGTGCGTTGTTTGTCCAGCTGTGTTCCAGGTTCATCTCTCAGCCTCAGAACGTCTCCTTCACCGTCAGTTGTACAGTAAACTGCCTGACCCGTCGCCTGGCTCACAGAGATACCCTCTGACAATATATTTACTTCCCTTCACTCGTCCATACATTTGTTAATATAAGTCCAGGTCACTTGATGTTCACTCCATTCAATCGCTACAATTTTTTGAAGTTTTTCAAAACCTCAGAGTTCAGTCTTAAAAAAGAATCTAAATGTTTTACATAATTTAATCCTGATTTATATTCATCCTCCCTTTCCCTTTTGACCTTTTAAATTTATACTCTTCTGCTTAAAGCGTGTGAGCACCATAAATTGATGGCAATAAATAAAAAACCTTCACTGACACAGGAAAAATTATAAACCGACTTGTAATTTCTAACAGAGATCACGATGACAGGCTAAAGAATAAAAAAAATCAAATCTTCACGATGACACAACTTGCAGATGGTAGGAACTTAAAACAAATAAAAGCTTGAACAGGCGAAGGCTTGACTTTCATTTAATGAAGGGTTGACTGATGATTAGACTTAATGTCCATATGGTGTTGATGCAGATCAATTATGATTATGAAATAATTACCTGCACAATACAGAGACATCAACAACATTAACTTTTCCCGATAACTGTTAATTGCCAATATTGTCAATATTGTCCAAACACTCCTACACTGTGTCGATACAGTTTGGGAGTTGTGCCATACACACAACGAGGCCTAATCTGACATTCACTAGTTTTGATGACATCCATACCCACACCCACACCGCCTACTTCCTATTATTAGAGACACCACCAACAGGCAGAAGACAGAGCTGGAGGTGGAGTTAAAGAATCTGAGATTGAGACAAGGATAGACAGGATCAGGAATGAGGTGATTAGAGGGACAACACGGACAGGAAGGTTTGGAGAAAAAAGCTGGAGAAGACAGATTGAGATGGTTTGGACATGTTCAGAGGAGGGACAGTGGACACATTTGTAATAGGATGATCTTTGAGATGGAGCTACCAGGTAGTAGACCAAAGACAGATCGATGGATGCAGTGAGGAAGGACATGGAGGTAGTTGGAGTCAGAGTTGAGGAGACAGAGGAGAGCGTGAAACGAAAACAATAATTTTTTGTGGCAAAACCTAAATAGGAGACAAGCCGAAAGAAGGACAAGAATGATATATATGGCAGTTTTCCGCCAAAACTGAAGTAAACATCTCGTGAAATATGATTTAGTCATTTGTCAAAGCTCAGGTGTTGCATTATCATAGGAAAAATGATAAAAGTCTTGGAAATATTACATATTTATACTAATAAATGAAAAAAAATGTCTCTTACCGGGTTTTCTTCCAGCTCCACGTGACGTCAGACCGAGATCAGCCTCCAATTCTCAGAGCCATGTGGTTGACGCGTACAACCTGGTTCTCTTCCTTCCAGATTCAGTGTTTGTCTCCGCCGCCTCATGACTTTTTGATCACTTCTGCTCATTGACTCTGTCATGTTCTGTGATGAACTCCTCACCGCTCTTTGCTTTGCTTCCAACTTCCTTTGTTTGACAAGCTCACTTCACAGGTGTGTCTTATTAGTCGACTCCTCTCCTCTCCTTTCCTCCCTCCTCACTCCTTCCTGGGTTTTGTTGACTGCAATAATGGCCTCTGAGCTTGTATGAAGCATCAATGCTAGGGTTTAATCTTCAGGAATAGAGAAACCCTGCTTTTAATCACCGTCATGTTGGTCTCCAGGGGTAAAAATAAAAAAGAGAAAAAACTCTGTTCTTATTCTTCCATGATCACTTTGGACATTCTACAGATGAGAATAAAACCAGGTCTAAAGTCACTGTGGTGATTCACCAGCTGCCACGCTCTTCTGCTGTGTAGGCAGTAAACAGTAAGTGCCGTTACTTTGCAGTAAATGCCCCTGCAACCACAGCTGGCGTGTTGATTTATGTGGAGTGCCAGTAAATCAGCCAGTCATCATACACTGCCTTGTCAAAAGACACATAAAATATTTACAACTGTAATGTCTGAATGATATAAAGTCTCCCATCACTAGGGGGCAGCAGCTTAAACCCATGTTTGTACAGATAAATAAAGTATGTGTTAAACACTATCCTGGAACCACATCACTTTGAGTGGGCTCACCACCCACAGGAAGCCTCACATCATGGTGCAGTGTGATTTGGCAGAGGTGGCCTAGTGGTTAAGGACCCGGACTTGGGTCTGGAGGATTCCAATCATGGATCCACCAGGTTACCACTCAGGTCCACTGAGCATAGCACCGTCCCCACTCACAGCTCCCTGGGCGCTCAAAACTGCCCACTGTTCAATTTAGTGATGAGTTAAATGCAGATGTGACATTTCATTGTGTGCAGTGGTGTGAATCACAATGACAGGGAGTTTGCCTTATTTTCTTCCTTCCTTCCTTCCTTCCTTTGGGTGGCAGTGATGGAGACTGCTGGCCCTGACACCTCCTATCAGATGAACGGATAAAGATGAATGAATAAATTGTAGGGAAGAGTGGAGCAGTGTTATAAAACGGGACAGAAAATAATTTAGAACCACTTCCCTAAGGAAACATGGACATCACATCTATTCATCCATCAACTTCCTCTTATCTGTTTTTTGATAACGGGCAGTAGCAGTATCTATGACCACCATCTAACAGCTCCTTATGAACCTTCCTCCAGGTGGTGAGAGACTCAGACTCTTGGCCAAATTGCATAAAAAAGTGCATAAAAATTAAAAAAGCATTTTAAAAAATAATTTTTTCAACTGGGATCTTTCCAAGTTTAGTCACAAAAAATCTCCATCCTAAGTGCCTCTCTCAAATTTACTGTATGTGAGTAAAACAGATTCTTAACAGGACGGGAACTGGGCAGGTGTTGGCTGAACATATGACGCCTTCAGTCCAAATGACAAACAAACCCAAGCCAGACTCTTAGCTAGTGTAAACAGCTGTTATTCATAATGTTTATAGATAAATAAACAAATCTTCTGATGAGACTGTTGACACCACTGAAGAGTGTTACTTTAAAATGCTTTTGCTCATTCACTGGAAGGGAAATCTTCTTCGTCTAATGGTGTGTGATAATAGCAGGAACATGTTCATTTTTTTACGAAACCATCTGTTTTAACCGGAGGAGCTGACGCTCCATTCATCCTGACTGACCTTGACTGACTGCAGCCATCTGGGATAAAGAGCAGGAACATTGATATGGATGATTTTATGAGCGTGGGTCTGTGCAGTGAACGGTGAGATATCCAAGGTTCAGCCTATGGCTAATTTGTTTAAACAGGAGCTGTGGCTTCCCGGTACTGCAGTGGCTCCATCTGTTGTGGGAGGCAAGTTGAGTCTGGTGGGAGAAGAACACTGTTCACCAACATCACATTCACATTCATTAGAGTCGGGATTGATTTTCGATCTGCTGCCTCTGGGCCCATGGAGCTTGATGTGAACAGAGCATAAAGTAAAGTTCCAAGTATATAGTCCATACATACTGTACAATCTACTGGTTAACCCATGGGCTGCCAAGTCATTTTCTGTATCCTCCATAATCTCCAATGTGGATATTTGCAATTTCAGTAGAAATCTATAAAAAATAAATTGATATCATTTTTCCCGATAACACATTTCATTATTGGAGGAAAATTTGATGATGGTCTTACTGATATTACATCCATTCATCCATCCATCCATCCATCCATCTAATATATCCTGCTTATTTTTTACTGGACAAGGGCAGCAGTCTCCATCACTGCCATCCAAATCCCACTAGCCCATACCAGGCACATTCTTGCAGGTGGTGAGCCCACTGTTAAACCAACCGCCCTAACTTGGATTCAAACTGGCCCTGGTGGTAAATGCTGGAGTTTCACACCAATGACAGAGCCATTGCCTTTGGGTCAAAGTGAAGGGCATATTACATTAATCCGTTACCGGGTCACAGAGGCAGGAGTCTCCGGGACTTTCATCCATATCACCAAATCTTTCAGCACCTGGACCCACATAACTTTCAATAGTCTCGCCACCTGCAAGAAGTCTCACAGCGTGGCAGTTGTGGAGAATGCTGCTCCTGCAACCCAATAACAGATAAACAGATGAAGATGGATGGACTGATAACGCCCTGGTAACTGATAAGGGAATGAAGATGAATAAATAAATGGATTTTTAGTGTAGAAAAAGTTCAGTCCTGGGTCTGCAGCTGGAGACTTTTTGACCGAGTTACTGTAAACTGAGACACAAAATGAGATCCTGGAAGTCGCCAAAGCGACAAATCAAGAGGGAAAAAAAGCATTTTTATATTGCTTATTTGTAGTCAATGTGGCGCCTGGATGTATGATGGCATCCTCTCCTCCAATTACAAAATGTCACCCAAATCACATTAACTAATGTTTAGTGTCATGCAGTGTAATTATTACACCACTCATTTATTTTTTTTTCTGCATATTGTCACTTATTCATGCGCCGTGGTCCCGCTCTGGTATTGATTTTTACGTCCGTGCAACTACGGTGACAAGTCTGATGTGACTGCAGGGGTCGGGGTTGGTTCGCCAGCGCTAATGGTAAAACAATCACCAGAGCTGCAGTGGCCTGGGTGCTGGGAGCCATCTAGATGTGTATAAGAGACAGTTATTACACCACTCATTTATTTATTTTTCTGCATATTGTCACTTATTCATGCGCCGTGGTCCCGCTCTGGTATTGATTTTTACGTCCGTGCAACTACGGTGACAAGTCTGATGTGACTGCAGGGGTCGGGGTTGGTTCGCCAGCGCTAATGGTAAAACAATCACCAGAGCTGCAGTGGCCCCAGTGCTGGGAGCCGGCCGTCTGTTCTATTGTAATTGGTTTTATGATTCACAGAAACACCTGTCAACGTTGGCCCCTCTGTCAAACTCCTTATTCACAACACGCAATATATAGTTTCTATACCAACAATCATTGATTTACAGCTTTACCTGCTCCATTAAATCTCTGTTGCATCTGGAAAGTAGATGTGAGGTCTCCGTGTTCCCTGGATTGAGCTTTGCCCTTCAGAGACCTGTTGCCAGGGCAGTAAGAATTGCTAGGCCGAGCCCAGGTCCAATAGGAGCCTGTCTTTTTGTCGAGGATCAGTCACGAGAGGCGTAGGATCATCTATGACTGCTGTGATGATAATGATCTTATTTCATTAAACACAGTCAGAGTTCGCCGCTCTGGGCTAAGTCAGTTTACTTGAACCTGTCAAATGTTTCTACTCACTTCTTCAGAACAGTTTCCTGTACATTATGAGTCAGACCCTGCTGCAGGACAGAATCTGCAGATAAAAACAATGACTGTTTACTGAAAATGAAAAAAAAAAGGTATTTTGTTCACATTCCAGTTGATAAAATACATTTATCTCTGGGAACTGAATCAGAAGTTGAGGCTCTCTGAGAGATGGATGTTGATTTCTGCCCTTGAGACGCAGTTATGGAGCAGACTGTCCATAAGGTACGTGAGCAGATGAGTGTTATTCAGACGTGCTTCTGTCCAGTAAAGGGTCTGGACGCATTAAACCCACCAAACTCTATACTGGACTATCTGCTCAGACCCAGAAAGGACAACTGTCTTTCACTTAACCACATATGACATGTAACCCCGGGAACAGGGACGTCTGTTGACCCTCAGATGATTAGATAAACTCTAATCCACGTATTTGTTTAGATACTAAATGAGTCATACTTCCGTGATTCAGGTCAGTGTGATGCAGGACTCTTCCCAACAGTAGTTTCTGGTTTATACTTGTTTATAGTAAATGCTGCAGGAAAAAAAAGAAAAAAGACAAAGCCTTTGATGAATAAAACCATACATGTTTGATCCCAAGAACAGACTCATGGGTATTTTGGACAAGAAGTCGAATCCTGGGTCCTTATTGAGTGATGAGTGGACGATTCTTACACACTTTAGCTGTAAACCACTCAAAATGATGTCTTAAAAAGGTGAGTATTTTATCTACGTAGCTAATCGGGTTCACTGTCCCTGGACACACGTCCATGCAAAAAAAAACAAAAAACAACCAAGGAGAGCAATCAAGAGGTCTAGAGTAAAACTACTAGAGGTCCCTCATACAACAACCAGAAACTGACAAAGTTTCTCAGTTGAGGAATAAAATGTTTTTTTAACTCCAAGAAGATGTCCAGATGCATACGACTAAACTTTTTTTGGAAATCCTTCATCCATGACCTGGATGAATGAGAATCTTCACAGACTAAAAGAGCAACATTGCTGTGCTGCTCAAAAAGGCGTTTAGCAGTCATTCATTCATTCATTCATTCATTCATTCATTCATTCATTCATTCATTCATTCACCTTCATCTGCTTGTCCGTTGCCGGCACCACCCAAATGAGGTTGCACCATATTGTGAGCCTCCCTGTGGGTGGTGAGCCCACAAAAGGTTATGTGGGTCGGGGGATTCATAACTTCTCTGGTCAAACCATTTTATTCTGACTATTTGATAGACTATAACTGTATGTAGTTGTTTAGAATCAGCAGCTTAAAAAACAAATAAACAAAAAACAGAAGGAGCCTTGTTTTAAATCCTGGTTTGAATCATGATTTTTTTTTCCCCCCAACCTTGTCCTGAATGCAACTTACAGCCATTTAAATGAAAAAATCGTGATCGAGCAGATAAATAAGTGTATTGTTGAGCCAGCAGGTGACCCAGTTTGACGCGTGGTGGCTGTGGTTCAGCTGTTCTCTTTATCTTCTTTGCTTCAGGCAGCTTAAATAGATGGTTAGATGGTTTTATTATCATTATAGGCCAAGTTAAAGTCACTGTTCAGGTTGATTTTATCTGTGAACCCCCAGGAAGAGCAGCTGCTGCTGTGGTTAAGTTTTAAGAAAGAACAAGTTCAGTTCAGGAAGAAGTCCAGAAAATGTCAACCTGCCAAGTTAGAGATCATTTTTTTGCATAATGTTGACAATTATTTTTTTTGGTCTTTATGGTGTTTAATCAGTCATCTTCATCCTATTCGTTAGCACATGGCGACTGCAACTGCCACCAAATCACACTGACCCATACTGTGAGCCCACTAGTAGTTATTTTGGTCGCCTTATGGGCCAATCAGAGCATCTCAGTGGCAACCTGGCAGCTGGTGGATTCAAACTTGAAGCCTTGCAGTTCCATCCTTAACCACTAGGCCACCACTGCCCACCTACTGGTGTTTAATAAAGACAAATATTCCACATACGTTTTATTAAGAAGGATATCACTGAAGTCCATGCAGTTAAATCCAAACATGGAAATAAGCTAAAAGTGATTTCTGTTACACTGTTCCGTCCATG
Organism: Paraplagusia blochii; assembly: GCA_016785265.1. NCBI lineage: Eukaryota > Metazoa > Chordata > Actinopteri > Pleuronectiformes > Cynoglossidae > Paraplagusia > Paraplagusia blochii. The sequence goes on along the minus strand of JAFBJS010002232.1, from coordinate 242,134 downwards.
GATTTTTTTGAGTAGCGAGTCTATACTAAAAAAAAGTCCACGTTTTGAATCAGTGGTTTCTGTTTCATTTCACTTCTGACAGCCGCTGCTTTCATGCTCTTATTGGGCTGCTCTGGCAAATTGAAAGTGTAAATTCAGAGAATTCTCTCCCTACTATATACAACCCTGTGCCAGGTCCAATTACTGACACGCAATTGTTCGACGCATGTCAAACTCTTCATTATGATTGAAGCCAATGGAGTGGAAAAGATCAACAGCCCTTCACCCACAGGAGCAGGCTCTCGACAGAAAACAATTACAGGTGCTTTTTATAAGAAGACGTCAGTCAGTAGAGGCTAGAGACGCCTCACCTTTTTTCCAGTTCCAAGTAGTTCATTTCAACATGACATACTACTATTTTATAACACAAAATAATATTTCATTTGATGGACTAGAGTGGTTCTATTTACCATCTAAAATCTCTAAATCTTTTTATCATATTTTTTTAATGCAACAAAGCACAATACTGTTATAAAAAATGTTATAAAACGGTTATAAAAATGTGCACAATGTGGGGACACACAAATCGCAGCATACACAGATCAGCACACACATATATATACATATATACACACACATATACACATATATAATATATACATACATACACATATATACATACATACATATACACACACACATATATACGTATATGTGTATATATATAAAGCTATTTTATATATACTCACTACACACATGCCTTAATGCATATATATATTTTCCTGTATATATATATATATCCTGTGCTGAAACTTCACTGAGAAGAACTAGTGGTCCATCTGACATCAACTAGAAACTAATGAAGTTCCTCAGTTGAGGAATGAAACGTTTTCAACTCCAAGAAGAAGTCCAGTTGCTGTAAACCAAATTTATTGGACTTTATGACATGGATGAATGAGAATCCCCACGGATGAGTCAAGGGCAAATTACTAACTTCTTAGGTATGATGTCTTCCATTAATTGTGCATTAGTGGAAGGAAAGGTGTTGTTCCACCTGAGCAGGATTTCCCTTCAGGCTAAAAGGAAGCAAAAAACACAGTGTGTTGTTTGTTGTATTTGTTTTCCATCAATGGGTCTGGCTCTAGTCTTTTGTTTAAAACCAACTCTTAAAGACTCCCCACCAATACTTATACAGGTTTGGGCTGGACTAGTGCATCTCAATTGGTGAAGCTTCCATGGTATTGTATTTGACACAGTAATGTCCGATGTAGAGGACAAGTCTGGACCCTAAGTACTACTTTAACTGGATCCAGCAATGACATGCACAGAATGAGGTTGAGTTTATCAGTCAAAGTGTAGCAGCCCAAGACCTGTATTTTTTTTAACTTTGTTTTTGCATAATCTCGATCATCATCCTCTTTAAGCTGTGCATCTACAATCAATGTAGTTTAATTGGCACCAAACTGTGTGGGTGGCAAAGGGTGAAATGTTTATTCTCTAATGAAAAAGAGGCAGGGAAAATACAAGTGTTTTTGTTCGACAAATTATGGGTCTGATAATGGGAGTGGATTGAAAGGCTTGGAAAGCATAATTATCTTAATCAGTGCTATTTTCTCTTTAAAGAACCGTGCTTGACATTTTCACATTTGAGACAGAATTGTTTAATCTTCATTTGCAGGAGACTGGGAACGTTACTTACTGTTCAAAGGTTAGCTGCTGCAATTAAGGAAACTTTTGTTTTCGTCCATAAACAAAAACAGAACAGAAGCCACAGCCAGTGCAATTTATCCCCTGTTTTCAATAACATGAAGAAAAATGTGATTGAAATTTCATTTGATCAAATCAAATGATACAGGAATTTACTATTAGGCAAGTAGTAACATTTATGTAAAGCCAAAATCTGAATGTTTGCAGAATCTTACACTCAGAGTTGAATCAGGTTTCTATAGAGGTTAAACATGGTTAAATGACTAAGCAGGGCTTTAAACCAGTATTTTTGGCCAATTGGTTTGGAGTATGCATAAAAGAATTTAGCAACATGTTAAAAATGCATTGCTTCCCATTTACTATCTTTAATGTTGACCAACCCATCATTAACATGGACAAATATATTGATACTGTGTCTAAAACTTGACAGACTCCAATATTGACCTCTTATTGTTGTCTTTGAGATGTGACTGTAGTTGGTAGTCAGTCCTCCCCATATAGTGTGATGGTCCACCCACTCTCTCCATTCAGTCAGTGAACGTCACAGGAAGTCAACCTCATTGGGCCATTGTAGACGGCCATAGACTAGACTGGGAGACCAATGACTTTGATCTACACAGGGTTTTAATAAACACAATAAATCAGTTATCGGTATTAACCATTTAGCATTGTTTTTAAATAAGCCTCTCTGTGGCAGAACAAAAATGATAATGTTTATGTTTTTGGTTCTGTTCTGAGCAAAATAGCCAACGTTTTCAGATCTCGTTTTCCTTTCCTAAACCAGTTTAGTGCCTGTAAATATAAGCAAAATATACTGAGAGGATAAAGCCTTTACTTTACTTTAACAAACTAAAGAGTTCATTGGTTTGTTTGTTTGTTTCCATTCTAGACCACACTGTAAAATTATCTCAGCCTGTTGGTTCACTATGGTTGGATCTAAAGAGTCTATTTTAAGCTGTAGCTCAGTCTCTGGATACTGAGCTACAGCTTCATTGTTTTTCCTCTGCATCTCCCTGCTCTGCAGTGCAGCTGTATTTATGTTTCCTCAGTTTCCTCAGCCCTGACCCTGCCAGTCAGTTGAAAGGAGCTCTCCAGGGTGCTGACCCTGGGTTTGTTTAAGCCACATAGAAACGAACCCTTTGGGGTAATGTATAGAATTACATTGGATTTATGTAGTAAGATAGTCACGTGTATTTATATACAATATAAAGAACATCTCCTCACAGCATCTCAGGGTGGAAAATAAATCTTAGTATTAAAAACGTAAAACTCATTCTGATCCCTTTGTCATCAAAGATACTGATACTGTCATAAAAGCTACTTCAGGCGCCCACATAGAGACATGAGAATGGATGTATGTGGGCCCCTGTTATGGACCCCGGGTCTCTTGATGAATGGTGTCCTATGACCTTCTTCAACTCTCAGCTATGATTAGCTGTGGACCCTGTGACCTGTGAAGGACACATGGTGAGAACATCAACACAGCTGCAGGTGATGGAAAAGTCACTGCACGTCAGTCGCAAAGACACAGATCACAGTTAATAATTAGCGAATACACTGGAGATAGGGCAGTTATTAAGTTCATGAAGGGGTAACCATAGCAACAGTGCAGCTGGGAGAAGCAGGACAACCTTGTTTGAAGATATATATTTTCCTGTGTGGTTTGGATGTATGTGGAAGCACATTATTTGACTTCAGACAACTTTACATAGCCTTAGTTTTAGCCCAAAGGTGATGTCTCTGTCCCGGGCAAGTTTGATTCCTGCTTAGGCCTTCCAGTGGGCTTACCTCTTGCTGGACGGTATGGCACATTGCAATGTGATTTGGGCGGCAGATGTGGAGATTGTTGTCCCTGCATACTAGCAATGGATAAGTGGGGAGGACAGACGACAATTTTACATGGCTGTGCTTGAATAATGATTTTGAGGCACAGAAAATTGTGATGGCTCTTGGCCACTGGGCTGAACATCAAAATAGAGTTTTTATGCACTGAAAATGCCCTTTCATCTTCTTCATTACAACATCCAGCTAATGGTTTCCAAGCAGAAATGTACCAGGGGATCCAGAGAGACAGCTGGGCCTTTCACAGTATTATGATTTAAGAGAACAGCTGGATAATGGACACTGTGTCCATCATCAAAGAAGTGTCAAAAAAACGCTGATGTCATTTATCCTGGGTGTTTAATTGCAACTTTTAGCTACTCGGAATGGAACATTTAATAATATCAAATATATGTCGCTCATTAGACATATCAAACGTATATAAAATACATCACCAAACACCAGGCAATAGTTACTTCCATAATCACCATGTACTGGACCTTGTACTACAAACCATGTACTAATTTCTGGACTATACTGTACAGTAGGTTGCTCTTGTGGCTGTCCGTGTGCAAATGGATCACATTTTTGTGTGCAGTAAAGTGGATCACAATGTCAAAATGACAAAATGTCACTAACCCAGTCAAAGGGAAAAATAAAGTGCTACTTGTTGTCTGGAAAATACCAAATGTGTCATTTAAGACATTCTATTGTAATAAAAAACATTAAAGACATTGACAAAGGCAGCTTGGCAGTTGTTGGATTTGAACCCAGAACCTATTGGCACACAGTCCTGTAGCTGAACCACTAGGCCACCACAGCCTCTGCTTTTACAACTCTCCGGTACTGAACTTACAGTATCAACGTTGAATAGTTTGTGTCTTTTACTCCTGATAAAGCCTGCTCCCTTGTTTTAGATTCTATCGTTGTCTGATTTGACATTTCTAACCTCTGTTTTTTTTATATGGCTCTTTCTATTTGTAAATGCATGTCATTTATTATTCAGATATTCTTTTTTTTTCCCTCCTGGAAGGACAGAGAAACTCACGCCGCTGTTTGACATTCCAGTCACGACCTACGCTACGTTTCTCTATTAGCTGCATCCAATAAAAGGCTTGTCCCGACCTTAACCTTGGTGGCCTGGATGTTGTAACCTGCCCATGAGGGCCGGCGACATCCATCACCGTGAACACAATCATGAGGCTCCACGCATTTATTTACCTTTTGTTTACTGCTCAGCAGAAAGGACTCAGACTTCACTCACTTTTCCTCAAATACAGAACAATAGACAAAACCACTGAAGAGGGAATAACAAACCAAACACCAGCCTGGGTTTCACTCCACCTCCAGCAACACAGTTTAACTCTGGAGCCAGGAAAGTTTCACTCTCTCTGCTTTTTAATTTATTGCTTTTCACAGCTGCAGTGCACCTCTAAGAGATACACCAAATATTACACAGTTTTTTTTTTAATTCCCGCTGAAGTGTTGTGTTTGTTCAGCAGCGAGAAGTTCCTGGAATCCTTCTCCTGTGAAGCACTAATGCTGCTGCATTTGTAATAACAATGGGGACATCGAGCCTTATAGGTTTTTTTTTATGTTTCTACATCATTGCAGCTGCTTCTCTATGATAATGGAGAGAACAGACAGTTCCAGGAAAGACAGGGAAGAGAAGGTACAGTACAGGGGCTATAGTGAGGCTTTGTCTCTTATGTATGACTCATACTGTTGTTGGTGGTGAAGCCACTTAAAAATGGAATATGTTACTGTCCATCAAATTAATGTCCTCTTTTCCTTTTCGCTTGTCCCTTTTTACAGGGGTTGCCACAGCAAGTCAAAAATTTCCATCTCCCCCTGTCCTCTTTATTCTCAACTCTGACTCCAACCTCCATGTCCATGTAGTAGGAGTCCATGTCCTTCACCGCATCCATCAATCTCCTCTTTCCCTCCTACCTGGTAGCTCCATCTCTAGGATCATTCTTTTTTGTCTTCTCTGCTCCTTGTAACCTTACCACTCCACTGTTCTCCCTTTCATTCACAAACATGTACTCTGTCTTTCTAAGACTGACCTTCATTCCACTTTTCTCTGGTCCAAACCTCCACCTCTCTAGGTTCTCTTCTTGCCTACTGCAGATCACAATGCCATCTGCAAACATCATCGTCCATGGAGACTCCTGTCTGACTACATCTGTCAATCTGTCCATCACTAAAGCAAACAAGAAGGGGCTCAGGGCTGATCCTTAATGAAGTCCCAACTCCACCTTAAAGTCTTCTCTGCTTCCAACAGCACACCACACCACTGTTGTACTATTCTCATACATATCCTGCACCAATCTAACGTACTTCTCTGCCACTCCTGACTTCCTCATACAAAACCATAATTCCTTCCTTGCCAAAGGTATTTTCTAAATCTACAAAAACACAATTAATCATCCATCAAACTAATGTAAATAATAAAAAAAAATGTCTCATGCGTCCACTGTCCTTTACACCGACTTTAATATATTTTATTTTAGTTTCAACATTTTAAACGAGTAGCAAAGTGAGTCAAATCTTCTAAGGCTTTAATCAGTCAATGGTTTAATTAACCAAAAAGTCACACCATGTCTCTGGAGCATTAAACTGAATTTCAATGCGGAATTAAAGAAGTAATTTGGTTTCATTTACATTCCAAGTGAAAAAGACACAGGAACCAAACAGGTTGTCCTTGCGCTGCGTTCAACTTGTGGAAAATTAAATTTGTAAATCTTCACTGTCGCCTGCACTGGAGCTCAGAGAGAAAATAAACCTCTTTGGATGAAGGGCAGACATCCAGAGAGGTTTAACACGGCTGTTTTATCTGTCATGATTTCATACAGGGACAGTGAATACAGTGACACAATCTGAATAGAAGGGGACAATAGTTCCATATGTGGTTGCAGCTGAGCTCCATTAAACTTCCTCTGTGTCAGACAGCAGCTTGGTGAACTGTCACTGTGTCAGGACAGAGTTATCATTACACTGATCGGTACCACCTGTGCTGGCGGCTGCCATTTTGACATCACACTACTCAGGTAGAGAAGGCAAGACATGCCTGGTGTTAGCTAAACCAGAAAAACAGAGATAAAAATTCTATTTTTACTTGATTTTATCCATTTATTTAGATTTATGCATTTAAAACAAATTGATTTTAAAGGTGTAAACAATTTCTGCATTGAAGTTATCTTTTTCATAAGTTATGAAGCTTCCACCATTCATTCATTCTTCCGCTTATCAGATACCAGGTCAAGGAGAAAGCAGTTTCCATGACTGCCACCCAAATAACACTGCACTATAATGTTGGAGGTGTTGTCCAGAGACAAAGTGATGCTGCCTAAAATTGACTTAGTTTCCAGTAGTCAATTCAAGAAAGGAGTTGTTCTGTAAACATCAAGACAAAAAAAAAAACAATCCTCTAACTTTTGACTGGGGATATCTGATATTTACTTTGCTGACATTGTCCAAACACCTAATACTCCGATACCAATACTGACCGATACCAAAATATACCGCAGTTTGCCCCCAAAACTGAGCTAATGTCTCAGAATCTTATCTGTGTTTCAGGTAAATTTGTCAAAATCCAGGTTTTGTGTTATCAGATTTTCATTATCGGTGGAAAAAAATGATATTGATTGAACCAATATCACATAATTATGCTTATGTCAGGCTGATTACATCTGCTGACCAATATTATCAGACATCCCCACATCCCTACTAACCGTTCCATTCTCAGATAAAGCTGTTAATACCATGTTTATGTTTTCTTGACTCCAGGTCACATCGGTGGGCACAGCATTAAGGAACAACAGCACTGCTGTGTGACATTCTGTCTAGCTTTGTTACTATAAAAATTAACTGTATATCCCTGAATCATCTGCAAACACTGAGAAACAGCATGCACTGCATCCTGGCCTTGGGTCTCGACACCAAGAACCTGATTTTAACTTTGATCGGAAACAAGGAGAATCTTGAACCTCCTGATCACAGTCATCTTGTAATGAGCTCAGAACACCCCAGGGTGTCTGCACAAAAAGACTCATGTCTTTTTCTCTGTCTCAAAGTCTGAGGAGCATCTTTGTTATTAGAATGTAGTTGGGTTTATGGACTGTTTTCCCAACTTCACACAAAAATAGTGTCGGTACCTCACTCATGAAGTAAAGGTACTAGAAATTACAAAAGAAAATTATAATTATTCACCTGACACTTTTTCATTTCCATCCACTAGCAGTTTTATTCACATAAGTACGGAAGGACTTTAAAAATGCAGTGCAAACCATAAACAAAAGAGACACAGACACACTTTCAGCCCAGGGTTGTGGAGTTTAATTAAAGATTTTAATCTAACTGTAACTTTAAAAAAATGACTAAACCAACTTCGTCCCCGAACCTAAATATCAACTGACTTCATTTCAGGGGTAATTTGTCTTCCGATTTATACAGTTCTTCGGCTTGTAAATGGAATGGAGTGTGGAATAAAAAAGATACCGCCTTTACGGAACCATAGTTCTAAGCAGTAGAAGGATTGGAGTCATTGAGATGCCTTCTCTGTGCTGAGTTACCTGTATGAAAACAAATCCTTCTCCTTTTGTTCGACCTCAGCTGTGTCTTTTATTTTGATGAAAAACTGTCTGTTTTCATCGTCTTTGTAGAAAAAAAATATTAAGAAGCAGTCGGCCTTGGATGAAATATTTGGTGCAGTGATTTAGTAAATGGAGACGGTGACATTATGTTCATTGTTAAATCTTCGCAGTATGTTTTTTTGGTCAAATTTACTCTTTTACTACAAGTAATAATTATTAATTAATTAAGCATTATTTAAGTTTCTTTTATACATGTTGGTCATGTACGTAAAATCAATACCATTAGAATTTTTACTGAATAGGTCAAAGGCCACGGTCAAGGTCTGGGTATGCAAAAAAAACCACATTGACTCATTAATCTTCATCTGCTTATCCGTTACTCAGTCACAGCCGATGCCAACTATGCTACACTACTCCATGCTGTTAACCGTCCTGTAGGTGGTGGGCCCACAAGAAGGTACGTGGGTCAGGACGGTGCTATCTTCGAAGCACCTCAGTGGCAAACCTTGCTAGAGCCTAGCAAACTCAAACCTACTTCCTTAAACCACTGGGCCACCACTGCTAGCTAACAAATCATTATTTTATTTCAAGTTTACATTCACTTAATTCATCCCATAAAGTTAAAGACAAAACTGATGCAGAAACATTTTTGGGAAAGCAGATAAGTGTATGTTCTCTTGTACCATGTGACAGTGGGATAAAGGTTAAAAGGCGACGAAAAAAGCGAATGTTTCTTAGATGTGGTCCTGTATCTTTCACTGTGAGTGCGCAGCTGAAGGAGTCGGTAGGAGAAAGAACTTTTCCGACTCACAATACTCTCGTGCAGTAGGTGAGCAAGAGCGTCCATGATGGAGAGCAACATGTCCATTTGTTGTTCTTGAATTCAGAGCTAACTGCAGCTACAGCAGACAACGAGAGAAGGTGGCAGTGGTGCCCTAGTGGTTAAGGAAGTGGACTTGGGTCCTCGGTTTGAATCCCTCTACCGCCAAGTTACCACTGAGGTGCACTGAGCATGGCACCGTCCCCACACACAGCTCCACAGGCGCTCAAAAGCTGCTCGCTGCTCACTTTGATGATGGTTTAAATGCAGAGGCCACATTTTGTTGTGCACTGTTGGGTGAATCACAACGTTACAATAACAAAGAAAAAAGAATTTAATCTTAATTTATCCATTTTCCAACCGCTAGTCCATTGCTCTGTCACGGGGGCAGCAGTCTCCACAACTGCCACCCAAATCACATTGCACCACTTCGTACTTTCCTGCAGGTGGTGCGCCCACTGGAAGCCAACAACCCTAACCGGGATTTGAACTTGCCCAGGAGGTAAACCCCGGGGGTCACACCACTGAGACCTCTGGGCCAAAGTGATGGCCTGGCTTTATTGTAGTTTGTCGAAATGAACCATCCCTGGTTACAGTCCCTTCTGCACTGAGACTCTTCAACATGGGATAATTCTGGTTGGCCCATCCACTTGAGTCTGACACCCATGACCTTGAGGCTACACTGATTTTTTTTTTTTTTCAGTTTTTGCAAAAATGTTGACTTTGTTTTGCAAAAACATCCAAATCACCGAAAATGATTAAATGTTGTTCTTGTGACACACACAGTTTCTAAACAGTAGGTCTTCTCACACATTGTTAAAAGGAGAGCAGGCGAAGAGTTTAATCGCCGTGAGCCCATCCGGGCCTGGATTGAACCAAAACAGTGCATTCTTTGTCTTCTCCCATATTGAGGGTTTCAAATCCATGAGGTATGTACCGCTGACGTCATGTGACCTTGTGTGGATCTTACTTGTTTAGCCCATGACTTGTGGCTGTGGATGTGTGGGGATTTTATTTGGCTTGATAATTCACCCAAGATTGCACTCTGACTATAAGAAAAAATAAAGCAGTCATGTTACTCTGACGTTATGCTGCCAGTTTGGACAAAGAGACACAGAAACCGAACAAGAAAAGTCTGTTTGGACAAATTATACTAAAGATAGGTTTTTATCTTAAGTTATTAATGTTAAGATCTGTCAAACACACAAACATTGTGTGTCTGTGAATGGACTCACTGGTCTGTGATCGAGAGAATTTAACAACGGATGTGGGGGCAGAACCCAAAAGTGTCTTCAAAGTCAGATTTTAGACCAGGCGACTGCAAACTAAGGCCTGAGGGCCGGATGCGGCCTCTTCAGCTTTGTACTCCGGTCCATAACTTTCAATTTACATAATTGGTTTGTATTGTGACCGCCATTCCTGCCTTTTCCCTTCAATGCCTACAATTTTCCTACAGTTGAAATAGAGAAGGCTCACGCCATTGGTATTCTAGCCTTTATACACAACTCCTACAGTCATTCAACTTAGTTCACGTAAACGCTCCATCCATTTGTTTCGTAGCTCAAAACCCATGTCCAATTTGAGGTTTAGTTTGGGCCCAAGAGTTTCTGCCTACGCCTATTTTTGGAATGCTGGTTCCTAGAATAACATGGACATTTAATTAGTCCACATTCAAGGCTCTGTTCACACCATCAAGGATTTTGAACGTATTTTGTTATGGCAATGGGTGAAACTCCTTTGGTTCTGGGATCGAATGTTTAACCCATGTTTGTATTTGTAATATTTCGAGCATTTTTTGGGAGTTGCTCATACTGATGATTCATTTAGTTTTATTTGAACAATATCAATAAAAGCTATTAGAACTGGGAAAATAAACCAAAATATTTAATTTTTGAGACATCAAGTACGTTTGAAGAGCTTGAAGGATGATAAGAGCAATCAAGAAACAGACCAAAATTGTTATTAGAGACTAAAATCCAGAGCAAAGGGGGAAAGAACCACAGCGAAGCTTGAAGTCAATGAGAAATCAGGACAACAGGGAACACCAGTGGACATGTGCAGGTCATCATAGAGAGAGGAGCATACAGAGACACAATAGAACAAAGACATGCTGTCTTTTCTCCACTCTGGGTTGTCCACGTTCAGCTGATCTAGTGTTCAATCTACAGGGGCCTAGTGGTTAAGGAAGCAGACTTCGGTCAAGGCTTCAGGTTCTAATCCACTCTGAGGTACTCTGAGCACAGCGCCGTCCCAACCCACACCTACCCTGTACGCTCTCCACTTACAGGAGGGGTCATAGTATGGAGCAGTGTGATTTGGGTGACAGGCGAGGAGACTGCAACCCGGGAAGTGGATGAGGATGAATGGATGTTCAATAGATATTGATATTTATATATTAAAAAATAGTGAATGAAGCATCCTGTTGAGTCAGAAAAATGTCATTTTAGTAACATTATAAATAGTACGGTCTTAATGTCTGTAACTGTGGCTTCTCAAGAGCTTTCAAAATAAACTTTTTGATTTTTTTTTTTACACTGACAAGAACATGTAAACAGAGGAATCCGAGTCTAAACACAACACGGTCTTGAGGACAGACCTTATATCACAACCGGATCCAGCAAACTTCCGAGGAAAGCCCACATCCAGCTGGAATTCACAAGTAGTTAAAATACAAATGTCTCCGTGTAGGCATCGTGTCCATGCAGGGAGGTTCTCTCTAAGACTGCTCCAGGACATGTTCACTAAACTCAAGGTCAGAGCAGAAGTTCTTACTCACAGACACAGACACACTCAGTCAGAAGTCATAGTGAGGAAATCTTCTTAAACTAACACTATCATCCAACTGGGGCTGCAGGAATAAAGTTCTCCCTCATTAGAACCAGGTTTTGGTTGCCTGGAGACCCTTTACGTTCAACAATGACACTTTCCTCTAATTTCATTGTTCTTTTGCTTTTTATAAGCAGTGTAATAATACAGTACAGTATCTAGATGTGATAAAGAGACTTTGTTACAAACTACAGATGTCTGACAAGGACCTTTTGCGAATTCTTGACATGCCGTTATGGTTCAAACAGGATTTCTGATTATGATATCAACCAATACTTATAAATCTCTGCAGTGGTGGGTAGGTGGCAGGTAGAAGAAGAACTTTTGTTGCAACCCCACAAACTGGTAATATTTATTTCAAGTACAGTATCAGTACAAAGCTCTCTTCACAGTAATGGAAGCTGTGGAAGACAGATCAGGAATAGAGGAGAGTCAGGATGGAACAACTGGAGAAAAGAGTCAGGAGTGATCTGTGATAGAAGAGAGTCAGCTAAGGTGAAGGGACAGGTTTACAGGACAGTGGTGAGA
>JAFBJS010002232.1:192745-229088 GCA_016785265.1 Paraplagusia blochii | reverse complement strand
ATATACATACATATAAATTCTGAAGCCAATTATGTTCAGTTTTAGTATTTCTGGTTCATTTTCCACATACGTTCTGACAAGTCAAGTCAAACATCAGAAAGTGAAAACAAACAAAGAAAAAAAACAAATCTTATTTCGAAGAACAGTCTCAGTGCTGAGTGTTAAATATAAAGTAATATAAATTACTTTATATTTATGGTTCATAGGATAAGAATGAGAAGGTGGATGTTAGATGTTAGTTGGTTTGTTATATTAGATATTGTTTTATTGTTTAACTAGTTTCACCTTATTTGTATATTTTTTTATATTTATGTTATAGGTTTAAGCTATACATGGTATATGTACAGTACATGTTCATAAGTTATATTTAGTTTATTTACAAGTGTATGATGTTAGGATACTTCTTCAGAGTTTTATGTACTCTGCTTCAGCGTTTTGATTTTAAAATGTTTAATTTTAGTTTGTGTTTGTCTAAAAAAATCAGTTTCTCAGTATATATATATATATATATATATATATATATATATATATATATAAAACCAGCTGCAAGGCTACCACAGAGGTCCACTGATAATGACACCGCCCAACACTCACTCCTTGGACCTTCACAGCTGCGCAGTGTGGACTTTGGTGACTTTGGAGAGTTTTTCAGTGTAATCTCTGTTGACTTCATCTTTACCCCATCCACGGTAATATATATGTGACCAGAGCAGATTCTCCAAACCAAAGTGCAACCTAAGACAACCTAACAGTGTTGTTACAGTAAACAATTTCACCTCCATGGATCAGTGACATATGATGCATCAGGTTAAATTCACCCTCAATCTGTCACCTCCTGTGACCAGGCGAGCTGCAGAAGACGCTGTCCTGCCCCCGTCTTCCCTTTTCAACGACAGCATAATTGAATAGAGGCAAGATCTATAAGACAATATGCCTCTGCCTGGCCGCTCGGCGTTTGTCCAAGAGAGATGTTTTATTAGATTTTCTCCATTTGATGAATTTAAGTCGCTGCTCACATGTGTCTTGATAAATCTCCATCTCCAGAAGTGAGAGCTGCTGCCATCAAGATAATCAGCACTGGATGACATCTAATCTCTAACGCAACCGGACTTAACTGCCTTATAATAATTGGCAGGATGATTACTGAGGAAAAATTCTAGCATCTCAACCTAATTAACGACTGTGTGTCTTGGTTTATTGAACAGCGTCGTCGCCTCTGGCAGGCGTTTCAGTGATTAAGGCTTTATTTCGGCTGTGGTTGTTTGTGTTGCACAAATTGCAACGGATCCTGATGTGGCTCTGAGTGAGAAGAGGACGGGAACTCACGGTGGAGAAAGTGTCGTTTGCTGCTAAGTTAATCAACAGCTCGGACCCAGGGGAACAGCAGGACAGCGTAGAGTTGTAATTCTGACCTGATGGAAATTTTTCATTTGCTCCATTGGTATTAGCTCTATTGGAAAAGCCATTAGTTCTCCAGGAAAACTGAATTATACATGCATGGTAGTCAATTTATTATGTAAAACAAACAACTCAGAGAGGAAAACTGGGAGCCGGTCAATAGGCTGTTTCAAAACGGCCATAAATCAGCAGCTGACATTGATGGACCACACTGAGTTTCTGTTTTTAAATCCACATATTTGTTAAACCAGTAAGTTTTTTTTTTCTTAAATCATTCCTTCATCCCAAATTGTATCCGTGTATTTCCTCGTGATGATCTCCTGCAGTTCTTCCTGTCAGTATTTATTGTTTGTAGTTTTCCTGAACAGATAATTTAGGGATTTCCCCCCTTTAAACAAACACAGTCTAATTATATTGATTCCAATGGCTGCTGCTGCTACAGTGTAACTGACTTCATCACATAATATCCAACTCTACTCACATGCATTTCAATCTAATCTGTCCAAACACACGTCCATATATTTTTTCCTGTTTCTTTTTCCCATCCCTGTTTTTGCAGGTGAATGGGCCGATGCCAGGACTAGGACTACCAGGAATATGAAGACCAGGATCGAGACTTTATATCACTACTGACATTATAGCGGCTACTGGAAGAACTTCAACTGTGTTGTTCCTTTGTACTTGTTTTATTTTATTGTATTTTTATGATGTGGTTTACATCCATTGCACTGTCTGTCCGTCCAGGGAGTGGATCTCCCTCCTTTGGTTCTCCCTAAGATTTTCTTTTCCCTGTATATGGGCTATATAAATAAAATTTGACTGATTGATATCTTTTTAGGTATGTGTAAAAAAAATACAATTATGCATGATTGACAGCTGAACTGACCAATAAGGGCTCTAAATCTTATCCAGCAGCCACTACTACAGTAGCTGTTCTCTCTCCTAGTCCCTTATCATTTATTAGGACGGCTATTCCCCAAATGATAATAAAAAAAACTCAAACAAATCCTAATGAAGAGAAACAGAAACTAATGACTAAAACTGTAATTGCCTTAGAGATAAACAGAGTAAATAAGCCTTATTTATTAAAGCCTTTCTAAAAAATAAGGATTCACTACTAGGATCTGAAGCCAAAAAAGCACTAATGGAGAATCACATCTACATACGTTTCTTATAAATGGTCAGGAGACACAACAGATATTGGTTATTCCAGTAAATTGATCCGTCTGTTTGTGAGATATCGTAAATCACAAAACATATTTTGTCCATAAATGCAAAGCATCAAATATCTTCTCTGTTAAGGAGATATTTCGAATGCAGAAGACAGTACACACACAGTACTACAGGTATGTGTATGAATTCATTGACATCATTTTCAAGGCACACTCCTGCACCCAGTTGCATGGTAACAATAATGTTATATAAAACAACTCCGCCTCCTGATGTTGGTTTTCAATCTTCTCTATGACACTACACCTTCCCTGCTCATTTCACAGACGTTTCTCTGGATAACTTCACCTCTATATGAAAGCCCTCCAAGAGATACAGTATTTTTACAAGTATTTTTTACAGCATTTCTGTTCAATGACACAATAAGTGTAAACAACATTGTTTTCATCAAGCTGTACTAGTACCAGCCTCTCGCTCTGCCGCTCCCATTCATTTCCTTCACACCTTGAGGATCTGCTTCATCATGAAAATGCAAATAAAGTTCGATGAAGACGATCGACCACAAAGCATGGAGTTAAATCCATGCATCACTTAGATTGAAGTGACTGATTATTGAAGGATGGGTCGGTGAGGTAAGGAGGTGCAACACAAGAGCAACAAACCTGCCTGCAGATGCTCCGCTGAGCTGCGCACTCAACTCTTACAACATTACACTCTCTGCGTTGTGTGTATAAAAAGATACAGATCACAGATGTTACTTTTCATTTTTCTTCTTTCTTCTTTTCATTTCGGCTTATCCCATTTTTCAGGGGTTGCCACAGCGAGTCAACAATTTCCATCCCACCCTGTCCTCCGCATCCTCAACTCCAACTCCAACCACCTCCATGTCCTCCCTCACTGCATCCATAAATCTCCTCTTTGGCCTTCCTCTTTGTCTCTTACCTGGTAGCTCCATGTCTATCATTCTTCTCCCAGTATAACCACTGTCCCTCCTCTGATGTCCAAACCATCTCAGTCTGGCTTCTCTAGCTTTTTCTCCAAACCTTCCTGTCTGTGTTGTCCCTCTAATCACCTCATTCCTGATCCTGTCCATCCTTGTCACCCCCAAAGAGAATCTCAGCATCTTTAACTCCTCCACCTCTCCCTCTTGTCTTCTACCTATTCCTAGTGTCTCTAGTCCGTACATCATGGCTGGTCTCACAGACATCCTTCAATCACGATCACTCCAGAGACCTTTCTCTGTTACTTTTCTTTCTGATTTAATGTATTTTCTTTTACCAAAAGCTTTTACCGTCAGCTTTTATCATTAAAAGGAGTGCGTTGTCATGGCAATAAACCAGGACTGCCACATTCAGCATCTGAACCGTTGTGTTCCTGAGGGGAAACACTTTGGTGTTTACTTCACGGCAACTCAGTTTAATGGAGCTAATGGCTAACGGTATGAGTAATCAAAAATTCCTTCAGGCTCATGTTCAGATTCCAGTAACGTCTTGAGACGCTGTAATCGTGATGTTAAACAACACCAGGTCATAAAGAGCTTTAGAAACGAGCTCATAAAGAAGACAAACAGACCTTTACCTATAAATTCAAAGGTGCTTTTTTTAACTGTGACCTCCACCTCCTATTATTGAAGTATTGGTCTTCAGCTCCATTCAGAACAACCTGCAAAAATAACAAACACCTATTGGCCGTCCTGTTTGTTCACTGATTACTGGTAATGGTATGTATCTGTGGCCTATGGGTTCATTTGACATAAGAAAGGTACATCATTTTCTCTTTTTTTAGAACACTATCAATACCTCGGGAGTATCCTTTGGGAAATTATGCCCCTGCATTTAACCCATCACTGTAGTGTGCAGAGGGCAGTAGGGACCATGCTCAGGGCACCTCAGTGGTAACTTGGTTGTAGGCGGATTCGAACCGGGGGCCTTGTGAACCCAAGTCCGCTCCTTTAACCACTAGGTCACCACAAAAAAAAATGTTGTTCAAGTTTTTTTGGGTGGAAAATGTTTCCTCTGCTTTTGACCCATTACCGTAGAGAGCAGGGGACAGATAGCTGAGACAACTTGGTGGTAGGGGGATTCGAACTATGGGCCTTGTGGACCCAAGGTTGTTTCCTTCACCACTAGACCACCAACTGCCCCCAACTGTTTCAATAACAGAAACAACAAATCTGAAGGAAAGCAGGAGAGCAGACTCCTTGTCACATGGGTGAGAAGCTGCAAGTTGAACGAATTGGACCTCCAACGAATTGGACCTCTGTATTTAATCCATCATATATATCAATATACACATATATATTTATACTTCGCCATTCAGCTTCAGGTACAGATGGATTCATTCTCAGTCCATTTGTCTGAGTCTAAAGGGCACGGACATATCAGAGACAGAAACTGATAGGAAATGACTAATTCCCTAGTGATTTCAGAAGTCATAAATCATGCAATGGATTATAGAGCCTGTTTGGTCAAGACTAACTGAGTCCCTGCTGGTCTCTGTCCACATCTGTCCTGCATACACTCTTGAAGACATCAACAAGGATGATTTTGCCCAGGGAGTGAACCCAGGAATTATACTGCAAATACAAAGATCGACACTATATTATTTTTCATTAGATGGGGGCAGTTTGTGGCCAATAAGTTAAGGAAACAGACTTTAGCAAGCCCCCCGGTTGAAATCCCTCTACCGCCAAGTTATCATCCCTACACACTGCTCCCCAGGCATTGGCTCAGCTGGCTGCCCCTTCATCATTATGGTGATGGGTAAATGCAGTGGCAATATTTCCCAACTTCAGATGAACAACAACATTTTTTAATCTTCTAATAAATAAAAGCATGAAAACCATGTGTACTGGCCCTTTGGTTCATGCTAATCAGACTCTTATGGTAAAAACTCTTTCTCGCAGTTTCTAAAGAAGACCATAAATCCATCCTTTTTTTATTTTCCTGAAGACGACCAGCGATAACGATTACACCCACATCCTGACGTAACATGCAACAAGGTTGGTTTGCCTCAGGTCCTTACATCAAACCTGGTCCACACCAGTCTTAATTGTGGTGTCCATGGATATGGAAGCAGCTGCATTTTCTCAGCCGATTACAAAACACCTTGACCCTGGTTGTTTACCTCACATCCATTGTCCTCGCACAACACAAATAAGCCGAGTCATGTTTTTGACCTCGGCAACAAAGTCAACCGACTCAGACTTTGTCCATACGTCTTGGTCATGCATTAAAAGCATCCGTAAGGTAAAGTGGACACATCCATCACCAACCAAATTAATTCAGCTAAAGACGCACTTCCTCTTTGAGACGTCCTGGAGGAGCAATTATGTCATTGAGAGTAAATAGACATCTATCTCTCTTAGCATAATGGTCCACGAAAGGACGACTTAAAGACATAGACTTCTGATGACGTGCCCTTGGGACTAACAACTTAATGATAATATATAATCTGAATTTTCTTATACCATAATGTCTCTATAATAGTGACAACAAACACTAAAAAAAAGGCAAAGTCATGATTTTGTTTTGTTTTCTAAGTCAAAATATATGTATTATATCCATTACTTTTCTGCAAAAAAAAAAAAATCTCTGATGCAAGTTGTACAGTTGTTTATATATACTGTCAACACAACATATACACAGTATTATATTACACATCATATCAATAAGTGTCAACACCACGTGTCTTCACACAGACATGTTTATCTTGGCTCTGCCTTCACAGTGAAGTGTATTGAACTCAGCAGTGATGAATAATAGTGCGATAAAGCCTTTAACAGATCCAATAGAATTTATCAGATGTGGATGCTGTGTCTGCTCAGCAATAAACTCACTCCCCGAGTGCAAGAACCTGGAGCTGGGTGATTCAGTTAGATGATGACTAATTGAATCAAAGCCTCCAAATCAGTCACAGGTGCCACGTAAAGAGCGATTGGAGAGTCCTTTAGTTTTTATTAACGGTGACTTCGTCCAGTGACTTCCTAATGGGATTTCTGTGAATCCTTATTGTTTTATTGTTTTGTTCAACAAACAGAAACAAGTGGGATTCATATCGTTTGGAGACACATGGTATAACGCCATGTCAAGTTGAATCTTTCTCATTTGATTGTGTTATGTTTTATTCAAGTTGATTTTCACACCTCAAATATATGGAAATATTAAATATTTTACTTTTGACATAGTGCATTTTTGAATATTTTTCTCCACCCAAAAACTTTGGCTGTCTCTTTGTCAATATCTTATGTCAATATGAACCAATACTGACATAGGTCTGGTATCACTTATTTGTTTAACTAAATAGGTTGCAATGCTGCCATCTAGTGACTTTCGCTTTAATCTACAGCCGTTTATCCCTAAAATTCTAGAACTGATGCTATCTGTGAAACCCAGGTATACATTATAGGTTTTCATTATTGGGGGGAGAAAGTGTTGAATGATTCTTAAAAATATTACCAATAGCTCATGTCGGGCAGATAATATCAGAAGGTCAATGTTATAGTAAGAATCCCTATTTGAACAGATTTAAAGTCAAAGGGTAGTTCATTTTAATTCACATTAAGATAAACCCATGGTTATATAACACAGATTTACTGTTTAAAATCTCACAGTGATTCCTTTTGATATTGGTTTTGACATTTAAAAGAAGGGAAGTCAGAGTTATTATATTCTGGTAACAATTGAAAAGACATTTAATTCGTCCCTTCCTGGCCTATATCAGCATATGTTAGAATATCTGTAAAATGTCACAGAGCTGAAAGTCTAAAAAGCTTTTGAGAATAAAAAAAAGAAAAGAAAAGCACACTTTTTTGCCTCGTCTGGTTATTTTTTACTTGACACGCACTAGACAGTGTAATTAAAAATGACTGATGAAGTAATTATTCCACAAATTAATGTACACAACATTGCACCATTTGTTGGCTTAGCACACAGGAAGTTTGGACTGTTACATGCTGCACAATGACGGCAACATTCCACAGTGACCTAACTGTTCACTGAACAACAGTCACATTAGTCACGGCCAAAGAGTCATTTTGTACGAGTGTAATGGGTGTTTGTTTCAATGGGTGTATATAAAAAAAAAAACTGTTTTTCAGTTTAGGTCACTGTTTTATTCCAACATTAACAATTAATGTTGAACTAATCAATCATAAAGTGCTTGATCGATTGATTAAACACCTAATAAAATTGTCCAGATTCATTAAACTGTACTTTTTTTAGACAGAAGATCAGGGAAAAGATTTAACCAACAATGAACAGCGAGTGGGGATGATAACGTACATAAAGCACCTCAGTGGTAACCTGGCACTTGGTAGATATGAACCTGGAACCCTCTGAACCACAGTGCGGTTCCTTAACCACTAACCCATCACTAATGCACGGATAGAGAAAGGAAAGAAAGTGGTCCTTTGATGATCCTAACCTTTAAAAAGATTCTGTTAACAACAGCAGTCGTTGTTGAAACTGCTGTTAACAGGTTGCCCCTGACGAGCGCCACTCTTGTGGTCCATCTGGGAATCAAACCCAGGATTCTCTGCCCTCTCTGTTTTGGTGGCAGGTATGAAACCAAGAGTGCCCCTCTCCCAGACTTACTACAATACCAGACCGCTAGATTAACTCACAGAGACAAAATACTTTTTATTTACTTTCAAGATTTTTGCTAGACTTTTATTACTTTGATTCTGGACACTCGATCTGATCTAATGACCTGCACAGTTTATTTATCTTTCCTATAAGTCCTAAAAGTATAAGATACTTTGATTCAGCAGAAAAAATGTGAATAAATGTAGAATCCAAACAAGCCTTTTCAGAGAAGTCACAAAAACATCATCGATCTGTAGCAATCAAAAAAAAGTAACAAACCAGAATACCCTAAAACAAATCAATTCAAGAGCGACGTATTTAACAGAAACAACACAGTTGCTGATTCACCTGCTTAATGTACAGCTGACAGTTTCTTTTTTTTTCCCTCTCAGATATAATCCAGATCTTACCTTTCTTCATGTCTTTGAATTCTCCTGGAACTCTTTGAACAAACAGTGGAATCAAATGGAATAAGTCCAAGATCCTGGCTCCCTGAAATGGATCATTAGGTTCAGAGCAGAGGTGTTAAACCAGATCCACAAAGGGCCGGTGTGGCTGCATGTTTTTGTTTCAACCTACCAGCAGCAGCACACCTGATTTGACTCTTCTAATCAACTGATCTTTGTCTCCAGAATGCTGATTGGCCAGCTGGTGTGCTCTGAATAGATTGGAACCAGAACCAGCAGCAGCTACAGGGGCCCTTGGGGAACAGTTTTACAGCCCAGGTTTAGAGTGCCAACAGAAGACCAGATGATCGACCAGGACCTGTCACATGCACACCTAACCAATCAGATACATGCTTCTGATTGAGCCCCATGGGGAAAAAGGAAAAGAAACGTAAAAAATAAAATGTGGATGTTGAGATATTGTTGTTTTGATCGAGTTAGTTAAGATTATTTTTCCTTTATCAGAACAAAAAGATCTGAATACATTGTTGAATTACTCTTTAAAAAAATCTTTTCTTCATCCTCTTATCTATTGCCAGGTAGCAGAGCCAGCAGTCTCCACCACTGCCACCCAAATCACACTGCCCTAATACTGTGGGCCTTATTATGTGTGGTGAGAACACTGGAAGTTATGTGGGTCGGGACGGTGCTATGATCAGAGCAGCTCAATGGCAACCTGGCAGCTGGTGGATTAGAACCTAAATCCTTGAGGAACCAAGTCTGTTTCCCTAATCAATGCCTCATCCTTCTGTATAGTTTACCATAAAATAATGAATTAAAACAGACAACAGTCCGTCTTTCTTTTGTTCTTTTTCTGTATCATCTTGAGATCTCCAACCATTTCAATGTCAAACGTGTCACTCCAGCTGTTTTTGGATTCTAAGTAAATTAAAGTAAAAATATTTGGAACGAAAAAACTACTCTGTGTCTTTCTTTAATTCCTCAACGTCTTCTCTGAGTCATTTTTCAACTAAACAGGCAGAGACTGTAGTGAACAATCAGCTACTTCAAACGATAAGAGGATTATTATTGTTTCTCTACATCCTGTATACTTTTTGTGAGATTTTTTTTTTGGTGTGGGTTTTTATCATGAAAAACAGTTATTTTATCCACTGCTTCTACAGTAGGTTTATTACAGCATATTAGGTTTGAAAGGACCTAAAAATAGAAAGACCAATGAGCTGCAAAGCCTCTTTATCAAAGTCTGCCCTTTGTGTCCAACAGATTTAATCAGATGACAGAGACTATTGAAAGTTTGTAAAAGTCGTCACGCTTGAATTACGGAGCTCCTATATCCGATATTAAATCCCTGGCTCTGTGGACACAGGGGGTGGACACAGTATTTTAATACACAAATTAACTTTCACTGTTTGCAAGTTTGGGTTTAATGGGACTCAATTAAAGCCATGAGTCACGAGGTTTGGACCAACATAGAGTCTTTTATTGCTTTATATAAACCACTCTGTAAATAATCCAAAATACCACCCTCTGATTTTTGGATCAATGGTGATTCTGTTTGGCAAAAGCTCAATAAATTAGTCAGGGTCTCAAGGAATTTGGAAAGTGGAATTTTGTGGATGATACAAAAAAAAAATAATAGATGTGATGTGTCAACGAACATCTTTCATTTTTCTTAGGGTCTCACAAACACTCTTTGTCTCTTTGTTTATGATGAAGCCGTCTTTTAGTACGTACATTATTGGATCACACTCCTGAATCCAAATTTTCCCAAAAATTTTAATATTTGTGTAAAACGTGTAAAATAAGAAAATTTATTAATGTATTTTCACTTGCTTTTCAGTTACTGGGTAGCAGGTTACAGCAGTCTCCAGAGCTGCCACCCAAATCACACGGCATCGTAGTCTACCTTCCTCAGTCCTTTGAGTCCCAAACACCCTAACCAGGAATCAAACTTGCCCAGGATGTGGAGTTTCACTACAGACACGGAGACATTTCCTCTGGACCAAAGTAATGTCTCCATTATCTCTGCTGTTAGTAGAAGATGAGTTTTCTAGAGACACCAGGGTCTCAGTGTCTGGACTGTCTCTGTTGACCCACACAGCTTTTTCTGCCCATTAATGTTTTGCAAAACCAAATACTTGTCAAATGGAACCATTCCATCCAATTATAGATGTTTAAATAAAGATAAATATGGAAGATTTTCATGCTGCGCCATTTTCAGATAGCGGATACAGACCATCAACGTTAATGGATCCTGTTACAGAGACGTTGGGGGAAAAAAAAACTCAAAATGAGGTAATGGATGTTGTCCAGCAGCAGACGTTTGATGCAGATTGTGTCAGCAGATGCTGCACCAGATATTTAAAACACAGTGCAAATAAATCAATGTTGTCAATGGAAAAACAGTTTTTCAAGAGACTATCGCTATGAAGAGACGAGCCACCAAAACCACCAAACACAACAGAGAAGAGAACGGAACAAAAAAACCCTGAAATAACTATGCCATTTCCTGTGTTGCCAAGATTTATGAAAAACTTCCATTACCAACACTCTTAGACCATAAAGTGGTCCAACAAAAGGACAAAATGTCTCACCACAACCAGAACGACAATGTATGCAGCACAGTTCAAAGAAGACTGCCCTGACCTCTACATAGGTGAAACCAAACAACCACTGTAAACAAACATACACATCGTTTATTTACATCTGGAGGACAAGGGACACAGTTTTGTGGGTGAGGTTGTCCATATCTTGGCCAAAAAAGACAGATGGTTGCAGAGAGAAGTGAAGGAAGCCGTCTACGTCAATGAGGAACAGTGGCGGGCCATGCATTTTTAACCGTAGGCCTTCAGTGACAACAAAGTTTTGTGAAATCAAATGAATACGTCTCATAATAACAATGAGACGTAACAATAACATAACAATAATCAGTGACACCAGGACTTGAGAATCCTCACATATACATGATATCACCCTTATCAAGCAACACTCAATTACAAGAACGTTTAATAAAAATTATACTTAGTATTTTAGAAATTCAACTGTTGCCTTCTACGTAAGGCTAGCTAGAAGGCCCTGACGTCGCGAGATGATTGGTCTGAGCGCTGTAAACTGAACAAGCTGTGTCCATTCACTTACAGGGGGCAGAGCCTTCACTTTTGATTCTGAAGGCTCTGGCAGATTTTTTGGAACACTAGCTAGCTGAAATACGATTGGATAAAACGTTTTTTACCCAACTTTTTAAATGTAAGAACTCTTTTCATATTAATAATATCATGAATAAATAATAATTTATGTATAAATGTGATTTTCTGCGAATGTTTAGGCCAGCAGAGAAGGCTTTGCTGGCCCTGATGGCCAACCACTGATGAGGAGAAACCTTAAGTTAAGACACTGATTGAGACATAACCTTTCATCCACCTTAAATGTTATTCTGAGCCTTCTTCAGACCACAGAATCATTACAAAGAAGAAAACAAAGTTTCACTCACATGATACCAATATCACCACCCATTCTCACCGAGACTTGCGACTGTGCATTTACCTGACATGGAATAGGGTGTGGACCATCGAACCCCATCTCCCTCAACATATATTTTTCCCGCAACAATCTCCCTTTAACAGTATGCAGCCTTTTTGAGGTTAAATACCAGTATTTAGTCTCCGGCAGTCAGCTAGAACTGACGATATGAAACTTCTTCAAGAAATGTACTACAGTATGTCCAGTTGCCCGTGAAGTACTTAACTCATACATACAGACATGAGACTTTACCACATTTGATTGAATTTCATGAAAAAGTTAGAGAAGTTAAACCATGGGGTTTTATTTTAATTTCGCGCTGATAAAAAACACTCAGTAAGATCATAATTTTCATAATGTTTATTCAGTTGTCGCATTGTAAAAACCCATGTCTTGGTTCGGCGCATGAAATAACAGAGTGAAATAAATGTGATTTAAAAAAGAAATCAGAAACAATGAACAGATCACTGTCTCCAACAATGTGTTGTTATTCCATAAAGTGGCTCATTTTGCACCATGATATGTAATAGTTTTACTCCAACAGGCAGTAACAGGCAAAATGAAGCCAAAGAGAAGTGATCGTCACCTTTGGAGGATTTTTGGAGACAAACAGTGAGAGAAATCCGCTGCATGAAAGACACAAAACATTCTCTGGACACATTATTCATGCACTCAGCGGTTCCATTAAAGCGGGTGGAAACATATCGATTTACATTTAGCAGGCATTTATTATTGTTCCTCCATCGCTCTTCCCTCCAAATGGCTCGAGTTCCTCGACTCTCACAAAGAAAATTCACAACCAATTACAGAGCTCATTACACTTTAAGGGTCATATTCTGTTGGACAAAGACATTTTCCCCGTGTACTGAAAACACAAGCGGACACAGAACTGAGATAATGAAGCCTCACATTCACGTAAAAAAAAAAGTGTCAGTCGTAAAACGTGACGTGTCCCTTGGCATTGTGGGAATAAATGTAATCGATGTTTTTGAATGCATGAATGAAAACCCCTGATGTTACAGCTGGAGTGAAAGTTAACTGCTGCACAAGACCAACATATGTCTGGAATGAATACGGTTAATGCAGCAGCACGAGTTCAATTAGTGGGAATGAACGCTGCTCCTGTCGTTGTAATGGCACTTAATTACTGTGATTAGTTGTGAAGGAAATACATATGTTCGCCTTCCCACTTGTTTACCAGTCTATCTAGATCAGACATGGGCAAACTAAGGCCCGGGGGCCAGATGTGGCCCGCCGAGCTATTTAATGCGGCCCGCCAACCTGGTCTGAATCAAATAATGTATTTGTCTTATCATTATACTTGTGCCTTTTCCCTGCAATTATGTCATTCTCCGGAGAAATGACATCATAAAAGCTATTAGTTATTGCTATTATTATTTGTTTTCCTTAGTTCAACAAACCATTTTTCACCATTTTTCTGGTCTTGACTCGGCCCAAGTCCAATTCTGGGACCGATCGTGGCCTGAGAGTCAAAACTTTGCCCACCTCTGATCTGATCTAGATGGTCATGATTTTTTTTAATCCATGCTACAGCGAGTCAACAATTTTCATCTCTCCCTGTCCTCTGTATCCTCAAATCTTACTCCAACTACCTCCATGTCCTCCCTCACTGCATCCATCAATCTCCTCTTTGTCTCCTGCCTGGTAGCTCCATCTCTAGGATCATTCTTCTGTCAATGTATCCACTGTCCCTCGTCTGAACATGTGTCCCATGTCCAAGTGGGATTCTCCTTCAGGCTGTTATCGTCCAAAACTTTGTAAAAACAAACATGTTCCCAACTTCATAGGTGTCACAGACTAAAGATGATGATGGTTCATTAAAGCCCTTTGAAAATTGCACTGTACATGTTTTTATACTGAGTTAGAGCTGAGTAATACAATACAGTTTAAAGAAGATTTCAGGTATTTCTCTACCTTTTATCTCTCGTTTATCTATCATTTTCATGAGAGAATTTAGATTTTTTTTCCCCATATGGTCACACTCAGGACTCAAAAGTAACTTCATAGTAACTTCCTGTCCAATGTTCTGAGATTGTAGAAAATGACAAAATCACTTTTGTCAAGGTTAAAGAGTGAACTTAGGCAACAGGGCATTAAAGTGTTTTAGAAAACGTTTCCAAGAGTTCAGTTCTAAATGTGGGCGGGGAGTAACAGAGCTCCATCCTGTGAGTGAAGTGTATTCACTGTTAACACACTGCACTGGTCAACAGAGGTCTGACCAATAGGAGCGCCGTCTCTTCTCACTCCACGGATATAACGTCTGCTACTCCACACTAACAGTTAGAGCTGAAGAAGTCTCTTGTAGGAGAGGTGACAGTTACCTCAACAACTTAATGTCCAGTTGCCCAACAAAACTGTAACCATGACCTGGATGACTGAGAATCTTCATCGTGATCACTTTGACCATAGCTTGTTGCAAACATTTATAACAGTTATTTATGCT
This sequence comes from Paraplagusia blochii, assembly GCA_016785265.1. Classification (NCBI taxonomy): domain Eukaryota; kingdom Metazoa; phylum Chordata; class Actinopteri; order Pleuronectiformes; family Cynoglossidae; genus Paraplagusia; species Paraplagusia blochii. The sequence continues at coordinate 214,545 of JAFBJS010002232.1, read as the reverse complement.
ATAGATGGAGTAACCAGGTAGGAGACAAATGTATGGATGTAGTGATGAAGGACATGGAGGTACTGTAGTTAGAGCAGAAGACGCAAAAGACAGGGTGAGATGGAAAATGTTGATTCGTTGTGGAAACCCCTAAATAAGGGACGCGCGGAAAGGAAAATACCAGACAAGATGATAACTGATGATAGCAAACAGTGTGTCTTGGAACTTTTCAACTACCGTGTCCTCTTCATCAAGTTAGAAATATAATCACAATCCACACGTACAAATACCCAGTATGTCCATCACAATCCAATTACCAGCATGAAATGAAGACGTTTCTTCAGTTAGACATGCACCACCTGCAGCCTCAGCCCCGTCTTAGAGCTGAAATATATTTTACAAAGAAGCCCGTGTAGCTGTCGTACTCCAAACATGCTGATAAAGATGTTTTTTGTTTGTTTTAAATTTCAGATCCAGACTTTTGTATTTTATTATTGTCATAACAGTATTTTACAAAGAGAGAGAGAGAGAGAAACCGATGCCATTGGTCAAAAAAGGTGGTTGTTTATATATTTTGTTTCCTCCAAAAAGTCTTGGCTGGTGATTTAGTCTGGTGTCAGTTCACATTAGGAAATCACAGATGTTTTTCTTTTTCTTAAATACTCAGTGGCTACAGAGTAAAAGCTTCACATTTCACTGTCCCACCTGGTCAACACCAGGAACAAACTGTACACAGTGTACAACAACAGTTACAACATCCGACTGCCACCAGAAGCCAATCAACAGTGTTCCTCTGGGAAACAACAACACTTTTAATAAATACGTGTACATTAAATTAACACTTGGCTCCAGTTAAGGATTTGCATTTTTTTTTTTTTTTTCAAATGACCCAGAGTCACTTTTTTCACCTAGTGGTTACATTCATGTAGGATAGAGAAATACTAGTTATATTGTAAACAGTTTTCAAAACAAGCATTTACAAATAATTTATTTATAAAAAAGTAGTCGTCAATTTTTTTAGTCTTCAACTCTGATGAGCAACATCTAAAGCAGACCTGGGCAAAATACGGGTTGGGCACCGTGTCTGGCCCGTTTGGCGTTTTAATCCGGCCTGTCTAGCTGGTCACGATAAATCTGCCTTTTTCCTATAATGCCCGCATTTGTGGGTTAGAAAACACGTAAAGAATTTTTGCATTTATGCATGACTTCTACAAATCATTTATCTCTGCTCACACAAATCCTCCATCTATCTCTCCGCTGTGGCCTGGGTGTCAAAATATCTGCCCCGTCTGAAGTAGTGTCACCCCCTGAACAATAGTCCCACTTGGACACTGACAGTCTCTTGTTGCCATGTAGACAAATACACAAAGTAACATAGTCATGCATTTACATGCTGGTGGGCGATTTAACAAAAGTGTTTTTCCCCAACTCAACAGATCTGCTCACAGCAGAACCTCCTGTTCCTGTAAACCTCCACTGAGACACTGTTCATGTCTTCCTTCATTCGAAGAGACACAAGATCATCTCCATTTTTCTCTTTCACACATTCATCTCATCTTGTTTTCCTCATCTTTAATCCATCCTCTGGATTTGAAGTCTGACAACAGCTCTGCTCAGTTGTTGTTTGTAACATGATGGTTGTTGCTCTCCTGGCTGTCGGGTTTGTTCAGACATTCCAAAGCGTTGGGGTTCTCCTTGTGGTCCTCGATGGAGCAGTTGGACACAGCGTTGGCCACGATGCAGAACTTGCGGAAGAGGATCTCCCTGAGGAGCAGGTAGATCCACGGGTCTAGGATCTGGTTGAGGGAGGCCAGACGGATTGCTGTCAGGAAGAAGTTGCAGTCCAAGTGCACGTCTCTGCCGGAGCCCTGCGCAGACAACGCTGCTGTGGAATTGCACTCGTGGGAGGACACCTGGGTGGAGATCATCTTCAGCATCAGAACCTGAAATATAAGGTATGATCAACGGTTGCAGGAGATTAGGTAGGTAGATAGATAGATAGATAGATGGATGGATGGATGGATGGATGGATGGATGGATGGATAGATAGATAGAATTAGGGAAGCACAGCTTAGTTGTCTTAACTTATTTAGACATAAAAGCTTAAGAGACACTGAGGTGGAGTGGTTAGTCCTCTTGCCTTACAGATCACATGTTCAATCCCCAGAGATAACTTCTGTTTGCATGTTATTCCTGGGAACAGTATTTTTCTAGATACTGCAGGGTTACAGTAGACTTTTGGTGGTTCTCAAAGTAAGGAGCAGGGTCCTTATTGATTTTTATAAAAGTTAATTCCTTCTATTTGAACTGCTTACACAATGATTTAATCATAGATTCAATTGAATTTTAAGGAAAAGCAGTGAATGTGTTACAGAGAAGGAGCTTGACAATAATCCGTCCTACAAATAGGTGGGGCCACAGTAAGTTTTGTTTAGCACTAAAGTGACCACTGTATGTGTGAAAGGTTGTTTGTTGTTTTTTTTCTGTATGTGGCCCTGAAGTAAACAGGCCCACGGTATTTAGAGTGTACTACACCCTCATGACTGTTTGGATTGACTTCCTGTCAAAAAGCTATTCTGAGCTGACTCCCTGTGTATCAGTAGCTGTCTGTCACACAGAAACAGGTGTCTGTCCTCCGCAGTACTGGGACTGTCTTCCTTTGGTCCATCACAAATTAGAGAGATGAGAGAACTGGCTGATCAAAACACTGCTCTGTCAGCAACACAGCTAAGACTCTAAGGCTTTTTAAACTGGGAAATAATGGACCAATCATCCTGGAGCAAAAGATGAAACTGTACCTAAAGAGTTCTTCATTTTTCTCTTCCCAGTGCAGGTACTGCAGTTTGGCAAACTGGCCCTGGATGTGTTCCCATCCCTTACTGCAATACCAACACTCACCCCTATAATTGTATTTTAACCTCAGTACTGTGGAGCGTCGCTAAATACATTTATTATTTGTTCTTCGCAACAGATAGCATTACAAGGAATGCTGACATGTGCAATATATGGTGTGTACTGTACATTTTGTACAAAATATATAATGTATAAATACAAAATATTAGAACAGCTTTTTGTTTTCTCATATATTTTGCTGATAAATTGCATTAAAGGTCAATTTTTCTGGACAAATATGATGATAACAGCAAAAATAATTGTAAACCTCATAAGAGGTTAATTTAAAAACCAATTTGTATTGGTTTTTAAATTAACCTCTTCAGTGCCATAGCTATTTACGTCAATAGCTATGGCACTGTACCGCCCCAAACTGGATCACATAACATGCCTTGTGATCCAGTTTGTTGTGTTTTTCAGGTAATGTACTTTAAGTGATAACAGGCATCAAGAACAAAGGGCTTTATATATATATATATATATATATATATATATACAAGTATAAAAATGTATATACATTCATGTCAGCAGTGCCAACCCCCGGACCAAAAACCAGTGTGGTAGGAAGAAATTATTAGGCTGTGTGCACTTGGGAAACCGTTATTGTGTGGTAGTAAGCTTTTATAGGTAGGAAAATACTTTAGAACACCGGAAATTTACTTTTTTTACGTATCTATTACGTATTTATCTGCCACAACTTAACAAAAGGTCCTTGAAAATAGTATGAGACATTTAATCGGTCTGTAGCGCAAAAAAAAGGTTGGGGAACACTGGTTGTCAGGGTTTAATTGACAAGGACAACAGTGTTTGACTGCACACAAACTGCAAACTGTAGAAATAAATGTGTTTCCTCAGTTTTGTTAGCTGACGTGTTTCCACTGTCACCCCCTTCTTATTTAAATTTTCCTCTGTGCATTTGCCCAGGAGTGTCACCATAAATAAAATAACATATTCATCCCAGTTATTTTTTCAAACAACTTCATGTGACCGGAATATATTTTGTGATAAACAACCAGAGGAAAAAAAAAGGTGAAAGGAAAAAACATGTCACACTTCGTGTAGGATACTCACACTCAGCCATCACTGCTCCCACACTGCTGTGGTTTCTATTAATATCAGTCTTTGGGAATATTAAACGTGTGCCTGTCAGTGCATGACCTCATGGCAGACTGAGCAGACACCGCTAACAGGACGCAGCTAAGTGGATTGTTGCTTAATGACACACAACAGTAATGTTTTCGAAAGGAAACATCATCTACAGCGCGGGTTCCTCGCGTTTGCCACCGTGGAGGTTATTGACTTCTTAAAAACGAATTATAATTAAAAGTCAACTGATTGTAGCAACTGTTGACTGTTATTATTTAACTATTATTTACCATTCTTACGATAGTGACAGTACCACCTGCTGGATGCTCATGAAGTCATAAACAAATAAATAAAGAATGAAATAAATACAATTAATAAGAGACTTCTACAACCAGGTAAAACTAAATGAGGCCTGGGGCTTATTTCCAGGTTGAGACGCCTCATGTTGGTTCTGATCAACATTTTTTTTCCATCTTTATGTTGACTGCGGTTAAAACATAAAATGTGATAGTCCTTGTTCTGGAGTTTTTTCCTACCCATAGTATTCTCCTACTTCTTTATCTTCTTCTTTCGGCGTATCACGTATTTCAGGGGTGGCCACAGTGAGTCAACAATTTATTTACCCATAATATTCTCCTACACTCTTTTTTAAAGGTGGAAGTACATTTTCATAGGTGTTAAATAACCATAATATCTTCCTACCCTCTGTTTTAAAGGTGGTAGCATATTTTTATAGATGTTAAACAGCCATAATATCGATCTAACACCCTTAAAGAGAGGGTAGGTAGATATTATGGGTGTTTGAAGTAGAGTAAAATTAGTATGAGTTGACTTCATCCACTAAATTTACCCATTTTAAATCAATAACTTGAATCCCCCTGGTGGCGAGGTTTGGGGCTGCAGCCACTTCAGCCTTTTCTGTTAAACCCGCCTTGTCTACAACTGTCATGTATTGATCAGCATTGCGTATTAGACTTACTTACAAATTCACCATAAAAAAACACAAATTTTGGATATTTTCAAAATAAAAAAAAGAATAAAAAAAATCCACGTGACCACCTGAAATACTTTTACGTACCACTATGGGTCGGCATGCCCCAGTTTGGAAAAGATTGAACTCGGAAAAAAACTTCACAATATTTTTTTGAGTTGCCAAACATAGTTAAAGAACTTCAAAATAGTGTAAATATTTTTTTAACATACCAGCAGAGGAGACCAGCAAATGAGCAGGACCGACATGATTCCTAACAGCTGGATGACCGTCTCCGTGGTCAATCTCTCCCACTGCTTTGAAGACTGAGATGCTCCAGTCTTGGTCTTGCAGCGGACTATCAAGCCCCGGATCGTCACCACGTTGCAGAAAACTGTCACCAGCAGAGAGAAAATCCCCAGAGCTGCGAAAGTGATGGCGAAAAACATGTTCCCGGGAACGTCTCTGTCCCCCGTGCTGATGAAGCACCAGGTGCCGGGCCACTGGCGGGTGTACTTGCCCACACCTGCAATGGGCAGCAGCGCAAAGAGCAGCACCAGCAACCAAATGGCAGCCAGGGTCTGCTTGGTCACACTGGTCTTCATGTGACTGGAGTACCAGTGCGGGTTCGTTATCGCCATCGCTCTTTCGATGGCCATGGCACTGGCCAGGAAGAGCGCGCACAGGCCAAAAGTTGTCATGCTGACACCGAAGAACGCGCACAGGTTTCCGGATGAGTCGATGCGCTCCCAGTTCAGATCCGCTCTGTAGACCGATATGACTATGGGACTGGTCAGCAGCTGTCCGAACAGATCGGTCATCGCCAGAGATCCGATACAGAGCAGGAAGGACCTTTTCCTTTTATTTTCCTTCTTAATGTAAGACACGTAGACCAGGATGAGAGCCAGAGAGTTGCCCACCATACCGGTGACCATCATGGTGATGGGGAAGCCAACTGATACAGATCCACAGCTGGAATTCTTGGTCACATTGTCCTCGCGGAAAGTCTCGGAGACGTTGGAGCTCATCATCTCAGCAACTGGTGTCTGCAAACCTGGCGCAGACTGGCAGCCGGTCGCTCTCATCCTTTTGGGGAGGAAAGCCCTATATACGGTGGGCAGCCCGCGGGTGTCCGGCAGCATCCTCCAAACTGATCCAAGTGAAAGAGGGACTTGGAGGCGCGTCAGGTCCTGGACGAGCCTTGGAGGCGGGGCCACCCGGAGAACGTTCGATCAATTATTGGACACATTCTGTTCTGCTATAGACTTGGTTCGGATTTGATGAAACTATCTTTAAAAAATCTGTTAAGGTGAAACAATATATGAGAGACAAGGACCTGACGGTGTCCTATAGGAGTTCAACAATCACGTGAGGTAAACAGGAATAAAACAAACCCCCCCTAAACATTTCTTAATTATTATCTTAAAGCAGATGGATGTCAATAACAAGGTTCAGTAAACATTCTCCTCTCTGATAAATGAACAATTTACATGTGCAAAAACGGCAGCGGTTCCCAAAGTAGGGAGCGCAGAGCAATACTATTCCAATACTTTCTCTATTTGAGGACATTTCACAGATTTTTTTCCCTAAATTTGTTTAAGAAAAAAGCAATTTTTTAGAATTAAAAATGGAAAACATTATTATAAAAAATGATAGACCTTAGAATTATTCAGAATTATTTAACTACAAATAATGTTCTTACGAAGGACAAAAAAAACCCAGAAAATTATGTTCTCTTTCCAAAAGGGGTAAGGAAAAAAAAAAACATCTTCACAGACACTCACCGATTAAGATATGATAAGTGAACATCAACAACATTTCCCTCTTTTTCTCTTTTTGTCTAGAGGTCAAGAAAGTCAGCTTGGGTCTTCAAGGCTTTAAGATAAGATCCACCAGCAGCCAGGTTGCCACTGAGGTTTGGAAGGCTTGAGGTTAGGGTTCAGTGTGATTTGGGTGGCAGCCGTGGAGACTGCTGCCCCGCAACGCGGTAACAGCTAAGGGGAAAGGTGAAAGGAAACCACAGGAAAAGGTGAAAAACCTTGCAACAAAGGCTAATTTATAAATTTATAATGTATATGAGGAGACCCTATCTATACGCTCTCATCAGTAGTCATTGCATCATTATTACAATTTAAGAAATATCTTAACAACAAAATATATACTATTGCCATTATACCTCGGTCAAACTGTACTGCATCTGACTACAAATGCATTGCCAAAAGCTACTGCTTTTTGATAATTCACCGACACAGATGTAGAATGGACCAGCTGGCTGGAATGTCCCATTAAAAGTAATAGCAAAGTTGGTTGGAGAGTATATTTGCAGCAGCATTTTATATTTGGAGCACCAATTTGCAAGAAAAAGAAACTTGCAAATCAGTACAAAGCTGACTATAATTGGTAAAAACTAGAGAGCAAATCTTGCGTGCGATGCCTTGTGCCCTACAGTCTGCGTGTGTGTTCAGTTTGAGTGAGTGAATGTGAAATCAGAGACTTTGGCTCCCAGGCCAGGAACCACTGCCTTTCAGCAAGTTCTCCAGATCAAGTTGGACTTTCTCTGTGTTCTCCAGCTTCTTGTCACAGTTCATACCATGCAGGATATTTTGATGAATGAATGATAGTGTCCATCCACATGTTTGGACTCCACTCATAGAATCAAACATTCTCCCAAAACAGGAACAACGTGGTAAAAAAACAAATATATTTATATAATATCACTGATTAAAGACAGTTTAAAAATATAGCTTAAACTTCATATCCCGTGGTTAGTCAACTTTGAACAGCACTGACTGAAGCGGCTTCTTCTGTCTGCAGCGAGTGACTCTTTGAGTGGCTGTTTGTTTGCATGCTGCACTTAACATGACCACACATCATCTAAACATGCTTATCAGAACCAGCGCCTTAGACACAGCAAGGGCGGTGGTTAACATGGTCAAGTTATATCTGTCCCCTTCTACCACCAGACATGTCACATAACCAGGATACCAATAACCCTGCCATTATCCATCTGCAGATGCACTCTTACCAAGTCAAACATGGCTTTTTTTTACGGTTAAAAAAAAAAAAGAAGTCATCAGCAGTTGTTCCCTTCTCCCAGGTCCCAGGCCTTTGCTCAAAGAACAAAGTTCCTGACTGCAGCGGGACAAACCTTGTCTGTCACCAACCCTGAGTTTACTCCTGACTGATTGTTTTGTTTATTTGTCGTGATTTCAGAAATTTATCTCAGTCCACCTTCCTACTTTAGGAATGTGACCTGTGTGTTGCTGACAACGTAAAACCCTTTATTTGATGCACACAATCGATTGCAAGTATTCTTACTTATCTTACTAGGTCGTAGTGATTTCAACAGATTCTTACATAATTCATTAATCTTCATCAGCGTATTCGTTCCCACATCGCAGGTCGAACCGTCTCCACTCGTGTCACCCCAATCCACTTGAGGGGGCAATGTGGTAGCAGGAGGATTTAAACCTGAACCCTTGTGGACCCAAGTCAACTTCCTTTAACGCTAGGCAACCATTGCTGCCCATTTGTATTTAAGTTCCACTAAAAACTGCAGCCCATGCAGCAGATATGGCCTCCTGTGTTGTCAAATTCTTTTTAAATTCAATGTACGATAAAGACTGATGTCATTTTTGATGATGACACTAAATAGCAGAAAACATCAAATGTGTCTATTGACTCAAAACGTTTATATTCTGGTAAAAATCGATAACTAACTAGAGGTTGTCAAGAACGAGTGGTCATAAAATTGGACTCGGCCTAGTAAGGTATAGATAGATGAGACAATCATGTAAACTAAGATAAATGACATTAAACGTCATTTGTAAATGCTGAAAGCCTTCTCTGTGCCATCTATAAAGAAAACAGAATAACTGCTAAAAAAAATCTAATTATATAATCTAAACAAGTTTTGTGGGCCAGATACCATTGTTGAATGCACCACAATCAGCCCCCGGGCCTTAGGTTGCACTTACCTGTTTTAGACTGTTGTCTGGTTTACAATAGATTTTTTTTGCCAGACCATTTTGTAATAATGTAAAAACATTTGTCTGACCATGACAAAAAAACTTTTCCTATAGAAACAAATTGAAAATACACTGGAAAAACAAATAGTCTATAACGGCAAATAAATCTCATGCATTTCTCCAGGTTAACAAGTTTTCTTCACCAAACATATTTCAGTGGAGGACATAAAAATTTGGCAGATCTGCAGAAACTGTCGTCGCGATAGCAACTGGACCATTATCCTCCGTTTCTACTCAAAACGGCTCAGCTGGAGGATAAGCAGACCTGCTGGCACACAGAGGACCTGCGGTGATCCAGGCTGCGAGGACCGCATTGACAGATTCTGCACAGCTGGGTCAAACCAAAGCGCCGGCCGCTAACAGCTGGCCCAGAAGCAACTTGATCGTCTAAGTGGTGGATCTGTCTCTTATACACATCTAGATGTGTATAAGAGACAGAACTAAAGTGGTTGGGTAACATAAATCAAACTCAATTTTTAAAATCACATTCTAACAGCTCTATGAAAGCACAAGTCTGACAGAATGTTGACCTGAAATACAATTTTAATGGGTCTGTTGTTGTCACTGCAAAACATCTGCTTGAATGTGTTTTCCAAGTTAAAAATAAACCCATTCTCTGTTTCATATTTCTGGTAATACACAACCACTCATGTGGCCAAGGGCTAAGTCACACTTTATTTTAGAAGATACTCTTTTTTTTGAGCAGAGGTGGAAAAGGTGCAGGAGTTTAGATACTGAGGATCAACTGAGCAGTGGAGACTGTGGAGGCAGGATGGAACAACTGGAGAAAAGAGTCAGGAGTGATCTGTGATAGAAGAGACTCAGCTAAGGTGAAGAGAATGGTTGACAAGATGGTGGTGAGACCAGCCATGATGGATGGATTAGAGACACTAGGAATAGACAAGAGATAGGAGATAGAGCTGGTGGTGGAGGAGATAAAGATGCTGAGGTTCTCTTTAGGAGAGACAAGAATGGACAGGATCAGGAATGAGGTGTTTAGAGGGACAACACAGACAGGAAGGTTTGAAGACACAAGCTAGAGAAGACAGATTGAGATGGTTTGGACATGTTCAGGGGAGAAAGCTGATCCTAGGGATGGAGCTACCAGGGCGGAGACAAAGAGGAGATTGATGAATGTAGTGAGTATAAGATACAGAGGACAGAGGGAGATAGATGTTGACTTGCTACCTGAAAACGGGACAAACTGAAAGGAGAAGAAAGAAGGCTCTACTTTTTTGTGTAATTGATTGGCTGTGGTGGTGTAGGTAGCGGCCTTCGGGGCCAGAAGGTTTCAGGTTTGAGTCCACCAGCTGCGAAGTTACCACTGAGGTGAGCACTGTCCCCACTCAGTGCTCCCCGGGAGCTCAAAGCTGCCCACTGTTCACTTTAGTGATGGAAAAAAAAAATACAGAGGTCACATTTGGTTGTGTGCAGTGGTGTGAATCACAAGGTTGCCATGGAGTTTGTTTTCCTTTCCTTGTAGTTTGTTTGTCCTTCCATCATTTAATTTGATTAATCACCTGCCGCAACATGACAAAGCCATTCAATGATAACTCTTGACTTTGCCTCTGTACTTTGTTCCAGTAAATGTATCCTGGTTTGTATGTTATCGCAGATCTTTCCTCAACAGGCACTAGTATCATATCACAGAAACTGTCGTCGCGATAGCAACTGGACCATTATCCTCCGTTTCTACTCAAAACGGCTCAGCTGGAGGATAAGCAGACCTGCTGGCACACAGAGGACCTGCGGTGATCCAGGCTGCGAGGACCGCATTGACAGATTCTGCACAGCTGGGTCAAACCAAAGCGCCGGCCGCTAACAGCTGGCCCAGAAGCAACTTGATCGTCTAAGTGGTGGATAGCAGCTGTTCCTCTTTAACAACCATTGTCCTGGACATAAGTGAATTAGCTTTAAAAGTCTTGTGACTGTGCCACCTGTTGACCAGATGGAGCAGAGCAGACATGCGGAATCTATTCGTCATTGTTTGCAAATACAATTAATGATAATATTTAGACGTTGTTTCTCTTTTGACCACAGCCAGAGGAGGCAGGTGTAGGTCTATGATGGCCAATAAGTCCTGGGTCCTAACCCCAACTTTTGTTTTTGAAGTCATTTTCTTTTTACATTCATTGATAACATTTATATTTCTAGTGTTTATATGTAAAAAAAAAGAAAAAAACATTTCAAAGCAAGAATATTACATCTCGAGATGTAAATTATGTGCAAAGATGACAGAATTTTGTCTCCAACACAATGACAGAAACATTGTGAAAACAAAAACCGACAACCAATGAGCTTCAACATGAATTTATTTACATGTGTTCCATTATTTAAGGACTGCATCCACATTCTAACCATGTTTAAGACAAATGACTATTCACCTTGTTGTATTTAATCTATTGCGAGGAACGGAATAGTCTGCTTTTGTTTGGACTTGGAAGAGGAATTACTGACCAGTCAACCATGTCTTATTGTTGAACTGTTTTGATCAACAGAAAAAGAAAAAAAATACTTACCTTGAAAAATCAACACAAAATAAAGATATTAAGAAAATGCTACATCTGTGATATATTTAAGAATCCGTGAATTTAAGTCATTATTGGAAAAAGACAGCTTAAAAAAAAAAAAACAAACAGTAATTTTAGAACAATCTTAGAATGTGTTTTTTGGGGCTGATGAGTGAGTTAGAGCAGACAATATCAGAACCAGAATTCATCCACTTCAGTCTGATTTTACTTTTCACGCAGGGTCAGTTATCACCTGATAAAAAATGACCAGGGGCTGAAGGTGGTTTACCATGTGATGACCTTAGACTCATGTTGATGCTTTTAAAGGAAATAAAACTTTTTGAGATGACTACCAAACTCATTATAACGATCAAATGTTTGTTGGTTTGTTTGCTTGTTTTGTCAAAACGTGCGCTTGCACTTTCTTTTTTTTCCTTTTGTGTTGTTTGATTGGTGGAATAAAGTCATGTCTTTTTTGAACTGGAGCCAGAGTGGGAGGATCCAGAAGAGTGTCCTCGGCGCCTGAAATGACACAGAAATCATGGGAAGGAGGACGCGGTCAGTGGGCACAAACAATGACAGGCACAAATAAAAACACACATGTGGCTCTCATGACAAAGGAAAACTAGAAACATTGCGGATGTGAAAATGGTTTGGTCAAAGTCGAGTTCCATTACACGAGGCCTCGAGGTGAACACAGAGGAAAATCAAAATCAAAGCAGTGCGATTGTGGTGTTTCCACAGCAACCCAAACCTTTCGGACGAACGAGATCGAGAGCGCCTCCTTTTTCTCCCTCCAGATGAAGACCTGGAGCGGCTGCGTTTCTGTCCCTTCTCAGGCGAGGAGGAAGGAGAGCGGGACCTCTTGGGTGGATTCGAGTCCTTTCCAGACCTGGAGCTGGATCTTTTGGAGGAATAAACCAAGTACTGAGGTCAGTGAGGCACAAGCAACTAAATCAACAGGATGAGCATTTATCAAGCCTTTTTTCAACGGAGCAATGACTCACACCAGGGACAGTCAACTCTAAAGCCACTTGGGCCTGAATTTTTCCAACAAAGAAACTCAACATAACATTATTCTTGAAGTCCAAAGAAAACTTTGGAATGAAAAATCTGGTCATAATCTGAGAAAAGATTTTAAAAAATACCCTAACATACTTTTAGATGGCCAACAGAAACACTGAATCAATCTAAATTGACAATTCCCATTGATATAGTTACATATCCGCTTTCTGAGGGAAATGTTACAAGATAGTAATCTGCCTACACTTCCAGCAAGAATACACAAATAGAAAAGTCATTAAAGTGATCTGTAACGATCGTCTTCCTCGTGATCGAGTCTAACTTGTCTGACTTCTGGTTTTGCAGCCTGTCGTTACATGCATGTTTTCTGTGTCTCAAAAAAAAAACCAAAAAAAAAACAGGAGATATGCTCTAATGTGCAAACGGATACTAATGTAAGACCAAGACCAATACTTGAAACAAAAGTAACTGTATGATTGGTAGAGTGGAAGCTAATGAAACACATTAAACCTAACAAGAAACAGCCTATTGCTCAAGGTTTTTCCTCAAGGTTTAACGAACAGAAAACCATTTGTATTAATTTACCTACTACCTCCAGTCAGCAAGTACTTTCAGAGTAAAGTTTTCAAAGTCAATAGTATTTGAGCTAGAGTCATTGGGGAGACTAAACTCTCTATGCACAATATGGTATTATGGATTAAAAAAAGGAAAATGAACTGACATTGTTGTCATCGACATAAAAAACTGCTCAACACTACATTCCCATACATACACCCTCTAATGGGAGAGAGTGCATGTGACCTCATTCACCTGGAGCGGGACCTCGAGCGAGATCCGGACCCGGACGCAGATGAGCTTCTAGAGTGGGACCTGAAAGACAAAACACATCCTTTCCAATATTTTCTAAAGAACATTTTAAAGCCTTGTGTTTGTGCACATTTGCAGAAGGGTTGTTTTTAATTTTCTACCATAAAGAACATAGTAGTTTAAACAAAGACTGCTGTGCTGAACACATGAGATGGACAAACAAATCCAGAGTCTGGATTTCAGCATAATAATAATAATAATAATTCATTTCTTTACATTAAACAGAAAGTCTATAGGAAACAGACAATAAATATACACTACTGGTGATATGGCAGGAACAACAGGTGAGGGTTGGAAAGAGGGAAAACAGAGCAGCAGAGACAGGACATTTATTTTCCATGTTGATCAGTGAATCAGATGAAGGATTGATACTGACATTTTGCCCGAAGTTACCCTGGACCTGTACCCTTTTACCTGGACCTAGACCGTGAGCTGGAGCTGGAAGAACGGGAAGACGAGCGGGACGACCCTGAGGCACTGTCCTTTTTCTTGGCTGGCTTGTCGTCTTCATCACTGGCGTCCAGGTCGTACTTAGACAGATCTCCGTCATCCTCATCTTCATCATCATCCTAACAAAAATGAAATTTTCCATTTGATTAGACCCAACCGCAACAAAAAAAAATGAAATTTTTTTTACTGCATAACCTTCAGTGACAACTCACATCCAATTTATACTTGGATAGATCACCATCGTCTTCATCATCGTCCTCTTCTTCGTGTAAATCCTCCTTACTCTTTTCTACCTCTTTTTTCTCACTTTTTGAGGAGGGCGTGTTGTTGCTGCTGCTGCTGCTGCTGCTCTTCCCACGAAACTTTTTCTTTTTTCTTCCAAACTGCAGAAATCAAAGACAAATACAAAATCCTCATCTCCTCAGAACTGCGTTTTCTTCATTAGTGGTTCTCAACTGGTGGGTCCTGGCCCAAAAGTGGGTTGTTCGCAACCCGTTCTTAATGGGTTGTATTAGAGTTTTAATTTAGAAAGTCTTTAATTTTGAAGGGCACACTCTGCTGAAAAAAAATGATTATGTAAAAATTTTTCAAAGGCTGTATTTTTTTTTCAATTTATTTACTTGGTGTGAATTCTATGAGGTTGCTGGTTTTTGTTTTCCTCGAAAAAACGAGCACATACCTCATCATATTCACCATCTGATTCTTCCCGTTCGATGTATTCTACATTTTCCCTTTCGTTGAACCCTCCACCGAACCCTGTAAATACAAAGGGATGTAATTATTGAAAAATAATAACAAGAAACCAATGTTTTAGTGCATCTGTTGCATTACCTGTCCTTTCTTCAAGCTTGGCATATTTAGGTGTGTTACACATGTTGCACTCAGACCGTCTCGCCCAATTCACATTGCCACATCTTTGAATGGAAAAGAAAAGAATTTTCCTATACTGATCAAACCCTTTACAGTCATGAAGAAACAACAAAAGGACACATTTCCAACAGAACAACACTTGTCCTACGTTTTGCACTGCCAATCATTTGCACTGAAGAGGCCCCGACTCTTCTCAGCCAGAGTTTTCCCAATCTCTGTTCCTCCAGCCTTCATCATCTTCGCCTCTGTGGTTTTCTCTGTAGATTCAGAGCAGTTGTTTTAGGATACTGTAGATATCTGTGATAATAAAATAAGATCAGCTCAGTGAAGGCCTCACCCCTGCCACATCTGTTACAACTTGTTCTTCTGGCAAAGTTCACATTCCCACATCTGCAAACAGATAAAATACATGAAGTTTGTTACACATTCAATAAGCTTTGTGCAGAAAAATGCAAAAGGTAAATGCATATTTTACACATACATTGGTTAAGGTGCAACATATTTTTAAATGTTTTGGTCTGGATGCAAATAAATGTTTAAAAAAAAACAATACTTATGTTAATAAACAACTTTTAGTCTCCTGTGCTGCATGTTAAATTGCTAGAGGGGGTCTCAAAATTGCGGCCCGTGGCCCATTTGCAGCCCGTGGAAAGATATTTTGCAGCCCCACCTTGATGTGAAAGTTGAATTTATAATATTTTAGATTTGTTCTTCACATTTTCTCCAACTCCTATTTGAGTTTGAGACCCCTGCTATAAACTAACATTGTCACTCTTGAAATTAGAGTTGGTATGAAGTTAATTAGGCTACTGACACACAGAATTTGAAGGTCATTTTTTTTTTTTCAATTACTCTATATTTCCCTTTTTTAATTTGTGTTTGAAAGATTGCTTCATATAAAAGAACATTACGTATTTTTCTGTCTGGTTTTGCATATTATGGCGCCATATCTAAATAACATACTAATATTCGAATTATAATTCGCAATATATCCGACATGGATTGACAAACACATCGTAAAAATTCAGTTTCAGGCCATAAAGCCACGATGTTGTTGCAGCAACACTGGTTTCAGCCTAAGGTTTGACGCCTTGTCTGTGCGGTAGGTCTGACGTCTCACAACTGCACCTGGCTTGTCTGTCACTGAAGACACTTGACGCGGCTCACTGCAACACGATACGGTCGTTTTTTGGCTACAACCAGGACAAGTTGGCTGAAATAATGCAACGGACACTCAACAACAGTGGCTAACAACGCCCATCTATCTGCCCTCCACACTGAGCTAACAACAGAACACAGCTTCCAATGTCGCTGCTCATTATCTACAATTTGAGACACGTTTTTCGTTAATCGTGTCGGATTTACGGGCATTCTACACAATTTTTAAAATACAACGCAAACGAATTAATAGTCGCCCAAATATAAGGAGCAGTTGAAACACCAGCGCTTACATGCAACAAGAAATACTACAAGGCCGGAGCTAACTAGCTTGAGCAAGTCGAGCTAACTCAACAGACGTTTGTTGTTCATAAAAGGCCATTTTAGTGCTCGTGCAGTCAGAGGACTTACTTTTTATCAGGACAAATCCAGTCCCCGTCGCTTACTCGAAAACTTTTCCCCGACATGGTATTGACTGTAGAGAGGAATAGCGCGCTGCCAGTTACATGCACACAGTGCTCATTTGTAGTGTGCATTCAGCAAAGCGCCACACCGCCACGGTCCTCTGCTGCTGCCTTCAAGTGCTTTCGGAATATTTGTTTAATCTTAGCTTACTCTGCTCCCAAAGTATAAAAATCGAGTATGTGACAGTATTATTTATAGTAATGTAAGAATTGCTTATGTTTAAAATAATTCAATGTTTGAGGGAAAATAAGAAAACCTGCACGGTTGTTTTGCCTCTACTAAAGACATTTTTATAAATAGCATGTACTATTTCCCGAGAGTTCCCAAATACAACACTCCTGTCGAACCCCCCCCAGAAATAATTATAGAATATTTTAATTAGAAAACGGTTGGGGTTAGGGTACGATGTACCGAAAGAAATGTCAAAAAACGACACTATTCTAATTTAGTCTATTGACTAAATTGGTCTGGTTTACGATTTGTAATTTTTTAAAAGTATAAAAATCAAGTATGTGATACAGCAGTATTATTCATTGTAATGTAATAATTGCTTATGTTTAAAATAATTCAATGTTTGAGGGAAAATAAGAAAACCTGCACGGTTGTTTTGCCTCTACTAAAGACATTTTTATAAATAGCATGTACTATTTCCCGAGAGTTCCCAAATACAACACTCCTGTCGAACCCCCCCCAGAAATAATTATAGAATATTTTAATTAGAAAACGGTTGGGGTTAGGGTACGATGTACCGAAAGAAATGTCAAAAAACGACACTATTCTAATTTAGTCTATTGACTAAATTGGTCTGGTTTACGATTTGTAATTTTTTAGAAAATATTTTAGATCAACACACTGTCCCATCTCTGTGAAGTCAAAATCCAATGTAGTATCAAAATTAGCACAAAAATCTCGACGAAAAAGATTTATTCGTCGCCTCGGTCCTCCCCTGCTGCATTCAGGTGCATTTAGAATTTTGTGTTCAATCACAGGCTCCTCTGCGCCTAAAGTATAAAAGTCGAGTCAAGTTTTTTTAATCAGATATTTGAGGGCAAATATGAAAACAAGCACGGTTGTTTTCACCTTTACTAAAGACGTTTTTACAAATAGTGTATACTATTTCCCGAGAGCTCCCAAATACAACACTCGAAATAACAGAAAAGATAGGCAATAAATAAATAATACTTTTATCTGATAACGGTTGAGAACATAATTACATGTGTGTACAGTGTCATTTTGAGTTTGGCAAACTTTATTGTTTGAGCTCAGACATTTAATGAATGTACCGAAAGAAAAAAAAAGAAAAATATAAACATTGATATACCTATTGACTATATGAGTCTGGTTTACTATATGAGATGCGAATGACTTTTTAGATTACCACACTGACCCTTTTTATTAAATTTAAATCCAAATATAGCATTAACATAAACCCTTAAATAATGGAAAAAAGAACGCTATGTTCTCGATGCGGCCACTAGATGGCAGTTAGTGACAACTTTTAAGTCCAAGTCTGTTCAAAGAGCCCCTTGTTTTTCCCTTGCTCTCTGACATCTAATAGTAAGTAATTGTGCTTATTCATCTGCATCGGGGCTCTCTGAGGTTATGGTGGGAGGGGGTAAATAACAAACTAATTAACTATACCATACATCACAGAGGCCTTTGAATAATAGCCTCTTAACTATAAGTAGAAATAAATGTGTTTAAATTTAGAATCAACATTTGTTATTTAAGGGCTGGCAGATTATGCTCTTTCTTCGCAACAACTGTCAAGACGCTGTTATTTCGGGTTGTCATTAATTTTTACTGATTAAATAAATTAACTGCCCCTCTTGATCATCCACATCAGAAGTCCAAGTCTCTGTTTCATTATAAGAGAAACTGATAAAAGAACTTAAAAACATTAATCTAGTTGAAAAAGCCCCTTTATCATCCTTCCTTGCGGGCTTTGTGTTTGGGTTTAAATATTCGTAAGAGATTTTCTCGCCAATGAGGGTTTGAGAAAAACCTCCTTGTTATGCAGCTGTTGGTCGAACCTCCATTATGTGTGAATACATGTCCACCAGCATAGCAAAGAACTTAGTGAAAGGTCAGTGTGGCATCCGTCTAAGTCCAAGAGATGGAGAGCAGGTTCATTATTTTCCCTGCTTGGAGCTTCTAAAAATATAAGTAAGTAAAAAAGGGAAACAAAATTAACAAACTGCTATGTGAACGTTTGCATCAGAGAATATCATTTTTCAGAAGTTCAATGTAGCCCTTGACATTTCCAAGTATCGAATCAGTAAACGTTATTGAGAGTGATAAATTGCTATTTTTTACCTTCAGATCTATGAATCAAATGTGACCTTTTCAATGCAGATATACTGTACAGTACAGTAATTGTGGCATTATTATCAACATTATCCTCATAGCAGGGAAATCAACTATAAGTATTAGGTAAATATTCACATTGACATTCAATATAATGTCATGAAAATGTCCTCGGCGTAGGTGATTTGAAGTTGTCGTGTTTTTGTCACTGTCTCAATGTCATAATGAAATATGATAACAATAATAATTGAGATTGTGACTACTGACCGAGAATGAAATTAAGCTAACAATGCTACTGACATTACCCTACCTACCGATATATATAGCTACCTACCAATATATATATGTGTGTGTGTGTATATACATATATATACGTATATATTAATAACCTTATTTACTAACATCCACTTTATGTCTTACATACTCCACTTATGTCTGTATCAATTTTGTTTTTGTATTTTATTGTATCTATATTTTGTTTGTTGCTGGACTTCTGCTGGAGACATAATAACTAATAAGTCCCATCCATCCATCCATCATCCATCCATCCATCCATCCATTCATCTCCTTGTGTGATAATCTTAAATAACCAGAGATTACTGCAGTACTGCCCACTGCCCCCAGTCTGTTACTGGTCACTGTCACAGATGGTCCATGATCCTGAACTCACGCCACCACTAATACGCGGCTCTCAACTTTCTCCTACTTGAATTTCAACTAACTTTTGCTTCCTCCTCCGTATTTTGACAGCAGCGAAACACCAACGCTGAGGCTTGTCCCTGGTGTCCCGAACAAGACAGGTCTCTTTAATTGAATTCCCCGAAGATAAACCGAACAAGATTTTTAATCATACTTTGTTTAAATCATCATGTATCTGTTAAAGAGACGTGTTCGTGATTTATGAGCTCTGTCGCAAGGTTTATTATACATATGCCGCGAAAGATAAGAGATCCAAGGCGAGAGAGGAACATTTTATGATTCAGCCTCACTCCGCAACTGAAAATGATTGTTGGACTCCTATGTATAATGTAGAACATCATTCACAGGGTTAGGAGGTTTGATGGTACATGAAAACAGCAGCCTACACACACCCTTGGTAATGATAAGGGATTTCCTGTGTTTTATCTGAACTCTGTCTACTTTATCAATGTCATATTTAATGGAGGAGACCTCTCTTGGAACAGTACATGGCCATTGCTGCTGACAAGTGAAATATGTTCACTCTGCCCGCCTTCACTGCCGAACTGAACGGGATGTGAAAAGATATGAAGCAAACAAATGAATAACTAATGCTGTGAAATTACCAGAGCTGTAGTATGTTTGTCTGCAGCTTATAGACCTGCATTAAGGATTCACAGTCAGATAATTAAAACACACTCGCTGTAGAACAACAACAACAACAACAACAACCAATAACATTAAAGTGGATTTTCTGGTACCAACATCAAAACCTTTCCAGTCAACACATCGCCTTATGACGGTACCCCAGTCGATAAAGCTACTAAGAGAGTTTATTTTATGGCTTCCAATGAGCCCTGGCCTGGTTCTGACAGGGGGTTCTGGCCCAGTGGCTGGTTACAGATGAAGGTTCATGCACAGTAAAGTCTCTGACAGGAAGAAAACAGACATGTTTGTGATTGCAGGTTGGGAGAAACTTGCTGCAAGCCACCAGAGCTTTCCGGCTCTGACAGATGGCAGAGAACATTCCTGTGGGGGTGAAAAGATGGAGGATGGTGGGTGCTGGCAAACCCCACCCATTGCTCCTCAGCATCATGATTCAGTATTAAATGGGGCAGTAACAGAAAATCACCATGCAGCAAAGTCAGCTACGGGGCCGGTTGTTAGCTGGATTTAATCTGGCTCCTTGATCTTATTGGACGTATCTGCGTATGTTTTTATAGCAGCGTGTTGTCACAGGGTGGTCTCACGCAATCATGGAAGTGGTCCTTCAAAATAAAAGAGCAATAGGTGAAGTGCTATTGAGCACAGCCAGGATTATATAATAGAGACTACTGCGCAGTGCTACATCCTGGACACATGCCACTGTGACACCAGCTCCTGTCGGCTGGTCCGGTTTCTTATCACGATAGAAAATTCATTTCGGGAGCCTTCCTCTCACCACCCCGCCTTGTCACTTCCTGTGAAGGCAATCTACAAAGCATGATGTGATGTGTGAAATATGAATGTAATAAATCTCCTGCTCAGCAGTAATATAATGCAAAGTGGAGTAATTTGTACTAGATCATCAGTTTTGCCTGTAGGATATTAAAGAATTAAATCTTCAATATACTTGTGCTTGTTCTTTTTAAGTAATTATTATGATGCAGCCCTTGCTGGCTATGAATATTAAACTATAGTATGTAGAATGTCATAAAACCAAACAGTATAATCATCCATAATGCTCTCCCCACAGTACTCATCCATGTGTATTACAGGGTTTTATTCTCTGTAGTTGTCAGCGGGGCAATTTAGCACATTTTTCAGACAGACTTTTATTTTATGTATTTGTTATTTCCAGTAAGAAGAGTCAGTGGGGGCAACTCTGCTGATGCACAACTGGCATTAAAAAAAGAAGTAAATAAAAAGAAGGGAGTGGACCAGATGAGTAGAACTTCTAGTGGTACCTCCTACAACAACTGGAAACTAATGAAGTTAAGACATAAGCAGAAGCTACAGTATGTCATTGGCTGCAATGTCATGTGACCATTTAAGGGTCTTGATTTTGGCTTGGATGATGTTAGTATTTGTGTTGTGCTGTGGGCATGGCGTCATTTTTAACCATTATTTTTAATGTAGTCTGGAAAAAATAACTTCATGTATTAAAACAATAAAACAATGTAATAATACATTGAAATGAAGAAGCAAATGACATAGTCGTCAACTTATTGTTTATCGTGTTTTTCAATTAGTCCACCAGTCATTTTCATTACTAGCAGCAGCTCATCAATTGACGGTTCACTGCAGGACAAGTATTAACTATTTTGCTGAGAGTTTAGCAAATAATCTTATTATTTATGGCTTGCCAGAGGGAATCAACATTTTTTTTCCTCTTTCCCTGTCCTCAGTATGTTCTCCTCTTCACTCCATCTACCTCCATGTCCTCCCTCAATGCATCCATCAATCTCCTCTTTGTCTCCTACCTGGTAGCTCCATCTCTAGGATCATTCTTCTACCAATGTATCCACTGTCCCTCCT
>JAFBJS010002232.1:163124-192693 GCA_016785265.1 Paraplagusia blochii | reverse complement strand
TGATCCTGTCCATCCTTGTCTCTCCTAAAGAGAATCTCAGCATCTTTAACTCCTTCACATCCAGCTCTGCCTCCTGTCTTCTGCTTATTTTGCTAGTGTCTCTAAACCACACATCATAGCGTCTTGAAAATGTTTAAAAAAAACTGCTCCCATTTTTCCCTAGTACTGTAGTATCTGCTCTGACATCGGGAGCAGCATTGGCAACAGTAAAGCCTTGGTCACTAACACATGCATGACACTAAAGTACTGTACTACCGTAATATAGTTAATAATTTTCTGATATAATGTAAAGCTAAAGAAGGGATTTAATGTTGTAAAATGACAACTCCATAACACTTACGCAGGTGCTCTTGAACAGTAACAGTGGCAATATTTCAAGTCTGGCAGATCTTGACAGACCAAAGAATTGGAGCAAGGATGTTAGCACCAGGTCTGACACCTGACATTGTTCTGAAATAGAATCATAGAATTCCGGTGATAAAGTGCTTGTAGGACAAGTGGTGATGTAACCTCATAGCGCTGTTTGAAAATAAAAAATGCAATAACTGAAGCCTTTGCTTCAACTGAGGCAGAGCCAGCAGGACACTCTGGAAAGTCATATTTTTTCTCAGTTTTTTTCAGGTTATGTCGACGAAACTCAAAGTTAATTGCTGCTAGGATATGTACTTTAACACGTTTACCCAATTTACCTATGCTTCAGAGAGATAGATCACCGGGCCATTATAAAGCTGGAGTTGTTTGGTTCTTAAAATGCAATATTTTTTGTTGTTCACAGCACTTCACAGTGCACTGTGTCACAACAAAGTGAAAAGGGTGTAAGTAAAGGGAAAAAAAAAAAAAGGCAAATAGTGTGAAAGAGAGGAGACGAGTTCACGGTAAACGGGTTGTCATGCTATAATTAAGTGACCAGGTTGCAATCTCTGTCTCAACGTTTGTGTTTTTGTTGTTGTTTTTGCTACACTCGCCCCCTTTTCAGACTGTATAATAATTCCCTCATTATCTCTAACCAGTTCTTTGTTCACCTTAAGTTCCACACCAACACCTCCCCGCACCACTGACAGGGACCGAGGAGGCGATGTTGAACAATGGCTAATTTAGGGAAATTTGAGTCAGCTTCAGCACAGCCTTGGCCGATGCGTCATCTGGCTCAGTTCTTGGCAGTGACATACTCCTGGCGGTGAGGTGATTAATGTGATAGGTGGAATTTGTCTCATTATGTTGACACCAGCTAATAAATGCCTTGTAAACAGCCCGTCAGCTGTTAATGCAGCATCATAATCCAGGATTAGAAGGTGCTGGGCATGGCCAATAAAAGCAATTAGACACTGACAAAAATGAATTCTTGAACACTCGGACTTTTCTGCATTATGTCTGTGCATTATGTCTGTGCATGGGGAGCTGACTGAGTGCCCTATGTATTTCCACAGGGTCATTCAAGATTCCGGGGTCAGAACCCTCTCATTAAATAAAAAATATTCAACTTCATCGGACTCACCGCGATGCATAATTTCTGGTATATTGACTTCTCCAATCAGACTTAGCCATCTGGAAAAGAAACTATCAATATGGAACTCTGAAAAGGTAAAATTCTGAAGGTATGATTAAGCTTTAAAATCTAAAATGGAAGAGAGATAGGTGAACTTTAAATTTGAAAAAAAAAAACAAAAAAAACCAAACATTTATTTTTTCCGCACTTTTCTCCTTTTTGCTTCATTAGCAGGAGATGCAATCAGAGTTTTAGTTTTATTCACAAAACATATTTTTAGTAACAGGATGTTTTCCCGAAGATTTTTAAAAGACATTTCCTCCAGCACTACCCACTCAGCCTGTCCTATTACCAGACTAATGGTCAATTGAGATGATCAATTTGCATAATGGAGCATTAAATTGTGCCCATCATGGCTACCTCTCAGCAGACTTCGCCCATGGAGGGGTTTACTGAAAATGGCAATTGCTCTTGAAAGGATGATGCTCGAGTGTTTTTTTCTTTCATGCAGTATAAAGCATTTAACTGGTTAATAGAGCAAAAATATCAGAATAAACTAACAGCTTTTTCATGAGTAATCTGTTGATCCTCCCGATAATTTTATAGTCGTAGGAAAAATAGTTTATAACTCGAATAACAAGGTTGAAATTGGTTTTGTTTTAAGCAAGGAAGTAACACAGTTAAAGGTAAAAGGCCTGGCTCACCATTTCAACCAAATGCCACCCAAATAACACTGTGCCACACCGTGAGCTTTCCTGTGGGTGGTGCGCCCACTAGAGGTTATGTGGGTCAGGACGTTGCTATGCTCAGAGCACAACCAGTCAGCTGGTGGATTCAAACCTGATGCTTTGGTCTATCATATTTTATGTCTTCTATTAGAACAAGTCTAAATCACATAGGAAAATACATCTTAGTTCTCAGAACTAGGATAATAGACATGGAAAAGTTATACAAAAAGGCTAAAACACTAAAAAATATTTTAAGATTTTCTACACCTTCTATTGAAAAAAAAAACAGGTTTTGCAGGTAAAGGCAGATGAATGATCAAAATAAGAACCACTTATCTAATTTTGACATTTTTGGTGGGCCAGATTACTAAGTTCAATGGGCTGCATCTGGCCCTCGGGCCTTAGTTTGCCCATGCCTGGCATAGACTATGTTGTTTCAATCCTATGTTATTCTACGTTACACTTTACTCCTGAGTGGCAACCTGTCAGCAGGTGAAGTCAAACCTAACGCCTTGTGGACCCAGGTTTGCTTCCCTAACTAGTAGGCCACCGCTGCTGCCCCTCTTGGTGATAAAAAGATTTTAGAGCTCTGTCAGTAAATAAAAGTAAATATAATAGCCCAAAAAGTTGGTCTAATATATATTTTTTCCAAATCCCACAGGTAAAGACATGATAGTATATCCATTTTATGAATTATCTGTTTTAACAACCCCAAATTCCAACAAATAAAAATTAACATTTTCTTTAAGCGTCTTTAACAAAGACAGAATGGTACATATCATTTTTTAGAATAAAAATTAAAAAATGCATTAACAACTATTATGTCTCACTGTCCTAAAAAGTATGGATTAACTATTACAATTGATTCTCATGAAGTCAAACCCCCGTCAGAAAGCCTGCCTCTAGTGATGATAACTGGGACGAGTTAAATTTAGTCAGGCTCTTATCAGTCTAATCCTGTTAACCCAACACTCTGGCTTTTTCATCTTTGGGCTTTAACGGCAGCTCAGCATCGCTTGGGTTGCATTACTGCCACCAGGACTTAGAATACACATGGGGTAAACCTTTGAGATTGTCCTTGAAAATGCCAAAGACATAACATAACAACAAAGTGTCTTTTTTTATATAATTAATAGTAGTATGAAAGAAAAAAAACAAAACAAAACAGAATGTATTTAATCATCTCTGTGAAATTACCATCTGGAGTGTTGGCCAATGAGTGGACAGGAAACAGATCATTTTTATTAACACCAACCAATAAGCTGGGAGAGTGATATCACACACAGATTAGTGGAGCGTTTTAGAATCGTGTCAGTGCCTAAGGAACTGTGACAAATTGTTTCCAAGAAGCTGCTTGGATGTGAAGCCGGCAGGCAGTGATTGATGTGAGTGCTGGGTGAGTGGCAGGGTGGAATGAGATAAAGCCATCCCAGACCTCTCCTCCAACATGCTGCCTTTCTCTCAAGGCTTTTCTCTGAGGAGAATGCTGTCCAGAGAACAATATGGAAGATTCTTCTCTGTGTGAACTGGTCGTCTGTAAGTTCCTGTGCTGTTGGAAGGGGGATTTGTGATGACCACCAGCTACTGCTAGTTCATATAAGCTCAGTGCATTGGCCATAAAATGAATGGGATAGAACAGAACTTGGAAGTCGACTTGTTGTCACGCCACTAAGTACAGACAGGGAACTGAGGTCAACATGTTATTTCAACATCTGGTGAAAAGGCATCTGAAACACTTAATTCCTATGAATAAGAAATAACTCCTACTGCTGCAGCCACCTGGTGTGGGAGTGACGTTAATGCACCCAAAAGATTTTTAAGGTATTTTTTAGACAATGCATTTTCAATATTGAAAATAAAGACATTGGAGAGTGGGATTTTGGCAGACACTGTAAAGACCAGTGGTCAGCCCCACGGCCTACCTGAACTACCTTAGGTTGTATCCTTAAAAAAAAAAAAAAAAATACACCAAACCAAGCATGGGTAAACTAAGGCCCGGGGGCCGAATGTGGCCCGTTGAGCTTTTTAATGTGGCCCACCAGCCTTATCCAAATCAAATAATTGATTTGTTTTATCATTATACTTCTGTCCTTTTCATGCAATGCTTGCAGTTTAGCATGTAAGGTTTTATACATTAGCTTTATCTGCTATTAATATTAGTTCTATAAAAGTTCATTCTTCCGTTCCTGCGATTTTTTTATGCATTGCACTTAGAATGTTATTCTAATGGGTGCAATTATGACAGTAGGAAGAGTGGCCATATGTGAAATCCCAGAACACGTGACAATCTTAAGGCCTGGGGGCCAAGTGTGGCCCAACCAGACATTTTGTACGGCCCTTCGAGTGCTTACAAAGCTTTTATTAAGTCAGTGCTGCACAGTTTTTTTTTTTTTAGAAATTTAAAACATATTCTTATGTTAAGGAGTAGTTACATCTATATTTAACCTTATACAATTGTAGAATAGAAATTCTACAGTTCTACAAATGGATCGTTCTCAGAACCAAAATAAATAACATACAAAAGTCATGCATAAAGGCTTAAATGTTAAAATTATTTTAACTTTTTCTACACCATCTATTGAGAAAACAGGCGTTGCAGGTAAAGGCAGATCTATAATCAAAATATGAACCACAATTTTGACAAGTTTGGTGGGCCGCATTACAAAGCTCAGCGTGCTGCTTGTGGCCTGCGGGCCTTAGTTTGCCTATGCCTGGCCTGGACTATGTTGCTTCAAAGTTATCCTGCTAACTGTCAATTGTTTTGATTAAGTTGACACTCTCACAAAATAAATAATTTCCATGTATGCAATGGTTCATCAAAGCATTGGATAACATTTCTAATGGCATTTTAAGGCTGCTGTCGCACATTTACATGATGGCAGACGTGCATGTTTTTGAACGAGGCCATCTCAGACAGTAGGCGGGCGTGGAAATGTGCCTTTTTCAGATCTGTCCATATGCATCTCTGTGGGTGAGCCGGCGAGCCTCCTCTGATCCAACTTGCCTATGTTTAGAACATTGCTCAGCCCGGTCAGGGTGGGATTCATTGGCAGGGAACTGCACACATGAGTGTGATCTAAATTACCTCCATCAGTCGATGTACAATACTCAGGCCTCCTGAATAGGCAGTGATGTAATACATCTGAAGGTCTCATCCCCGTTCACTGTCTGGTTTGGTTAATACAAGAGCAACCCGGTGCCCCCACTCCAGGCTGTCAGCGAGCAGAGTGAAACCACCCTGATATTTGACTTGAATCTTAAATGTCACAGCAGAAAGACAACAGTGCTGAGTATTTGCTCGTCTCTGTTCCAGATCCATGCAATTAGCATAAACGGATGATCAATTATTTTGGTCCTGATGGAGCTGATTATGCAGAGACAATAAAGGCAGGAAGAAAGGAACCATAATTACAAGCTGACCTTTGTCGCCTCTCCAGCATTACCATTGTGCCAACACCATGTTGGTATTTCATGGGTGAGTTGGTAATTATCTGCTAAGAACTGCTGAGAAGTGGGAAAGCAGATGGGCACACTTTGCACCTTTCTTTCAATGAAACACACTTGAACTGAAACACGGACAACCGGTGCCACAGACCTGGGCTCACACTCTCTCTATCCACCGACAACTCTAAAGACACACTCGACCAGATGCAGACGCTGCGGAAAAATGTTGACTCTCCATGTCATTTCAGACCTCAGATTTAACTGGTGTGTCACAGCCATCATGCCGGGCTGCCTGTTTGATGTTATATATAATAATACCCAGCCTGGTGGGGTGAAGAATACAATTCAAATGACTTTATCTCCCGAGGCAGAGGTGCTGTGATTTGCCAACCACTCAACAGCGTAGCCTACAACCAGATACTGCACAAGAGGGGCTCGCTGTTTTCATGTCAGGCCTGTCAGACTGAGGGAGGAGGTGACAGGGAGGAAGAAAAGAAGAAGTGAGAAATGAGTTGCAAAGAGCAGGAGGAGAATAAGATAGTTTGTAGAGGAAACTACAGGCTTTCCTTAAATAGTGCAGCTTATGTAATCATTCAGCGTGGCCAGGAACAATGTCTGAGAGACAACATAAAGAGCCACATTTAACTACTTCCTGAATCTGAAATGTGTTCACATCGATTATACTTAATTGGACAAAAGGGGGGAAATTCTGAAGGGACCGTCTCTCGGCTCTTTTTGCTGAAACCACCTTCCAGCCTCGGCTCCCATTAATAAAACAGTGATTTCAAACAGAGCAGGTATTTCTGGCCGAGTTGGACTTCACCGAGATTGGACATCAGGAAACACCGACGCTGAGTCTCAGTGCTGAAATCATCGGCCACCCAACGGAGGAATAAGTGAGTGCTGCCGAAGCAGCAGCTCAAATGTGTTGCAATGGGGTAATGAATTATTTACTTCTTTTGAAACCAAGCATTTTTTTTTGTGAGAGGGCAACTTTCTTTTTTTTTTTTTCCAGTCACTGTGGCAGCATTAAGCATACATGTGTGCATTAAACAGCATCGAAATCAGAGGATGATCAGACATCACTTCATCATTTGTTCTCCACTGCCACCCGAGCCTACTTTGAAGTGAAAGGCTGCGAAGAATAATGAGGATGCAAGGTCATTGTGGTGAGTAAGGTACCAGGCCACATACTGATGCAAACTCTCAAAATACCCAGACCAATTGATGGGAGGTAGAAAGTAGGAAAACGTCTAAAAAAAAAAAAAGATGAAAGATTTCTTTGCACGTGTTTGCATGTTTGTTTTGGAGGCTCGGAGAAGGAAGTTGAATATGATGAGATGAGAAGACGATGTCAAATGAAATTCACTCTAACCAGCATTTATCAATGTCAGGCTTACAGACCTGGCATCCGAACAGCAGGAAAAAAAAAAACACAGAGATTCAATGGCTTAGCAATGGTTTAAGACTCTTAAGGGGGGATTTACTGGCATTCCCTTGGATGCAGAGTTACCATAAATATTGTAATAAAGGGTATTTCATTCTTCAAACAGACAAAACATACATGTACAGAATGGCATTACCGTCTTGATGGACATGACCATAAATATTTACAACTGATATTTTGTTGAATGGTTGGATTTTTTTTATTTTTTTTTCTTCAATCTGCTGCTTTGCTTGGGTAAATAAATCCACTCATACTTTTTTATTAAATATTTCAAGTGCATATATATTTTTTTTTTTACTCTTTTTGGCTATTTCACCAAACATTCCACTACAAAGTCTTCCTGTTATTCAATCTTTTCATCCGATGTATTTTACTTTATTTATTTCATTTCTCAACACGTCCGACCATTTCAACAGAACTGTTCTGCTTTGTCCATCAGCATCGTCATCTCCAACTCCGCCCTTTTTGTTGCCTAAACAGTGTCTTTAAACACTGTCTTTGAACTACACGTCACAGCATATCCCACTACTGTCTTACGATGTTCCATATAACTCTCTAAATCACTCTCTGCCAGCTTCTCCATCCGTTCCTCCAGGCAGCACCACTCTCTGGACCTGTTTCGGTAACTTATTTCTTATTGGTCAATTGGGTTATTAAGAGGCTCAGATGCCTTTTATTCCACTCTATCAGATACTGAGTGGCATGTACATGGAGTACAATGGGGGGCTATATGATGAGATACTTTGCTCTCTAATAACTTCAGTTGAAATGAGAGTTCCGTGTATTGAGATAACAACCGATTATCACCCTGTGTTGTGGTGATAAGCGTGGAAAGAAAACTACTTGGAGAGTCAGGGAAGGGCCAATTATGGATGTGAAAAACCTATTCATTAAGTCAAGCTCTATTATTTTCCAACTTTATCAACCTGACAGAATAGATTGTCTTTCCTCCACTGTTTCCCAAATGACTTCCTGTCATGTTGATGCACACACCGGTTTAGCTGAAGTCCATAAATATGAATGCAGAACCCTCTCGGAAAACACTATTAGGCTGCATTGCATTAGGCCCCAATTCCCATTAATGTCCAATCATAGTCTCACCTGGTCATAATAAATTAATATCCATCAGTATGTTCTTCATAACTGACCATTGGCTGTGGACCTGGGTGTCTTTATCTGCTGGTATTATTGTCTGTGAAAAATCAGGTTTTACTTTTTAGACCCAAAAGGGTCTTTAGGTTTATACCCCAAAGAAGACATGCAGGGATAGAGGAATAAAAAACTCACAATAGTGGTATAAACTATTGAACTTTATTTGCCCTCAATCAACCTCTCCACCAAATGCAGAGGGAGAGAATGAAAACCTCCAACTCCTAGGAGTAGTGATCTTTTAGGGATGGGAATGATGGATGAATGGACTGGATGTACTGAACATGACATGAAGGTTCAGCAGAGGGAAAATAAGTGCTAGCAGAGAGAGAGAGAGAAAAATGTTGTCAGAGCACTGTTTACTTATCCGTGTCAGTTGTAAGTTAAATTTATGGTGCAATTCATTCAATTCTCTCTTTCACATTTATGAAAAGCAAAGGAACTGAAGAGGAGAGTCAACAAACATTTCTGTCGTTTGCCAGAGATGAAATTCATTTTAAAAGGCCTGAAGGAGGGGAGGGGCAACCACGGGGTTTTCTCACGCCTGCTGCCAATCACAACACAAAGCCAGAACTCACTCATGTAAAAAACATTTGCAACAGGGTTCACCTAATTACTCTGTGCTTCCGTATGAACCATAATGTGTGAGATCACGTGGCCGTTACTGTTCACAAATCTGGATTTTATCATTTGTAATAAAAATAATCTTCTCCTATTACAGTTAATGTGTTCCAAGACCCACCATAAAAAGGGAAATCCACTAGAGTAAAGGCGTGATTCTTACTGAAATGTATATACTTACCCTTTTCAGTGGGCTCACCACCCACAGGAGTATGGTGCAGTATGGTGCAGTGTGATTTCGGTGACAGTCATAGAGACTGTTGCCCCTGCGACCTGGTAATGGACAAGAGAATAAAGATGGTTAAAAGGATTGATATTTACTGTTTACAAACCTACCACACACTGTTTTTTTTCTATTTATTTCTATATATTTTATTTTGCTGTTCATCTTTTTGAGATTTATTCACAAAATAAATGAAAATATTGGCTATAGAGAAAAACAAAAGACCAGAATAACCTTGTTATAGAGAAACTCTCAGGAGATAAAAAATCTGTGATGTTCTGAGGGAAGGGAAGAAAAACCGCAGAAGAGTGAGGATTAACTTTATTTCATCTATTATTTCAGGTTCAGTTTCAACATGCAGCTGTTTGCCAGACGCCACGTTGCCAGAGCTAACCAGATCCACTCTGACACAACGCACCTCCATAACGAACTGTTCTCTCGGCTGGTGTTAGGCAGGGGGTCTGCAGCATGTTGTAAGACTACAATATTTAGGAAAAGTTTCTTTCCCCTGAACCTTAAACTACTAAACAAACATAAAAAAAAATCTCTGTCTGAACTATCTTTTTTTAGTGCAATTACTTTTCTGTACATGCAATATATACATTTATATATATAAATATTTATATATCTATATATCTATATATATTAATATATATATATATACAGTATATATACTTGACACTTGTACCTCAGCACTGTACACTCATATCTTGCATTACTGCATATTATGTGCATTTATATTTTTTTACACTGCTGCACTTTACCTTGAACTGCATATCATTGTGTTTACAAGCTTAGTAGTGAATACTGTGTACTCGGGTTGCCAAGCAACGGCATTTCGTTGTCTCACTGTTGGGTTTCTGTAAATGATAATAAAGGTACGGTAGTCGGAGTTTAAGTCTAAGTCTGTTAAGGAGAAGCTTTCATTGTACATGATACAACTGGATTTTGTTTGGCAGTGACTTCTCTCTTCTTTTACTTGTTTGTCCTTTTTTCAGGTGTTGCCACAGCGAGTCAACGATCTCCATCTCCCCCTGTCCTCTGTATCTTCTACTCTGACTCCAACTACCTCCATGTCCTCTCTCGCTGCATCCATAAATCTCCTCTTCTTCTCCTACCTTGTAGCTCCATCTCTAGCATTCCTCAACTGAGATGGAGCTACCAAGTAGGAGAAGAAGAGGAAGACCAAAGTTTGGCAAGCAGTAACAATAGCAGCTATTTTTGTAAGAATAAAATAAGTAGTAGCTGAGAATGTATATACCCATATAAATGTTTGGTTAAACTGATCTGTGCAGAGTCGGTTTATTGCAGCTGTTTGTGGGGATGGGAGGTAGATGAGATGGCGTGTGTGGGGAAATTGTCTTCTTACCTTGTCTTTAATATTAGTCCCCAAGTTAGAGTGATGTTTTTTAATTGTCTGGCTTAATATTACTCTGTTTTTGTGTGTGCCTGAGTGCGTATCAATGTTCGGCTGCTGTCATCTTGGCAACATCCAGACTTTCACAGCTGTCTGGCCTGTCCTCTGTGGAAACCCTGCTACACTTTCATTTCAAATTATGCACTCTTAATTAATTCTGATTCCATTACAGCCTGACTGCATATTGTGCTGGTTGTGTTGGTACAAGAGGAAGAGCTGGGAAAGCTGAGCATCATACAGTACTGACTTCCATCTCCTCTTCATTACAATGCTTTTTTTAATGATTTCATCATCTCAGGCTTGAGTAATGAGTTTGTAAGATAAGTGTCTGCTCCGCTGGGGGTTTACTGACAGGATTAACAACCCGTCAGCCCCGCGCAGCACCGGCTCGTACGGCATACCAGGATCATGTTGTCCAGGAAAATTTGGAAATAACCAGTGCCTTGAATATAAACAGAGAGAAATATTCTCACCAATAAGTAAAAAGTAAATTGGCTTTCCTGGGAAAAACCTTCACATCAGCGGACAAGTTAAGCTGCAGACAAGCGAAAGGAGGAAGCGTCAACGCGCATTAATGCAGAAAGGAATTTCTGTCCAATTATCGTTTTCAGAAGACCGAATACTTGCTGGTATTTCTGGTGTCTCTGGAACTTCTCTGAGCAACTTGGAGTAAAAATGCAAAGTGCTGAGACTGAGGCGGTAGGTTGACGGAGGGGAAATGGCCTGGAGCTGCTCTTAAATGACACAAATATCCACTGGTTGGTAGGAGCAGCTGGAGTCCACGTAGACTCATGCTTGATTGTATGAAGGGACAATTAGAGGTGTATTGTTAGAACATGACAGATGTCCATGATAAAAAACTAATTCACAGACAATTTCCTCTCATGAAAAATTGTCAGTAACAAGTGAAAGTTATTTGACTCAAATTTCATCAACCCACAGTCCTACATGTTTGTTCTTAAATATATTCAATTAGGGTTTGAACAAAGACACTTGTATTTATTCTAAAAGGCAGAGACTCATAGAATGTTTAAAATGTAATGTAATTATGTTTTCAGTGCTGATCAGTTTTTGTGCGTACTAAAGACATACTGATTATGGAGCCACGGTACTGTTCAGTCCTTAATGTCGGCCATGATCAATCTCCCCATGTACATCATGACAAGTGGCCGTAAAAGTTCTGGTAAAATACCAGGACAGGGAAATACCAGACTCGGCTTGGCCAGTCTGGATACGGCAGATCATTCTTCTTCTTTTCCTTTCCGCTTGTCCCTTTTTTCAGGGGTTGCCACAGCGAGTCAACAATTTCCATCTCACCCTGTCCTCTGTATCTTCAGCTCAAACTCCCACTACCTCTATGTCCTCTCTCAGTGCATCAGTAAATCCTTCCTCTTCGTCTCTTAACTGGTAGCTCCATCTCTGGCATTCTTCTACCAATATAGCCACTGTCCCTCATCTGAATATGTCCAAACCATTTTAATCTAGCTTTTTAGCTCTTTTTCACCAAACCTTCCTGTCTGTGTTGTCCCTCTAATCACCTCATTCCTGATCCTGTCCATCCTTGTCTCTCCTAAAGAGAACCTCAGCATCGTTATCTCCTCCACCTCCAGCTCTGCCTCCTGTCTTCTGCCTATTCCTAGTGTCTCTAAAGCATCATTGCTGATCACTGGTGTTCAGGCAATGACTCTTTGTATTAGATGTAGCGTGCATTCCAAGTGTTCTCCTCTAAGACATGCATCTTATCCTGCCTCAAATAGGTTCATTTAGAGGAGAGCTGTTCCTGGATGTTCCCAACACACCATCATACACTGCCTTTTGTCTTTATGAGGCACTGTAGCCCAGAGGCAATGCCTCTGTCATCGGTGTTGAACTCCAGGGCCCCCCTTCTGGGCAACATCGAATCCTGATTATGTCCGTTGTTTCCATCCACTGGGCTCATCACTTGCAGAACGGTTTTTTTGAGGGGCTGGTACAGTGCAGTTTTGGGTTGCCATTTAGAAAACGGTCTCCACCCAGTGCCTGGTTGGGAACCAGTCATTATAGTGGTTAAATTACAGAATTCTCTCCAACCTAAGATAATGTAAAAAACACCAGGTAAATAACTCAAGACCTGTGATCTCCTCTCATGAGGCCCATTCCCAAAACATTCTCCAATGTAATTTTTCCACCAATTTTTGAAGATGAATGGTCACAGAGGGAAACAAGCAGGTGTGTCTTTCATCTGCGAACACATTTCAGAACCGTGTGAGTGAGCTCTGAAAGGACTTGATTGTGCCAATACAGCGCCTTGATGATTTATCCTTTCTTTTATGACCAAACAAAAATGCACAGTGGTGCTGTGCCAGTCTTGATGGTGTATCATCATGTCTTTTGTGAAAGACCTGAGAATATTTCCTGCCAAAACAGGATTCGTGGGTATCTTCATCCCAAAGCTCAAACACAAATCCAACTTCTGCACGAAACGTTCGTCCTGCATACCCTGTAGGTCGCTTCTGTAAAAATTCGGAGCTGTGATGAGAGAGGAGCATTTATAGTTTTTCAAACATTATTACAGCGTTTTGAAAGCACAGATGTAGATTCCGTTTGTAAGGACTCGCAATAAGCTGAACAGTTTTGAGGTCAAACACTGTAGTTCAAGAGAAAACCTGTGCTCAAGTCCTTTTCAATAGTTCATCTAAAAAGATATGCCCAGAGATCCAGGTCAGTAGACGCCGGTTCCTCTACAACATACTCAACATGGCATATCTGTGCAGACCTTGTTTGTAGAACAGGGTCACAGTCCTGCCATAAAAGACAAGTTCCTCAACAAACTCCTTCTGTAAATCCGAGGCATAAAACAATTCTGAGCTCCTCAGTGAGTGTAAACTTACAGACTGAACTGTTCTTTTCATCATTCAAGCAACACAGTTGTTACTTTGAAAAAGTAACTTATTACTTTATTAGTTACTGCTCTGAAAAAGTAACTAGTTACTTTACTTTAAAGACACATTAAAAAGGTTAAGTGTTGTGGTCTATAGCAACTTTTATAATGAAATGTAATGGCACCGTAATGTTATAAGGTTTTATACAGCACTTATAGGGTTAATGTTTGGTGAGGCGTGGTACGTTTGCTGTAATTTTGAATTCTTCAGAGCTTGGAAGCGTCCGACTGATCTGTCACTGGGGCTTTACAGTACAATAAAAACAAAGTAGATGTTTAGACATTTTGACAGGTATCTTTATTGTAACCTCAACTTGCCACTTGCCATCGTCTTGCTTGTGAGTGTGTGCTGCTGAACCGTGTCACGTGTGTGTGAGACTGTTTATTTCACTTTAAGGCAAGAAGACCCACCCAGGTCTCTTGCTGATTGGCTTAGCCTAAAATGTTAACCTATGTCAACCAATCATTGCTTCTTTTCAACGCATGGGTTCAGTAAGTGTGCATGGCCGTCTTTCACTCATGACTGACATATACTGACAGGCAGCAGACAGGCTCCACTGCCACACAGTCCTATCTCTGTAACAATAACGGCATCACTGAATGGGAAAAGGAACGCTATACGTTATTAGTTACCGAGAAAAGTAATTTCGTTATCATTTCGTCTTTGTATAGAGACAAAAGGTCAGGAAAGTATAGAGAACAAAACTAAAAATCAAGATATCTTTGAATCTTTCGGTCTCTCTATCTAGACTTCTCTCTAAGGGACTTGACCCTCGGGGTGGAATAATGACAGTAAACAGACTCGTTTTACCACTTGAGAAACAAGGCGAGTGACCAGTGGGAACAGATGGATGGGGTGTAGAGAGGACATGATGAACTCTAACAGTGTCTCATTCCTTCAGAGTGTTCCATTGCCGCCGTGTTTGGCATTTGATCAATGCGTGTCATCGGTAAAGGAGTGTCAATGTGGCTGCGAGTCCACCTGATTCCCAACAGTACTAACTGTCTGACATGTATTGGATCTGTCACAGTGATTGGTGTTGCCTGCTGTGTGTTGTGAAACTGCTTGCAATGAGACTTTTCACAATCACACAGAGCAAGTATCAGGCCTCCTCGTCTGACACAAATAAGAACTTGAGCTCAGCCCCCGTAGTGAATGATGTGGACCAGCCACAGGCCATCGATGGGTGGCTTTTGCTCTCACTGTTTCTCCTTATTCCTCCCTCCTTCCGGCACACTCCTCGCTCCAAGTCTCCTAGGCATACAGCACCTGTCCCTGCACCAAAAATACCCAGGGATGCCAGCAACCCTGCAATATGTCACCTCCGGGGCCTCACTGACACCTTTAATCAGAATGTGTTAGGATCACTGGTATAGATTATATTTACCCCATAGCAAACTTACTCTCTCAATGGGGTGACCTCACAAAGTGATTTGTGGGCGTTATTCCTGTCAGTGTGGGACACACCAGATTGGAAGACGCAAAAAAACATGATTTTTTTGTCAGGTATTAATAGTGAGTGTGTGTATTAATGATGACTTTCGAGATAGAAGGGAGCATGGAACAGAAAATATACTGTAAACATGGTTTGATTTAATTCTCACAGAGATGGATCACAGAGATGCTGTGATTTACTAATCATCACAATCATCACATCACACATACAATATATGAACATATATGCATAAAATCTATATTTTTGTGTCATATTGGCACATTACTGGTCACAAAATGGAGTGTGACATTTTACCCATTACCAAAATGATGGTTAAACAATGTGTGGGGGTCAATGCCTTGCTCAGGGGTCCCCAGAAATAACTTGGGTAGCTTCTCAGGTCTCAACAACCCAAACTAATCAGGAGGTTAGGGGGCATCCGGATTAAACAGAGACCTCTTGATCTGCAGTCAAATGCTCTACCACTGAGCTACACCCCCAGATGAAGGCTTCAACTCAACACTGGGGATGTGAACCCCTTGCATAATAGGCAGGGACCTTAACCTCTAATGTATACTAAGAACATAGAAATACTTGAAAATACTATAAGTGACTATATTAAATACTAAGTAATACTAAGTATAGTCTGCGTAAGTTATCTATATGCAAACTATATATGTACATATATATTTATATATACATACACACATTTATGTAAGTATATACTGATATGCATACATACATACACACACACACACACACACACATATACAGTATGTATATATATATATTTATATATATATGTACATATATATATTATAGTACATTTCCTCTAAGTGTAGAAATAAGAATGAAAGAACATGCATTAAATCTTAAGAAATTTCTGAAAGCATAAGAGAATTCTGAAAATGATATATGAGACTGGTTCAGGTCCTAACTGGAAGACACACGGACAGATGGTTCCCTGTTGGAGACAGTTCTACAATAGGATTTATCCTCTTTCTCTCTCCCTCTCTCTCTCTCTCTCTCTGACTTTCTCTGTCTCCCCCACTCGTCCTCCTCCTTCTTCTATCTTGGACAAAAGACCGCAGAATTATAAAGTCATCTTTAGATCTGAGAGAGGAAGTGTGCACCTTCATTAGTGCAGCCGTGGGCTGTTGAGGAAGACAGGTGAGCAGGGCAAGTAATCAAATGAGAAGTTCAAAAATCCACCTGCCTCACCAGAGAGATAAGCTGCACTCCTCAGTCCAACTTAGCAGCTGGATAATTAAGGGTTATGGAGTGTCTCTCATCTGACTGTTTTCT
This sequence comes from Paraplagusia blochii, assembly GCA_016785265.1. NCBI lineage: Eukaryota > Metazoa > Chordata > Actinopteri > Pleuronectiformes > Cynoglossidae > Paraplagusia > Paraplagusia blochii. The sequence continues at coordinate 176,517 of JAFBJS010002232.1, read as the reverse complement.
ATTGCGTTTTGTCAGAGCCAGCCTATATAGTCTAGCCGTGGCTGTGTCCCATTTCTCAGATAAAAAATGCCTGGCTCAGGAAACGGCTGCCATCCCCTCTATGGTTGAATAATGGTGTGATGCCCTTGTTGCCGCTGCCTGGGCCCTTTGGGGATTATGTTTCAGCAGTAACCTGCCAGAGTAAAGGTTGTGGCAGTAATTAAAACCAAATATTTAAGAGCTGGCCAGCAGTCCGACACTGAATTTCCAGATCAATGTGAGGCCAAGCTTGAGGACCCCGTTGCCAGGGCTCACTGTGTTCCACAGAGAAAGTCAAACAGATTGAGTCGGCTCACTGACTGGCTAACTCACTGCCTGAACAACGCTACGTCACTTTTCATCATTGTTACGGATGACAAATGTGCACAACGTACTAAGTTGAATATTTCTTTAATTAAATAGGGAAAAAATGGGATTTCTTCATTAGAAAGTTTAATTATAGCAGTCGACACATTGGATTTCAAGAATCTGCTTCTGGAGCGACCAGCGATCAGGAATTATTTCAGGATAATTTAAATCTTTTTTAAAACAAATTATTGTGATGTGTTTGTTCTAGACCAGTGGTTTTCAAATTTGAGGCGCACCTCCCTTGGGGGCGCTGGAGCTTTTCAGAGTGGGCGTAAAACAAAGAATAAAGAAATGCTGTTGTTGAGGCCAAGCACGACTGTAGCTTCAGGAGAAACTGGTGTAAGTGGACAGGAAGAGATGCCGAAACAGTCATGGGGAACAAATGGGAACATTTATTTCATCTTTGCACCAAGTGTATTACATTAACTTCCAGTGTCAAAAAAGATGAATATTTTTACAGAAGAAACCTAACGGGAGAGGGAATACATTGGTTTGATTGATTTTACTGCCAGCAGACAAAGGCACTGATTATTTATTAACATTCCTATGAATTATTTTCTTTTTTACTTCATTGTTACATTTGTGTTATCCACATTTGCAGCTTGAAAATCAACATAGCTAATGCGAAAATGTAATATTTACATACTATATAAAAATCTGACTTATTTGGGTTATAAAATACTATTAATACTGAAATTGACATGAAACAGCATCATTTCCAAAAGTCAAAGACAACTTGGTAGCTCACGGCATGTGAGATCTAAATTATTTATGTTTCCGAACAGGGACAGTGAGGGTAAAACTGGGAACCTGTGGGAAATACCACTGATATGGAGAAAGTAGATGTGAAGGTGATGGGTGTTGAAGGTGCAGACCCGACCGGTTACAGAGGCTAATGATGCTGCTCTGTGGATGCCAGAATGGAGCAGCGATGAAGAGTTTACTGACATGATACAAGAACCTGTGGTAAGTGAGTAAATATTTGATGGGATGTTGAATGTATATTTCATAAAGCTGTGTGCTGGTGATCAATGTAAGGTTGACTGCCTTTTGATCTGATCAGCGGTTGAGGTAAAAGAAATACCGTTTGGATTTTTATTTTTTTTTTATAATTGACTATACCTGTTTCCAATAATTTCACAGTTCACGATCTTTTAAAACGCAGTCAGCACACGGACAGAAGATTTTTGGTTTCACCAAAGCACCTCCACCCATCTATTCATTTTCAACTGCTTATCCTGAGTCTCCACAACTGCCACCCAAATCCCAATGCACCACACATTACACTCCTGCAGGTGGTGAGCCCATTGGGCCAATGACTCTTACCGGAACTTGCCTAGGAGGTGGACCCTGGGGTTCCACTCCACAGTGACATTGCCCAAACAACTTCAGGTTAAAATATCTCCCAACATGTGTTTGTAGAGGTTTCAGCTCCAGATCAGACATCCTGTGTGTTTTAAATGAGGTCAGTAACTGCTGTAAATCTACAGCTGATTAATATTGTTGAGGACAACAACACAGAAAAGTTTAGAAACTGGCTTTTGACCACGTCATCTTGAAGATGAAGACAATAACAACACATCCTTATTTGGAGAGATTGTTCTTCCATATTTTTTTTTTTGTACAGTATTTTTGATTTTTTATTTATTAAAATGTATCAATCTATATCATATAGCTTATTTAAGACACATTATAAATGTTAGCTTTCTCCCAAAACAGAGAAAACTTAATTTAGGAAATAGTTGTTCATCTTCTTCTTTCAGCTTGTCCCTTTTTCAGGGGTTGCCACAGTGAATCAAGATTTTCCTTTGTCCCCTGTCCTCTGTATCTTCTACTCTGACTCCAACTATCTCCATGTCCTCCCTCACTGCATCCATCAGTCCCCTCTGTATCTCCCACCTGGTAGCTCCATCTCTAGGATCATTCTTCTACCAATGTATCCACTGTCCCTCCTCTGTGTCCAAACCATCTCAATCTGTCTTCTCTAGCTTTTTCTCCAAACCTTCCTGTCTATGTTGTCCCTCTAATCACCTCATTCCTGATCATGTCCATCCTTGTCCCTCCTAAAGAGAATCTCAGCATCCTTAACTCCAACTCCGTCTTCGCATCCTTTTTTTAACCTCTTCCTAGTGTCTCTAATCCATCCATCATGGCTGGTCTCACAACTGTCCTCTAAACCTTATCCGTCACCTGAGCTGACTCTTCTATCACATTAGTAAATAGATTTTACATGTAGTAATCATCAACCAGGTCTCTATAGAGGGATAGTGTAGCTGGAGCCTGGAGATCAGTTGGCATTTCAGAAACAGGTGAAACATTCCATGAGCATTTCTGATCTCTTCCTGTATTTCTCACACTGATCTTGTGTAATTTGTGATTTTTATAAGAAACGTCTTTTCTCTGCCTGCTTACATTAAGCAAATTACTGAAAGTTTTTCGACATAATGTATGATTGCTGTGACCTCAACTTAGTTGGACCTTTATATACAGTATATTCACACTCTGAAGACAACAAGAATTCAGACGAGGACATTTCTCTGCTGCTAACACTTCACTGTAATTATAAACGTATTTATATACGCCAACATTTACATTTCCCAACATGAAAATGAATAAAATCCACAAAAGCAGGTGGCTCCTTGAAGCCTTTGCGATTCTGTTCACGTAATTATTGTGCCGTTCCTATTTGTCTATAGTTTATTCCTTTGCTGTAATCCGGCTTTTCAATGTTGCTGGGAACATGTTTTGATTTTTTTACTCGCCTGCTTTCATTTCACAGCCCAGCAGGAAATGTTGCTTTGGACACAGAAGGAAATATTTGATTGTTTAAAGCTGCGTTTATGTGTGGATGTTGGATAAAAGGTAAATAACTAGACTTTCTTGAGTAGGTTTGTTTTTTGTTCTTTGTGAAACCCTTTGATTGATGCAACACCTAATTTCTTGTTTATATGTTTGAATGTATATAGCATTCACATAATGTTGTTTAATGGCTGTGAACACTTCACTGGAAGAAGTGGACTTTATGGATTGTGAATGCAGGGTGCTCAGAGGAGAGAATCCCTGCAGCTTTGACTCAATAGCTACCCATACACTCCTTTTCTCTCTATGACTACTTTGCTAAATAACACCACTATGACTTCTCTACCTCACATCCCTGGGAGGAGTTACCGTGACCTGATTTAATTTAAACTAATGGGAACGTTGGTGTGGTTATGTTCTCCTGGGGACTCAGGAAAAAGGGACATGACAGCAGCGGCAGAACCAAAGAGGGCAATGAGCTCAGTCGGAGTGAAAAAAAATTCAGTCATGGAACACGTTCTTGCATAAAAGGTATAAGGTTTGACCCAGGGCAGAAATAAGGAACGGTCCCAGATGTCCTATTAAATTCTGATTAAATAAGTATTTTATTAAATAGTTACAAACGAACAGACCTGTCAGCCGCACCACTGCAACTTAGTGATTGGGATTCCAGACAATACTTTAACATCCAGGCTAAACCATAGTCTTGTTGCACGCTTTAATCACATGATTGTCCTTATGTGACATGTTTAATATTGAAATCAGTGTCACCGTCATAAATAAGGAGCATTTAATTGCTTCTAATTTAGGTTTTTGATCTGAAAACAGCACAATCAGATAGTCCCCCGGGCCAAGAGCAATTAGAAATCAAATAACCGCTGTGCTTTGAGATCTTCAACGCTAAACTTTTTTCACTTCTTATGAGTTTTTTCCCCCCTCTTTTTTAAATTAATCCAAAAACTTGATAAATTCCATATATGGGGCTTAATACCGTATCGCTGTTTGCTTCTTTTTAGTCAGATTATTTTTTTTTGCGATGTCCAATTAAATCTAAAACCACTAAATCCAGCCTTTTCTGCACAACGCAAAGCAAGTAAATACCAACTAAGCCTGATGACCGTTACAATGTCAATATTTAAGCTACTGATGGGATCAGAGGGTTTTGCTGTAGCAGCAAATGCAAATATTTAGGAAAAAGAAGAACTTTTATTTTGGTAATCTTTCTGGGCTGCAAATATCTAACTGCTGGTTGACAACACAAATACATATACTCTAAATGGTTGAACACAACTGAGACTCAATCAACCAAGCAAATTAATTTTCTAAAAAGAAAAAAAAAACATTGAAAAATCACTTCTATTAAAATACTCAATTTATTCAGCAGAGTGTGCCTTTCAGAATAAGATATTTTAAATCTAAAATAAAACTAATGCTCAATAGCTGATTCACATTATTTAGATTTTTGACATTCAGATCGGGTCCGCGACCCCTTTTTGAGTCGGTACCTAGCAGTTAAGGACCACTGTCTTAAACCATGTGTACAGAGCATCATTGGGAACTCTACGACATACCACCAAGAAAATCTCACAAAAAATTATATACACTGAAATACAATAATATTGTTCTTGAAATTTACTAAAAATATATTCATGTTTAGTTGAAGACCACACTGATAAAGTTGCAGGAAATGAAGAAAGATTCTCACTTTAACAGCATTTTTCTTTTGTTTATTTATTTTTTATGATAAAAATCTGCTGCCGACTAGCAAAACAATTTTAAATTGCTCTTCTTGTCACACATTGTTTAGCAATGAAAAAAAATATTCACAAAACTATTCAGAATAATAAAATCAATTTTACTTTTGGGACAATTGGATAATTTTCTGTGCCACACCAAATGATGTGGCGAACCACTGACTTGTCAACTCACAATAAAACAGACAATATGAATGTAAAATACATGCTACAGATATGTTTTATCTTATTTATATTTGAATAACCAGACTTTATATAGGACTAGTCTAATTGATATTTGCTGTGGATTTTTGGCGGAACACCAGGTTGTTATAGTAACAACTGACATCATATGCTTTAATTGTTAATTGTTCACTTAGTTTGTGTTGATTGAGTCCATTGTCTCAGGGCTGATAACCACGCTCTTATATTGAAAAATAATGAGGGCAGGGAGTCTTGAGGTTTAGACGGACAAAGAAACAGAATGACAACAGTCCTCTGTGTGCAGAGCAAACACCGAGTATAAACATCATGTGGACATAATTTAGAGGGGACTTCATCAGCAGCTCGTGTCACACATGGGTGGTACTGTAATTAAAAAACATTGTTCCAAAATGTTTGAGGCAGAAGCATGGGATTTTACTCATGAAGAAACATTTTAGCATGTCTGATGTGGACATTAAAAAGCCAAACAAAATAAAATGTATATATCAAAATAATGTTGCTGATGTTTTTCTCAGTCTCCACGACTAACACACAAATCACACTGCAGAACACTGTGAGCCTACCTGTGGGTCAAGATGGTTCTATGATCAGAGCTTCTCAGTGGCAACCTGGCATCGGACTTGAACCTGAAGCCTTGTGAACCCAAGTCCACCTCCTAAAGCCCTAGGCTACTACTTAAGTAGCTCTATGTGTAAATCCATGCTTTTAACATCTTAGAAATATCATTACAAGTACTCAGTGTTATACATGGAGTTACAGCCAAGACTTAAGTACATACAGTACAGCATTTAGGTGATAAGGACTAGGAAACTAGGCAGGGACAGAGGAAGGGACAGAGGAAACATCAGGAATGTATGACGACAATCACAGACATGCAGTCTCCATATACACCAGACAAATGCAAAAGGAACAGAGGTGTTTACTCAAGGCACCAGGTGAGACAGGTCACACTGATTAAGACAGAATCACAGGACACAGGTACGAGTCATTTATCTAATTACCACAGAACAAATAGACAGAGGGGCAGGAATGCAAACAGACCTGATTGTGCCCCCCATGCAAGGATACTTGGGGGGCACAATCAGGTCTGTTTGCCTGTCAACTTGAGTTAAGCCAGCAGCACATTGTAAATAATGTTTTTAACAAAGAGTCTGCAGAGCCTTTTTGTTGTTTGCTCTCTTCTTAACGGTGAATTAAAAAGTGATGCTTCTGTTTATATCTAATAATATAAAATATAAATATGAACAAAATATAAATATAAACATTTCTACATAATTTAATGGATGGTTATCAAAGACATTGTAAGTACTATTTCCTATGAACCTTAAATAACATTTCATTCATTCATCTTCATTCCTCTGCTTGTCCATTGCCAGGTTGCCGGGGCAGCTGGCACCACCCAAGTCACATTGCCCACAAGCAGTTTTGTAGGTCAGGACAGTGCTTTGCAAATACTGTTTTCTCATTCAATTCAGAATCGAATACCGAAGTAGTTAATTCGGGATTCGATCCCGTATTAACTAACCCACATTCAATTCACTTTGCGTTCACATTCAGTTTAATTTGGTATACGCTGCGCATTCGATACCCGCTTTGCATTCACACACAACAAGGGGAGCGAATGCGCATTAGTCTAACCATGGTCCAGTTTCAACTTCATCATGTGGTTATATAATGAAATCTCGTTAATATGCGATTTTATTCAACATGGATTCTGTCAACAAACGCACGTGCAATTTTGAGGCATAAATGGAGCAGGTTAAAGAAAGATCAAGGCGACATATGTAATCGATGAGAAGGAGACATGAAGAACAAATGAAGAAGATAAGGAGAGAAGATATGAGGAAGTGTTTTGTAATCCTGTTCCTAATAATGCAGCAACATCTAGCGGTTAACAAGGAGATGAGCCGCTCCTGTAGCATTTTACAAGCTCGTTAAACTAATACAGGGAGCGACAACCATTTAACTTTTTATTGATTTACACCCGTATTAGTTAATTCGGTATTGAAACCCCGGACTAGAGGTGGATTAGTTAATGCCAAAAGTTGAGGAGCAAATGCACATTAGTTTGTAATGTGAATGCAAATGGGGAGCGAAACTGGTTTCGCGTCGCAGCAAATACCGAATTAAGTGCTAGTGTGAAAACGGCAAAAGAGCACCTTAGTAGCAGATGGTGGATTTGAACCTGAAGCCTTGCAGACCCAAGTCCGCTTCCTTAAACACTTAGCCACCACCAAAAAACTGCATATATTTTCTCAGAAAAGCGCACCAACTGACACTAAACTTCAGTAGCACCCATCCTTGTATTTGACTTCCACTGCATTTTCTTGCTTTTATGCCAAACACTGAGACATTCTACCCTGTAAAGAGCAGTGTTGCTATTGATCCAGAGCATGATTTAACTTCAATAGAGAACATATGGGACCAGACTGATGAACGTGCCAGCAGTGATAAAAGATGAGTCCAAGGACACATGATTTATTTAGATAGGGCAATTTATTATCCAATCATATTCCACTCAATTCTCATCAGTTAAAATAAAAACAAACACAAAACCAGCTAACTGTCTCCCATCTGTGTCACACACACAGACCGGCATCACTCCCAGTCGGCTCTCGCTATTATTTGACCCGAAGAAATGAACAGTAACCATAATGCCCGCTGATAGGCGACATGTGATTGTATTGGAAATAATATCATCGCTGTCTGTGTGGAGTATCACAGGGATTACAGGCATCAAAACTCCATCTCTACCGACTGGTCACGGCAGAACGGGACTGGAGGAATATTTTAACAAGAACAAATGAGTTCCTTGGTTGATAATTCTCGGTGGGGATGGACTCGGAGTACTAATGAGACCTGTTCCCAGGAGGAATCATTATTCACTGGGTCATCATGGGGACATTATACTATCAACTATCATCACATACTGAAAAAAATACACCAGTTTTTATTCTTCAGTTCTGTAGAAAATCTATGAAGCTCCACGCATGTCAACAACAGACCAAAAAAAAAAAGAGAGGGCAGAGTTTTGAAGCTACGGGGATTCTGACTAGAGAATTCATGTATAATAGCAGCTTTGTGCTGAACTTGACAGATTGGGGGACTGTTGATCTTTTTGTATGATAATATCCATGACTACTGTGACTCAGTGTGGAGCAGAAGAACAGTCTGCTCAAAGGTTCGACTGCATACGCGCAGAGGTCACTGTGTTCAACCCAGACGCAGAGCTCGAACAGTAGGTTCTTCTGGTCTTGGAACAATCGGCTGCTCCACACGTTGGCTCTCCAACATGTAACCTCGCATGTGTCACGTCTTTACCTCTACTGGGGGGTTTGGAGTACAAACGCCTGGTGGACTGAAATGAAAGGCCTCACAAGGAGCTAAAGAAATGTTTTCTTTGAGAACTGCTCCAACATTTCTCTTCACACTTTGCTAGGAATTGTTGTTTGACTAGAATACTATTTAATTTCAGTCTTTTCAGTGGAGCCAGGCCTGACGTCGTATCACGCTGTAATAAAACTATCCAATATGCTCGACTCCATTTTCAAATACGTGCATATCTACTTTAACAGTGTTTCCCTGACCTTTCTAAGTTATGTCGCAGATGTAGTATTAAAAAGAAGAAATCACACCAGACACCGCCAAAATAAAAGTCCAATAAAGTGTATGTAATAAGATACAATAATCTTTTTAGTTTAAATTTAGTCTGGTGTTGTTCATTGTTTATTAAACCGTGGTATTTTAAGCTAAATAAATATGAATAAAACCCTGATGTATCACAAAAGCTATCTGCATTTTATTTTTTGGTTATTATAGCCTTCTGATATCTAGTGCTTTGCTTGCACTGGTTGACGGACGACTGGGTCGCGATTCTCAGGTGGTTGTTTCACATCCTGATACCAGGAGTCTACAGTAATTTTTGCTGAATTAATTATTGTTTTATAATGTTTAAAACCAGTAATATTTTCTCAAAGAGAACTCCAGACAGTTCTATCTAATCTAATAAAAAAAAAAATCATGGTTTATGTTCAATAACGTCTGCTGTGGTGGCTAAGTGGTTAAGGAAGCGGACTTGGGTCCACAGGGCTTCAGGTTCGATTCTACCAGCTGCCAGGTTGCAACTGAGGTGCTCCGTGCAAGGAACCATCCTGACTCATACAACTTCCTGTGGGCTTCTCACCCCCCATGGGAAGCAATGTGATTTGGGTGGTGCCCCTGCTACGGACGAAGATGAATGAATGAATGAATGTTCAATAATGGGCGATTTTTTTTGTCCTTCCTGTCACTGTTACACTTATGAATGAAGACACATTTTTTCCCCTTTAATAACAAAACTAAACTCATGTGCGAAGACACAGTAGTTTGGGAATCACTGCAACATGCCACGGACACTGATCCACTGCCATCACATTATGGATTTTGGCTTCTTCAGTTTTTGTTGATCGTCTTCCATATTGTTTGTATTGATTCCATGGTCAAACAAACTGAGATCCAAAAATGTAGAAGTATTTTTGCCAGAACTCGATGCAGGGTCTCCTTCATGTTGGATTTTACACACACATAATTTTGTCATCCACACAGCAGCAGCGAAACAGGCCGCACTATTATGAAGAAAAATGTAAAGCTTCAAATAGCATTTTAAGAGTTTGTTCACCACAGGAGGCGAATGGTGATTGACTGAACTATGAAGAAAATGTTAACTTCTACAGAGCCTAGCCTCGCTTAAGATGGATCCATTTATTTATTCATCTTCATCTGTTTATCTGTTACCAAGACAAAGGGACAAAAGTCTCCACAACTGCCACCCAAATCACACTGCAACTAAGATCTAAAAATTAGTAAAATGGCTTTAAGAACAAATAAATATGACACGCAGTTCAACTGGATCACGTAAAACTATGAGAAGGGGTAGCAGATTCTGTATAAAGAAAAACAAAAAAAAAAACTCCGCCTCTGTTCTGTTCTATAACTGGCTTTTGATTGATAATGATTTTCCCAATTAAACCCATTGTAATTAATTGGACGGAGCAGTTTTATTTCAGACCAGGAACAGGCGACTGAGAAAAGATCAGGCGGTCAGAGCGAGAGATGGAAGCAGCAGCTTGATTAAGATAAGGTTCAAGTGAGTGTGATTACACTGGAGCTCTGGGAGCAGCGGGTGTAGCGGTGCAGACGTGCAGATCGTGACAAAAGCAACACCAACTGTATCCAAATTATAAGCACAACAAACTTCCTTGTATTATCTGAAGCAAATATTTTCTTGTATAAATGCACTTTCTCTGGTATTCTGCATCCTGGACACTGACCGTCCTTAGTGGTCGGTGTTTGGAGAAGATGTCTATTGTGGTATTGCATTAATACTACGATACAACAATATAGAAGACACAGGTTCAACCTAAAGTTGCAACAAGTCCTTTTAAGGGTATAGCTTTGGTAACCTGATGACCATGATGGTTGGCTGAAATTTTGCTTGGTGCGGTGCGATGCAATCAGATTTGGGTGGCAGTTGTGGAGATGGTTGCCCCAGTGCCTCGGTAACAGCCGGTAAGTGGATGAAAATGAATGGATGTATGGAACGTGAAAAAAAAAAAAAAAAAAACGTGACAGATTGAGCACAAATCAGATTTGTCAGAGATTAATGAATAAAGATAGTTAGATTAGTGGTGCAAAGAACACAAACAAAAAAACATACAAAATCAGAAAAAACATGGCGTTTATCAGGATAATAATTACTCAATATTCTGCTGGAGTTTCATTTTCCAGACATTTAGCACTGGATTCGGCACAAAAGTTACATTTCTATGACTGCCCCAATTTTTTTTAAACATCTGGTTACCCCAGATGTAATTTAGGTAACACTAAATTAGGAAAAAGTCTTACGTAACACATCCATAGGATGAAAACTTAAAATATTAGCAGGAGATAGTTTGGAGTACCAGACCTTCTGGTTTGATGCCGAATTTCTTTGCAATAATCTGCAATTAGGATGGTGTCAGTGGCGATTTCTTCATCTCCTGAACACTGAAACAACTCCGACGCCTTCCTTACAACATGGCCCTGTCTCCACATTGCTCTCACTGTGTGGCCAGAAGGAATATAAACAGGAAGTTAAATAAAAGGCAAAAAGACAAAAAAAAATGTCACTGAACTGGAATGGAAAGAAGCTGCTGAAGTGTGCTTCCATCACTGAAGGTGAAGATTCAATTTCAGCTTCTGACTTTATTAAGGTTAGCCACAGCATGAGGTCCAAATGGAAACACTGGTCATGTTTATTAATGATGTCCTTCCCTGATGAATGAATATGGGTAGACAGACAGTTTGATTTAAAAAAAAATGTAAGTTTAAACCTGACACCTGCTGAGCTGCGGAAAACTTTGAGGAAATGAATGATTTCTCAACATGTGTGTCGAGGATCTTGGTTGTTTTTATCAGAAAATGGTTACTTCAAGGGCGACTACATTACACCTCTTATCCAAGAGGCTTCTTCAGTTCTTCAGCATTACTCATGATGTCAACATGGACTCATGATCATTTGCACTAATACAAATGCTACGGTGCAGAGAGTACTTACTTGATTATGTAGCCAGAACTGAAGAAGCCTCTTGGAAGAGAGGTGAAACGTCTTCAAGAAATCTACAATGTCCAGTTGCCCCTTTTTTTCGACCTTATTTTATTCAATTCAATAATTAAAACTAGTCTTTTCTCTCCAGAGACTTCTCTCTACGGCCAATGTAATGACCTCAGCATAAATCACTGATTCTGCCAGCCATGAAAACCGTTGGAGCAGCAGTACACAGATAGTAAAGCAGTTATAAAATGTACACTAGAACTTCAAGACTACGACTACTTATTGGACAATTTCTAAGACACATGTACGTATTGTTAAACAGGGAGATCACGTGACCCACGGAGAGAGTCTGACTGTGTTTCGTCACCAGGATATTTGCTCTGTGCTGGCATTACTCATAATGTCGCCATCAACACACATGACACAGACTAATGCTACGGCGCAGGGAGTACTGTCTTCATTATGTAGCCAGGGAATATGAGACACAGGGTGGAAGCTGCTTGAGTCACGTGACTCGAGTTGTGCATAAAACAAGCAATTATCACCTCACAATCGCCTCGCGACTACGTCATGATTGATCATGTGAGAGTTAAACATGTATGCCCATGATTTCCCAACCACCTTCTCATGATGGAGATTCTTTGGGTTGCCACAGCGAGTCAACGTCTTCCATCTCTCTCCGTCCTCTGTATCTTCTACTCTGCCTCCAACTACCTCCATGTCCTCCCTCACTGCATCCATCCATCTCCTCTTTGTCTCCTACCTGTTAGCTCCATCTCTGGAATCATTCTTCCACCAGTATATCCACTGTCCCTCCTCTGAACATGTCCAAACCATCTCAATCTGTCTCTAGCTTTTTTAAAACCTTCCTGTCTGCGTTGTACCAGTGTGCATCACCTCCATGTTCTCCCTCACTGCATCCATAAATCTCCTCTTTGGCCTTCCTCTTCGTCTCTTACCTGGTAGCTCCATGTCTAGCATTCTTCTCCCAATATAATCACTGTCCCCCCTCTGAACATGTCCGAACCATGTCAGTCTGGCTTCTCTAGCTTTTTCTCCAAACCTTCCTGTTTGTGTTGTCCCCCTGATCACCTCGTTCCTGATCCTGTCCTATGAATCGTTCCTGAATCGGATCTTAGCCTGTGAATCGAGATATGAATCGGATCGTTATGTGAGTGAATCGTCACACCCCCGATATACAGCTGTCTCTTATACACATCTAGATGTGTATAAGAGACAGCCTCCTCGTCTCCTACCTGGTAGCTCCATCTCTAGCAGTTTTCCATCGATATAACCACTGTCCCTCCTCTGAACATGTCCAAGCCATCTCAATCTGTCTCTAGCTTTTTTAAAACCTTCCTGTCTGCGTTGTACCAGTGTGTACCACCTCCATGTCCTCCCTCACTGCATCCATAAATCTCCTCTTTGGCCTTCCTCTTCGTCTCTTACCTGGTAGCTCCATGTCTAGCATTCTTCTCCCAATATAATCACTGTCCCTCCTCTGAACATGTCCGAACCATGTCAGTCTGGCTTCTCTAGCTTTTTCTCCAAACCTTCCTGTTTGTGTTGTCCCCCTGATCACCTGGTTCCTGATCCTGTCCATCCTTGTCACCCCCAAAGAGAATCTCAGCATCTTTAACTCTGCCACCTCCAGCTCTCCCTCTTGTCTTCTACCTAT
>JAFBJS010002232.1:133609-163060 GCA_016785265.1 Paraplagusia blochii | reverse complement strand
TCCCTTCACCTTAGCTGACACCCTTCTATCACAGATCACTCCAGAGACCTTTCTCCAGTTGTTCCATCCTGCCTGTTTTCTATCCTTCACAAAGTTTTAACAAATATATACGTTAAAAAATGGTATTAAACTGATTTATGAAGGTCTCAGCCTCCCATGAAGCCAGAATGTGACCTGCTCCAACAGACTGTCTGGGTCTCTGTGGATTTGGAATTCTCCCATGTGGATGACTTTTTATCCTCCAACTTGGGTTTCTTCCAAAAGTCCAATACCTCGTAGCTCTAATAAGTACTACTAAATGTACACAGTTAGTTAAGTATTTGTGTATGACCTGTTACTTTTCTGTTGTGTTCTTGTCGCAGTTTGTGTATAAATACAAATAACAATTTTTCGATGGACTGGAAATCTTGTAGTTTATCACAGTAACATTTTTATTGTTGTTTCCAAGCCAATTTTTGCATTTACAATATTACCAGAGCACTCATGGAGAGTGATTTCCAGTGATTCTTAATAAGCTTAAACTCCATTCCTAAATTGCACATCAGTATTTCCTAACTATGAATGTGTGTACGTGTGTTTCCTTCGTCGGTATTAAGCTCTCGGCTCATTGAACATCCCAGTGTCAGGTGATTAGATGCTAATGCATTCAGACTGTATAAAATACATTCCCACTCGCCTGTCATTACTTCTCCCAATCACACGTTAAACTAATTTTTTTTTACATATCTCACAGTGAAAAAAACAAAGTAATTTTTTCCCTGTCTCTGTCCCCTATTTGTATCTGCGGATCAGTTTCCTGATTCAGGTACTTCCAAAACTGTGAAACATGTGAGCTGAATCTGACCAGTGTGTGGTGACAGTGACAGGAGATAGTGGGGGTCCTGTGCTCTCAGCTTTTCTCAAATCACTGCTTCCACAGACAGAAGGGGGCGAGTGAGTCCTGTTGCTAGGATACGGAGCGGCTCTTAGAAGAGAGAGGAGCATGAAACGTGGCAGAGGATTCGCACAAACAACCCTGGCTTTCTGGCCGTCACCAATACCTGACTGATCGATAATGTTGTCCTTTTAGAAAACACAGGTGTCATTAGCGCAGCTGGTACCGTGACACGGTCCGCATAAGGGAGGGCAAATGAGCCGCAGAAATGAAGGGATTAATTCCTGATTCCAGTCATAGTCATAAGTAATGCCGAGACATCAGGCCTCTCAGAGACACGGCCATTATTTCTCCATTTTGCATTATTTCACTGAATGTGATAAAAATTCATTAACGCTCCATCTTCGTGCATCAGCAATGCATTTACCGCTGCAGCCAGGTGGCTGCAGTTCATGGCAGTTTGTTAAAGTGACTTTTCTTGCCATCAATCACCGGCAAAACTGACCCTGAAACCCCACGCCGTAATTGCCTTTAGGATTAAAATGGATTGGAGCCCTTTGCTGAAATCCCACACATTTTCCATTAGTAGGAAACAGGAAGACTGCAGATGAAAGCTTAAAGCAAGGATGCAGGGAAAAAAAAAATCTCGGATTAGTTTTGTTCCTATTCTTCAATTCTATGAATATTCAAAATGTTCACCGAGGAGTGTCATTAAAAACATGCGGTCTAGGCGTGCAAAATATTTCACATAGTTCTCAGCTTATGTCCAGAATTGCAGTATTTTTTTTGGTCAATACTTTTTTGTGTTTGGGGTAGTTGGGGTAAAAAGTTGCTATAGATGATTATTGTATGTTGTTCATCTCAAGTTTTTTTGTGAAATTTTGCCTTTGCATTTAACCCATCACACACACCGCTTTTCGGGCATTGGCTAGCGCTTGAGCCAACGCCCGAAAAGCGGTGTGTGTTGTCGGTAGGGGGATTTGAATCAAGTAATATATAATATATATTATATGAATCATTAGATCATAAAGCCTGTCATCTGTTAGATGACTCCAAATAAAGAAGGTCATATGACTCACTACATCACATCTAATTGGATTATCGTTCAGTCAATGGAAGAAACGCAGCCATGTAAGACAGTTTATATCATCAGATGAACGTCAGAGTCGGAGCAGGCTGCGCTCTTTTTGTTTGTATGCGACACAAGCCCATTTATACGGCACGCCCTGTTTGAGCTCGCGGTATCAGAAGACAGATCATTTGCATATTCATATGATGCGAAGAACTGAAGAGACACAGTTTCACACATTAATTAGAGGGTAGAGCTTCCAGGGCCGTAAATAGAAGCTCACACAGAAACTCCTGCAGCATCCAAACATGTGGTAACCTTACAGTAACCACTATTTAATTGACATATTTTATTTAGCATATGAATTCATGAGTTGCCTCGACTGCATTCATAAGCTGCATATGCATAACAATTGTCCAGAGAAAAACAAAACATGGCATGCAGTTTACATCAGCTTGTTGTGCAGCTCCGGGGAAGGAAATATGACCTGCGTATATGTCTGGAACTCGACTGTTCCCTTTTTTTTTTGTTTTTTTTCAACCAAAGTTTATTCTACGGAGGGAAAAAAAAGAACTGCTCCACTCTCTGTAGTTCACTCCATCCTCCATCCAGAATGTTTTCTCATTCTGTCAATTACATTCTCTATACGACTTGGCCGTCTCCTTCCTCCTTGACATGCCCACTGGCTGCAGAGGATCGATAGATACAGTAAGATGCCACATTTCCTCTGAGAAATCTAAAAGGCATTTAAAAACAGCTTGTTAGTGACTCCTTCAATTTTTTTTTGTCATGTTTCCGACTCTTTTTAGTCTTTTCTTTATATGTCCAGACACACTTGTTTCTCTGTTTTGTTGACTGTGTTAAATAAAGGTAATATTATATGGTGCAGGCACCATGTGTTGGATGCACAGTATTAATAAACAATACATACATGCATTAAGGATGGATGAAAAATGTATAAATGGGTGTTATGATTTGTATGATTTGACAATATATTAAGTCAGGAGTCTCAAACTCAAATAAGTTGAGGGCCACCACCCGCATTGTCATTTCACCGTCAGCTTTTAGTGTTCAATACAAAAGGAAAAATTAAATATAAAATCAGTTTCCCATAGATTCTGTGTAATACAACACTGAACCAGTAGGAGACTGTGGATCAGGGTTTTGAGAACTATAGGATTTACCATAAAATCTATAAAATATTATTACAAATTCAACTTTCACATCAAGGTGGGGGGCCGCAAAATATCATTCCACGGGCTGTAAGTGGCCCACGGGACGTGAGTTTGAGACCCCTGTATTAAAAAATTAGTTTCTAAATTAGTGAATTTATATGAAGCGCCTATTGTGGTCATTCATTTGATGCCATGAAAACACAACTTCCCTGATGTAGCTTTGTTTTCTGCCAGGATTTGAAAAGATAGGAACGATTGACTCCTTCTTCTCATGTGCCTGGTTTTTTACGGCAGCCTCAAAGTATAAAACCACGGCTGCTGAGAATTTTTTTCCCATCAGACCTTGTCTCCTCGCCCATTCAGGCAGCGTTACTCTACAGGTCTGTTTGGGTTCTGTACAACAGTGGGACCTTGGGTGAAGGACTGTGCCATAATGGTAAACACAGCCTTTGGCTTTTTGGAGAGTTTAGAGTCTTGTCGATGATGTTTTCCTCAGATAACGTAAGGGAGAGAAATCGAGTGTTTCACTTGTTATCGATCATTTTATGCCACTTAAATGTTGTTGTATTACTGTGAATACATTTTAACTTATAATATGTCCTTTAGTGTTTAATATAATCTGACTGGATGAGGCCAATCCAGCCCATGAAACTTATTTATTCAGTTTCTATGGTCATTATATTTCTGTCTTTTCCCTGCAGTCCCAATGTTTTCTCTGAAAATCTCCCTATCTAGGGTAAATTGGTGTCATCACGCTCACCTGTGTCATCACTCGTCTCACCTGGTGCCCTGGTTCTGCTCTTCTCCTCCTCACTCTGTTTTTGATGGTTTGTTCCTGTTCTTTGTCGTACACTTTTGGGATTACGGTTCACGTTCTCCTGGTGGTCCTCGTGGACGTCTGTGTTCCTGCCTGGTCCATGGTTCCGTGAGTTAAGCCTGTGTTTCTCTGTTGATTTAATAGATTTTCTGCACCTGATCACTGTTTACCTGAGTACCTCAGCCTGCTCCCTGGTTCATCAATGTCCTTATTTAAAGTCTTCTTAATCTGCTAACTCCACCAAAGTCCCTGCATACTCAAGGAAATCAATGCATTGTAGATCCATACATTTTAGAAAAATATAAACATTCAGTGTAAATGTGTGTGCGTCAGCTAAGGTGAAGACAACGGTTTTCTCTTTAGGAGAGACAAGGATGGACAGGGTCTAGAATACTCTGTTTTTGATGGTTTGTTCCTGTTCTTTGTCGTGGACTTTTGGGATTACGGTTCACGTTCTCCTGGTGGTCCTCGTGGACGTCTGTGTTCCTGCCTGGTCCATGGTTCCGTGAGTTAAGCCTGTGTTTCTCTGTTGATTTAATAGATTTTCTGCACCTGATCACTGTTTACCTGAGTACCTCAGCCTGCTCCCTGGTTCATCAATGTCCTTATTTAAAGTCTTCTTAAACTGCTAACTCCACCAAAGTCCCTGCATACTCAAGGAAATCAATGCATTGTAGATCCATACATTTTAGAAAAATATAAACATTCAGTGTAAATGTGTGTGCGTCAGCTATGTGTGAAGACAACGGTTTTCTGTTTAGGAGAGACAAGGATGGACAGGGTCTAGAATTAAGTCAAAAGAGGGACAACACAGACAGGAAGTTTTGGAGAAAAAGCTAGAGAAGACAGATTGAGATGGATTGATGTTTAGAAGAGGGACAGTGGATACATTGGTAGAAGAATGATCCTAGAAATGGGGCTACCAGGTAGGAGACAAAGAGGAGATTGATGTATGCAGTGAGGGAGGACATGGAGGTAGTTGGAGTCAGAGTAGAAGATACAGAGGACAGGGGGGAGATGGAAAATGTTGATTCACTGTGGCAACTTCTGGAAAAGAAACAGGCTGAAAGGAGAAGAAGATGCAAATGAAATTTAAAAAATATAGAAAAGTAAAACACATTCCTATTTTTTGATATGTCACTGCCCCTTTAAGAAAATATAAAACCAAAGTATTAATATCATTTCACTGGTATTAATCAATATCCAGTACAAACATCTCTATCAATATTATTGATATTCAGGATCAATCCATTCACCAGTAGTTACCGCTAGTGTAATTCAGCCAAAGACATGATGTTTGAGTCACATATAGATTCTAATTCTGAATCAAGCTCTGAAGTCACGCCTGTAGAAGTGAAGCCTGATGAAGGAGATAAATGCCTCCCAGTCTCACAACAGCTTCTTTCACTGACCCTGTGTTCATCAGACCACAGTGTTTGCATTTTGCTCCTCCTGTCATCACGCCACGCTGACAGGCGACGTGAAAAATACATTTTCTACTCGCAATCACGGCACTTGGTCTGATTGCGGTGGAGTATTTTATGCTATTGTTTTTTTCATGGTGAATAAATGTGGGGGGTGAAGGGACAAATTGTGGAGGGAAGCAAAAAAAAAAAAAAAAGCTAATTTGATCCTGCCATCAGAGCCGCACACATTGCTCTTGTGGGAAATGACTAAAAACAATTTGTTTTCTGTTATTGAGCAGTGGCTAAAATGCCTCTGTGCTACTTTGACACGGAAACGGTAGCAGTTGAACAGCAGGTGGTTGACGGAGGTGGTTTTAATTCATCAGGTGAGGAGCAGGGAATAATAGGTGAGGGGGAAAAATATTTCATCATAAGCTTTATTTATAATGCAACCTAGTGACGGTCTGTCATGGGTACTGTCACCACCTGCTTACTGTTCAATGATTGATGGATATTTT
Organism: Paraplagusia blochii; assembly: GCA_016785265.1. Classification (NCBI taxonomy): domain Eukaryota; kingdom Metazoa; phylum Chordata; class Actinopteri; order Pleuronectiformes; family Cynoglossidae; genus Paraplagusia; species Paraplagusia blochii. Next base: position 157,201 of record JAFBJS010002232.1, on the reverse strand, counting down.
AATCCGTGCTAAGAGGGGCTACACACACAAACAGTCAGAGATACAATGCAATATATACAGTATATGTCCCCAACCTTTTTTGTTCCATGGAACGGCTGTTAAGTTATGGCATATAAATACCACTTATTAAAAGTACATTTACGGTGTTATGAAATATTATCCTACCTATAAAATCTTCCTACCCGAATTAGTTATGCATGCACCCAGCCTATAATATTCTCCTACCAGACTGGTATACAAGGTTAGAATCTTGTATCAAAGACTGACTGCGTCATTTTGAGTTTATGGTTGTTGTCTTCACCAAGAAAATATTTCCTAATCAAATATAGTTGCATTATTGATGATGGAATCCTAGCCATTCTATTGGTCAGTTCTTTTGTTGATATGGGGTATGGATCAAGTGGAAGTGGAAGGAATAGACAGATGGGACCAATAGGAAACATTCATTCTCTGCGGCCCTTCACTCACAAACCGGTACTGGTCCCCGGCCCAGTGGTTGGGGACCACTGCAATAAATAACACCTTGACCTCCTAACATTTACTCATTTACTATCTATTACAACTACCGAAATAATCATAATTCCTTGAGTTATATTTCTTAACCTCGCTCTAATCTAAAACCAACTCTAAACCTAACGTGAAACTACACTACACAACTACACACATCCAAACCGATATACAACTACACGCAAATCATTTTACATGAAACGTTCATCTTCAACAGCTTATCTGTTACTGATTGCACCGTGGGCCCAGGTGAAGCTTACACATAACATAAAAAACCACATTTTAAAAAGTCTTTTCACATGTATTGCAAAAGCTACAGATAAATACAAAAACACTATTTTCCCAGACCATAACACACAAATAAATCCTAGAAAGAAAAAAAAAATCCTCACAAATTGTCAATTCACATTATGTGCGGATTCGGGTTGTGTTTACTGGCCTCAAACTGCGCTCGAATATTTGTCAAAAAGTACAACTTTGGTAAGCTCTTCTGCAATATCGCTTGAGGTTTTGTCAGAGTATAGAACCACTATAGTCAGGAGCCTTGTGGAGTTATATCTGTTGGTCTTAAGATAGATAGATAGAAATATCCAACTATATTAATCCCTCTTGAGAATCCTTTGGGGAAATTAAGACTCCAGCGGCATAACAGCACCAAACAACAGATAAATACAATAATAAAAGATGAAATGAAATGTTATGGTGTTTTTATATATGGACCCCAAAACACCACAGGTTCGGAGACATGCTTCTGTGAGGGTATTGTTTTGTAATCTGTTACCGCTTTCTCATTCAATTCGGAGTCAAACACAAAAGTAGGCAATTAGGGATTCGATCCCATATTAACTAATCCGCATTCGATTCACTTTGCATTCACATCCAGTTTAATTTGGTATTCGCTGCACATTCAATACCCGCTTTGCATTCACACACAATAAGGGAGCGAATGCGCATTAGTCTAACCATGGTCCAGTTTCAATTTGATCACGTGGTTATATAACCCTGTGATCAATATAAGGTTTTATTCAACATGAATTCTGTCAACAAACGCACGTGCAATTTTGAGGAATAAATGGAGCAGGTAAAAGAAAGATCAAGGTGACGTATGAAAGCGATGACAAGGAGACACAAAGAACGAATGAAGAAGTGTTTTGTAATCCTGTTCCTAATAATGCAGCAACATATAGCGGTTGACGAGGAGATGAGGCGCTCCCGTAGCATTTTACGAGCTTGTTAAACTAATACGGGTGTTGTGTTCACACACACGCGGTGAGCGACAACCGTTTTACTTTTTATTGATTGACACCCGTTAGTTAATTCGGTATCAAAACCATCGACTAGAGGTGGATTAGTAAATGCGCATTCGTTGAGGAGCAAATGTGCGTTAGTTTGTAATGTGAATGCAAACGGGGAACGACACTGGCTTCGCGTCGCAGCGAATACTGAATTTAAGTACCAGTGTGAAAACGGCATTTGTGTTATAACTCAACAGCGCTGAGAGTTAACTCGAGTTTTTAGTGTCTTACTAATTTGACAATGAACCATTAATTGACACATGGTCTTAATTCTTGATCTTCATCCATTACTGGGTCGCAAGAGTAGCAGTTTCCACCACTGCCACCCAAATCACAATGCACCATACTGTGAGCATTGCTGTGGATGGTGTGCACACTCTGAGTTATGTGGGCTGGGATGGTGCTATGCTCAGAGGAAGATAGATAGAATTTATTAGTCAATCAATAAAGAACTCGATGGCAACCTGACCGCTGTTGGATTCGAACCTGAAGCCTTGTGAACCAAGGTTCACTTCCATATCACTCTATGTGTTTCGGTTGAAAATATAATATTTTTTGCCCCATACATCTGTTGTGTGGTAGTTAGTCATGTAAATGTGAATGTTTAAGTGTCTGCCTAAATGCTCACACCAAAACCAAGTACTACCAAAAACATGTTGATAGTACTTAGGCCACCATTGTGATCCTATGAGCCTGTTATTATTGTTTACTGCTGGTTCTGTCTCAGTTGTCAGTTGTCTTGGCGTCTGTGAGGTCGTTTTCTCCCTGAAGTGCAGGTCAGAGTGGTTATCTGGTCAATGCTGCTTCACTCATCTCCCTCAGGTCACACACACTTGACTGCACCTCCAGGCCATACATCCAGGAGCGTCTGCTCTTCCCCGGGACTCATCAATGAGTACAAGAAGGTCAGCGTTGTTTTCAGATCATATAGGTCAATAAATACAGACAGATGGGGACAAAGAAAACTCACTCGGTGATGAAGGTCGGCACTTCCATGTCAGCCTCTGTGAGGCGCTGCTGGCAGCTGTCTCTGCACTTTAAATTAACCTTAGACTCACTCAAACCTGGTTGGAAATAGGATTGGTTGGATTAACACAGGATTAAAAATGGCGGTCTGGATTGAGTTTTCTTTCTTTTCGTTATCTGCTGATAATACAGCAGCATTATGCAAATACTGTTAATCTGAATCACTTACTTTTTAAATTAAGCAGGAGTTACTGTTTGAGGGTCTCAAGTTGATAGAGGAGTAATAACAATATTAATACTCAGAGGTCTGCTGTGGTGGCCTGGCAGTTAAGCCAGTGGACTTGGGTCCACCAGCCTTCAGGTCCGAAGCTGCCAGGTTGCTACTGAGGTGCTCTGAGCATAGCACCGTCCCCATCAACATAACACCCAATGGGCTCATTACACAGCATGGAGCAGTGTAATTTGGGCGGCAATGGAGGAGACTGTTGCTCTGATCGGCAACTTTAAAGTAGATGAAGATAATGAATAATTATCCATATCAGACAGTTGAGAAATATCTGTTAAAGTAAAATTATAGATCAGTTTCAATAAAACATATTCCCCTGGAAAGTCTGTTTATTTTGTTTGTTTCTTGCATAGATTTGTATTTTATGCACTTTTTGTTAACTGAATAATTTGGGTTAAATGAATGATAATTAAGTGAACAAAATATGAAGGTAAGTCTTTAATGCAGTAATGACCACATGCTGTAAGAAGTCAATACTACAACATTCATACTCATTATATCAATATATGATGTATATATGTATATTTATCTTATAAATAAATAGTCTTTCCTCGATTTTTCCAAAAGTCAACACTAAATCTGTTCCAGCCCTTAAAAAATCATTATTTCAACAATCAAAGTAAAAACGTAGTAAGGAGTTGAACTTACTATATTTTACCTACATAACTTCCAGTGCATTTCAATGCTAAATTCAACTGGTACTTATCTTGGAATTCTTGTATGTCAGGATACTCTGATATCTCAAACTATCACTGTATTTAACTTTTTTAGTGTCGGTAGATCACTTTAGTCTGGAAATGTGAATAATACATTTCTAGCTGAAATAATGGACACCTTTGTTCAAGTTATAAAGCTCAGTTTTTTAGGGAACCAACTATTTTGTCACCATTTGTAACAAAGTCTATATATCTGAGAATATTTCCACACCTTTCCAAAGGTGGACGAGAAATCCCAGCCCATGTTCCTCAACGTTTACCCCAAAATATAAACTTGTTTTACTGGCTGTAGCAGAGCTCGACAAGTGAAGCTCAAGATTCTGGAAGTTTACTAAGTACGAACTCTGCTGCGAGTGAATGTCCCTCTATAGGACAACAGAGTAATTTCCAAACCCCCTGATACAAAAGGGTTTTCCTGTACATCTTGCACTAAAGGGCAACAAACAATGGCTGTTCTCCTCCTGCCACCACTCAATACATCACACAATGACACCGAGGTCTACTGTATAGGACAATGCTCCTATTAGCGTGAACTTAATGTGTCTAATCGATCATGTTCGACACTGAGTCATTTCCAGTGTTCCCTTAGATTAAATACTGGCGTCGGACGACTATTGTTCTCCTTTCATTGTCCTCTCGCCTTCGCGGCACTTTGGTGCCTCTCCAGTCACAGTAAATGATATTGAAGTGAGTCTGGCAGGTGCCAATTGTGGCTTTCTGGCTTAACAGAAAAGGCAGTCCGTGGCGATTTGATTTTGGAATAATGTATGAAATGAGTCAGAGTTGCAGACGGGGAGTGTTAGCTCTCAGCAGCTCCAGCTTTGACAGAGATCAATGCATCTAACCTCAGATATAAGAAAAATAATGATAATAATAACAGATGCACATAGGATCTATGCAGAATTTCATCTTTCTTCTATTTATTTTAACTTTTCTTCCTCCTTCTCTGACTGTGGTGCACACTTTTTAATTATCCACCTGAGATTCAGCAGACCATAGGGAGAGGATGATTTCTCATTCTGTCACACCAGCCAAAACTGTTGTACCAGGTTACTGTTATTAAATTATCACACTGTCTTCTCAGACACTGAACGTTCCTTGGGGTGTTTAATTTCCAGACTACTTTGCTTTGACATGATGTTTCAGGAAATGAGCGAGGATGTTGTCAACTTATATATAAAACCATCCCTGTTCCTTTTTTGCTCAGTTGTTCTACTACACTGTCTGGCGCCCAGTAGCAAGAGACAACACTTACCTTCTTTTTCCACCTCTATTAACATTAATACGCTTACACAGAAAAATCTCAATCTCAATCCGTACTAAAAGGCACAGTCTCTCAGTTTTGTGTGGCATTACTATATTAAACACACACATAAAGCACACCTGATCATAGGGCGCAGGTTTTATATACAATACTACACCCACACTTCCCCCTTTAACGTTCTCATGCAGTCCTCTACTATGTCCGTCTTACAATAACAACACATACGCACAGGGCGCACTGCACTATGGGGCGCACCACAAATTTTGAAGACAATCTATGACTTTTATGTGCGCCTTATAGTCGTGAAAATACGGCTAAGACAAAAACATAATTTTACAACTGGTTTCTAACGATGATATTAATAGATTTTATAACAATAACCATATCAATAACATTGTAGCTGTGTTTTCATCATTAAGATTATGCATTTAAGTTATTAATAATCGTATTATCGTAATATTATCGCATCACATGGACGATTGTGAAATCGAAATAAAAAAAAATATATATCCAAGCTCAAATTACACTTGACAATGAACAATATTTAAGACAGTGCTGTGCATCGTCCTCAAAAATTTCAGTGAAGTCGTCGTTCTTATTATTGGTACACAGTTCACCACAATCTACTGTATTGGACAATTCTGTCAGTGGGCTTGTCAGTCGTACACTCATTCACTGCTCTGGGCTCAGCTAGCTTAGTCTGAGTTATCCAGAACAAGACTAGATAAAATGTGAAATGTAATGTTTTTCTCTATTTGTTCCACAAACAAAACATCAACTGATTTTTATCAGTATACAGTTTGTTCAACATGAAAAATTAAGTGTTTTCAAATACAGTTCATTAGAGTTTTAAACAGGCATAGGCAAACTAAGGTGCTGGGGCCCAAAGCGACCCATTCAGCTTTGTTACCTGGTCCAACACACTGTGTTAAATCAGATTTTTTTTTTCCTGTAGATGGTGAAGAGAAGGTTAAAAGCGTTCCAGTACGTTAGCCTGTAAACATGGCTTCTATGTCATGTGTTAATTTACATGAGAACTTTTGTTTGATGGTCCAACTATTTTCTTCATTCAGTCAGTGAAGGCCACAGGGAGTGAACCTCATCAGGTCACAAATTTTATAGAATGAAATATAACCAGTAATAACCGTTAACCATAATTCTTTTGTTTCTGTTTTAGAGCAAATGGGGAAAAAAAGGTTCAAAGCCCTGACTATTATCAATACAGAGTTCATAGAGTTTTGTTCATGCACCATGTGATGCTTCACATTGGGCCCGAAGCTGAAGATGTCACAACCAGTGTGTGTTTGTGGAGGCTTCAACTTCAGGTCAGACGTCTGGCTTGCGTCAGACCAGCCTCACTGAGCGCCGGGCAATAATAAGTCTGCTGCAAGCAATCGGACTGACACGATTGTCAAATACACTGTGGATGACTGTACACTGATTATATCTGTCCAGTTTTACTAGTGCACTGAAATCCAACGAGTCCAAAGCTGCTTTTTGACTTCTGCCTATTTTTCTAGACATTGTCCGTACAATAACAATGCAAAATAGAGTAAAATATATATCAAACACATTCATCTTCCCACTGCCGTTGTTTTTCTGTTTATGCACATGCAAAAAAAAAGACATGTTGATTTGCCTACGACAAATGATTCATGATTAATCACATGTAGATTAATAATCATGACTAACAGTTTGCTCAAACATTGTCATGGATACTTGAAGCCACACTTATAAGGGAGGGTATTTTAACTGTTCTAACAGTTAAAAGGTTCCACCTTGTAGCAGTTTACATGCCTAGTCCCTGGGTTTGATTCCCAGAGGAACCATAAGCTTGACAAAATTAAATGTATTCTATTAGTTGCTTTAAAAAAAAAGCAACTGACAACTGTTTTGAATTATTTGCAAAACGCAGCAAATGTATCACCATTTTCACTCAAATACAATGCAATAAATTAAAAAGAAAAGCCATTTTTAAAAAGAAAATAGTTCCAATTGGTAAAACAAAAACAATCCAAGATACAATGTCGCTAACAATGGTGAATCTACATAATCTCGTGTTACGTCTGAGCGTCTCCATGCAGCCTGGTATAGCCAGTGTACGGTCTCGCCGGGCTGCGAGTAACAGATGTGACAAAGCCTGCAGTCACTGATGCTGAAAGCACGGATCTCTTCCTGTCACTCCAGTCCCTCGTCATCCACTGGTCAAAACACACTACACAGTGATGCGCTGATCAAAAACTGAAGCTGTCATCCTAACCTGACACTTCCTCCTCTCCGTCGCACCATGTGAAAAACAAACTGAGCCTCCAATCTTTGCCTCCTACTGTTTCTGTCTCCCACACCCTCCCCTTCAAAGTGTATGTATTTCATGAAGATACTTTTTCATACCATCTGTCTCCAACCCTGCCTACCTTACATCCTATAATATAAATCGAAACGTCGTCTGCATATCCAGCACGGCTTATCTGAACTACTATATCCATATTTCTATTCAACTAACATTTCTTAACAATTGCTTAAGACTGATTTACCCCTTTGTGGAACCAGGGACAAATGGTCGCTTTGTCCATGAAAATTGAAGAACTGAACTCTTTATCGTTGGCTGCTCCACATGGCTGCTCCCTTTGTTGTTCTATTACAGTTTTGTGAATACACTGATTACACCAGTCTTGGCAGTGGGGTTATGCTATCTGCCCTCATGTGGGACTTATATTGTAGTGCTACGACACCTCCAGCTCATCATCTCGTCTCTTCTCAAAAGGCAAGGTTGAAAGAACACACGGAGTATAATTACCTCAGTGATTTGAATATTTTAAGGTGAAACAAAGTCTTTAATCACCGCGATATACACATTGCACGACTCACCGCTTGTACTGTCGCTCATTATCTTGAATATTTATGTGAGAATTTATCAAATGTCCTGTCAAAGTTCTACACAAAAGCAGGGGATAATACCTCTGGTCGATTGTTGAAGTCTCTGGTCAAGTTCGTGCTTACGTACGTAGGACGGCTGCTGTGGGGGTGGACAATTACTGAGTGACTACAGAGCTCAATTTAACACGACAGTCACAATAGTCCGACAGAGAAAAGAAGCTCAATCCCTGCACCGGGGGAATTCAAGTAACACTGTCACAATGGACTTAACATAGTCAGTTCATTTGACACTTAAGTTCTTGTTCTGACCCTTTGTCAATTTAGAAGAACGACTGGATATTTTTTGTCTTTTGGTTCAGAACGAGGGTTTGCTTCTGGTAGTTTGGACATTAGATATGGTGTGGGTTCAATATGCAATGTAACATTGTGAAGAATTTTATCTTGTTTTCCTTAACTCCTCTGCTTCCATCAATCATCTCTATGCAACTTCTCTTAGTTTTCTAACAACTGATCTGTAGCAGTTTTCGGATGCAGCTGTCATCTGCCCAGGTACACCTTGTAGCCCCCTTGCTCTACCTGAGGTCCCTGCGATGTGTTCCAAAAAGAACAAAACTACTCCAAAAGGGGTGAAAATGGTACTGTTCCTGTGCTTTTTGAGCAGAGGTTCAACAACAATGATAATCTAATGGGGTTTATAAGAAGAGAGGACACGATTGGATGTCCAGGAGCTTGATCAGTTTGCATCAAACATTTCCTTTTTTTGTCATTGCAACGAAGCGATTCACACCACATCACACAACAAAATTTGCCCTCTGTATTTAACCCATCACCAAAGTCAGCTTTTGAGTGCCTGGGGAGTATTGAGTGGGGACGATGCCATGCTCAGTGATAACTTTGCAGTAGGGGAAATCGAACCAGGGACCTTGCTGACCCTTCCTTCCTTAACCACTAGGCCACTAACTATTACTGAGTGTCCTTGAAGTGGCTCTATATTTCAAAAAGGTTGGTAAACATGTGATGCACTCAGATTGTCCATATTATTAATTTCCAATATCATTACATAAAGATAAAGCGTATATTATTTCTTTATCCATACAAACCACTGAATGAGTATGAGCTTAATTAAATAAGCTCTAATGCTGCCACCTAGTGACATGCACTTTACCGTACAGTAATTCATTCCCGAAGCTATTTCTAGGCCTTCTTTCATTTGGCGAAACCCTGGCACAAGGTGATTGGCTTTTCATTATAACCCATAGCGATTCTTATAGATATTACATAACATATATGTATATATATATGTATATATATATATATACAGTATACAGGCATATATATATCTATATACTCAGTCCTGTAACTTGGTACTTCACTAATACACTGATAAAATTTGGTTATTGAGCCTGAAACACATACTTGATAAAGAACACACGGCTGACTTTGGTATGAACTCGCTTTTGTTACCGTTCCTCCAAGGAGAAGTAATTAGTGTTGTCCTCACAGGAAGTTGTTGTACTATTCTCCCCAGTAGGCGGGTTTTCCTGCGGTTACTAAAGTTTGCTACAGAGGTTTGATAACGTTGAAAAGTCCGTAAACTATGGGTACTAAGCCATTTTGTTGCATGTAAGTTTGCTGTTTTTTTTATACTTATCATGAGTTATGCTTAACTATTGCTTAACCTTATGGTGGCAGTAGTGGTCTAGCGGCTCAGGAAGCAGATCTGGGTCTGCAGGGCCTCAGGTTCTAATTTAACAACATACTGTATTCAAATCTTTTTGTTCTAATTAAACTTTCACACAATCAAAACAAGTAGCCTCAACATCAACAACATGTTTTTCCACATTGGTCCCCCGTTTGCCTAGCGCTTAAGGAAGCAGACTTGGTTTCGCAAAACTTCAGGTCTGAATTCACCAGCTGCCAGGTTGCAAAGGAACCTAAAAAGTTAGGTTATCTTTACCGGCATCGCACTGTCCTGACCCACATAACTTCTAACGAGCTTACCACCCACAGAAGGGCTCACGGTATGGTGTGATATGGGTGGTACCAGCTGAGTTACTGGTAACTGTATTGTAGTTTTTATTCTTTTGATTTATTTTTCTGCTTGCTGTCACTTAAAAGCTTTATCTGAACTACTTCTCCTGGGAGGTAGGTGATGGAGTGATGGAGATACAATACCTGTCTCTTAATATTATGCTTTCTCTAAAGGAACATTTCATCGTCTCACCACTCTTTGAACTCACACATTTACATTTCCTCCACGACTCACACATCACTCATCAGACACCATTGCCTTATTGTTTGGTTTGCTTTTTTAATCACCTTCGACACAACCCACCCCATCATATCCTTCAACCTGGTGATTAACTGTTCATGACAGAGGGCGATAACGGCAACGGGAGGTCATCTGTAGGCGGCGTTGTCTCCCTTAATTATAGAACATACACTCATATTCCCTTTGTACTCATCATCCTACTCCGTTTCAGACTCCATACTGTAAACAAAGATGGCCTTTCCCACTCAATACTAGAACTGCTTCTTTTTTCAATGGCAGGACAGGAGATACGAGAGAAAGGAAGTTGTTTCCTAAATTAAGATTGAGCATTGTGCTCGTGCTGTTGACTGGAAACCAAGCAGGGTGAATTCATGTGGGAGCCTCATTTGGTGATGTGCTCAAGAAGAGCTCTGCATGATAGCGAATAACAAACAAATGCATGGATCTTTTTGACTGTGCACCCCTGCTATAGTGCTGCACAGAGGCTTGTTAGCACCTGTAAACCTTCAGCTGAGGATGATGGTGTAAAAATGTCACGTGGTCCGGTCAATTTGTGCGGCAGATGTTATTGCTCTCGAACATAGCCAAAAACAATACTTGTCCATTCCTTTATCCCCACCAGACTGGACGACTGCAACGGATTTTTCATCGCGATACTTGGAAAAAACTTTCAAAAGTTACATTACATACAGAATAGTGCTGCCAGGGCCCTGATGAGAGTCTGTTAGTACGAACACATCGCCCCCATTCTGCAGTCGCTACACTGGCTCCCCATATCCATTCATTAACTATAAAGTACTGTTAACTCATAAATGTATTTAAAGGAAGGAAAGCAAACTTCTCGTCATTTTGACATTGTGATCCACACCACTGCACACAACGAAACGTGACCTATGTATTTAACCCATCACCAAAGTGAACAGAGGGCAGCTTTGAGCGCCCGGGGAGCTGTGAGTGGGGACGGTGCCATGCTCAGTGGACCTCAGTGGTAACTTGGCGGTAGGGGGATTCGAGCCATGGGGCTTACAGACCCTTGTCTGCATCCTTAACCATTAGGCTACTAACTGCCCCATTTATGAATGCGCACTAACCTACCTTAAAGATCTAAACACTTTACAGTCCACTACTCGCACCCTCAGATCTACAGATAACCATCTCCACCCAGGACCAAGCCTTTGGTGTTGCTACCCCACCCCTGTGGAACAGCCTCCACTTTACTAAAGAACTACCCAGGATGTTGACTCGATTAAAATTGGTCCTAAAACCTTTTTATTCATAGGAATGCTTATGGCTAGAGCATCTTTAGCTAGAGCATTTTAAATAAAAAAGGTGCATTATGAATGAAAATGTATTATTATTATTATCAATATTGTATCTCTGCCTTCACTTTTGGATGTTTTTTTGTGTGTCAGCAGCTTGCGTCCCAGGAAGCACAGGTCAAATCAACCTGTGATTAAAATGCTGTAAATGCAGTAGAAAAGCACAAGAGTAGGAGATTGTTGATGCACCTTTAGCTGCTTATTATGTAAAGCCACTTGGGGAAAGGCCAAGGTGAGGCTAGCAGGTCACCATTTCTGCTGCACATCTGCCCTCAGTCATTAACCTGCTGCCCGCTCCACAGGCTGAGAAATAAACAACAAATATCATCAAATAAAAAGGACCAAAGAGCTCCTGTAGCTTAAGGCGCTGATGAAGTGAATCGTGTTTCTGTTACAAAGGTGCCATAGTACACCAGGCATCACAGATTGATCCTTTTTTTTTAACCTATGGTGGCGTAAAACCACAGGAGAGACTGAAGGTTGACACTGACCCTTGGCAGCCACTCAAAGTTCCAACAATGAAATCATGAACTCCTGACCTGAACTGGACCAAGTCAGAGTAGTAGAAGACAGTCCAAAATCCTTGTCACTGTGACATTCACCTCAACACAGAACACATCTGCATTAAGTTGTTAGGTACTTTTGGGCAGTAGTGGCCTGGTGGTTAAGGAATCAGACTTCTGTGTGGAGGGTTCCAGGTTCGAAACCACCAGGAGCCACTCAGGTCCACTGACCATGGCAACATCCCTAGTCACTGCTACTTGGGCACTCAAATCTGCCCACTGTTCAATTTGGTGATGGGTTAAATACAGAGCAGTGAGTTGGTGTGTATCACAGGACAAGGGTAGCTAGGTGGTAACCTGGTAGTTAGTGAATTTGAACCTGGAACCCTCCAGACCCAAGTCTGGTTCATTTACCACTTGGCCACCACTGCCACACCTATCATTTATCTTAGTTAACTGGACCACCGGGTAAACATTTTTTGCACCCATTTAGGACCCCGGGTTTATTGAGACATTTGCTTCATCAGACAGGTGAAACTTTACAGCAATCAAAATAGAGACAAAACATCTATTGGACCTATTGGATTGAATGGAAGGGGACCAAATTTGAGACCTCAAACCCAACCTTAGGAAACCTATATATACTATTATTGCATGCCAATTAGCTGGATAGGACAACATAAAATTAGGTTGTAGCTGGACATTGATTTTAAGTTAATACATGTGAAAATGCATTTAAAAGAACAATTGTGAAACATATTTCTGAGTTAAATTTTTGTCATTATTCTGTATGATTTTTCCCCGCTTTTATTTAAGATGTGTCAAAACTCCAGCTTTAAATAGAGGTGTCAAAAGTGTGAGGATGTGATCCAGCTGTTGTGTTTGTAAAATCCTGGGTAAAAATAGTGGAATATAACAGTCACTGCAGGGTGGGACTTTGATCTCTGACAGATTTCCAATGATTTTCTTTAATCCCCCGCCCTTTGTTCTAAGTCAAATATGACAATGTTGTTACATAGGTGTCACCTCCTCGTGGGTGTTTGAAGTCATCCATACGTGAACACGTCTCATGGCTTTATTTTATTGCCGTTCAACCTGTAACAGCATCAGAGTATATATATATATACAGTATACATGGCCTCATCATACCTCACTTTACATGGATGCATCTTTTCTAGGGTCTTTAAAAACCTTCTACTAAGGTAAAAAAACATCATTTAAGCTTGAACTTCTCCATGAAATAGACAGTGTGTAAAACATGTATATACTATGTGCAAAGTTACTGTTTACAGTCTCCTAGAATGAGGAAAGGTCATGAATGCTACCTCATTATTGAAACGCATTACTAGCTGAGCCTCAACAGGGTTAATACCCTCAGCAGCTATAGTTAATAGTTGATCTTCAAAAACATTTACAGAGTTTGGGTGAACCACCTCACAAAGGTAAAAAAAAAACCCTAGATTTTTGTCAATAATTTACTGCGAATACTGAACTGTCTTCACACAACAGATAAAAGAACTTATAATTAACTATAGCTAAATCTCCTTAACAACCATTATTACCAACCTGAAACAACAAAATAAATATATTTTTATTAATAAAAATAGCACAAAAGTAGCTGTCATTCATGGAGGCAAGTTTACCCATGAGACGAAAATCATTAAGGAATGACCTTGGATCAATCTGTTATATCCAGAATGTCTTCAGAGAATATATCTATTAAATTTGCAAACCCGTTTAACTCTACACTGGAAAAAAACAGTTTTAGGTTTTAATGACGTCCTAAAATTAGCAACATCGTGTAACTCACGCATGATGAAGCACTACAATGGCACCTTGAGGTCGGAAATCCTTTACCATAACATTAATTTCCCAATGTTATCGTCCCCTGTGAATGCCCAGGCATGACTGACAAGTCGATTTTAATTTGATCACAGCAGTGTAACAACTTTACACTCGGAGAGACTTGAAATGTTGTCGTTTTTTTTTTTTTTTCGTGCAGGTCTTCGGGGAACATTTGTAAAGACAGCCAATAAAATGATGATAATTAGATTAATTCCCCTGATCATGACCTATGCAGTTACAGTGCAAACACCAAATCCGTGCTCTCCTCTATTTTCGTGCTTGAGTCACTCACCTGTGTTCCCGACTATCAGCAGATAATAACTTAAGCTTGTCAAGCACAGTCAGGTTTGCCTCGCTCCTTTTTTAATGAAACTGCATCACTGTCATAACAACTCCACACTGCCACTGAACATTATCCATCACTTCTGATGTAATTAACAAAAATCTAGTTCAACGGCAGCTTTGACCACATTACAGATTCTCCACAGATGGCCGACTCTGGCGCAGGGAGAATGCGAAAGCAAAAAGCTTTTCAATTTGTACAATTTCTGGTAGGCTAATTGAGCTGACCTCAGAGCTGTCTTCTGTTTTTATACTCGCAAAGATCGTTCATTAAATATGCTGCTCCACTTCACAACAGCACTTACATCTGATTACTTGTAGCGTTGCTGTTATTTTCTTTCTTTTTTTTCAATTTTCATTGCATGGCATATAAACCACATGTGCCGACTAAAACTGACACATTTTTTTTTTCCAGTTGTTACTAAAATATCATCGGGAGCAATTTTTGTATGCAAATTCATATTTGTACAGCGCCGTCTCCGCTAAGATGTCGTATTATAAAAGCTGACGGCTAAATAAGTAGCCTACACTGTTCACATTAACATCACGCTCCTAAAGCCAGGGAGAACTCTTCATCAGGGGCAAGCAGGTGCAGACTGTTCACGCATGGTTTCACCTGGAGGAAGACCCCAGCTTAACCCAATCAACTCGGCTGTTTATGCATTTAATGCCAGCTCTTGGCGCAGCATGCCATGAATCAACAAGTAGATGTTTGGGTGGCAAGAATGATGTATATTGTTAAGCTGTCAGGCTCTGCACAGTCATTTATCATCAGTTGAGGAGACAAGGAATAAAACAGACACTATTGCCAGAGAGCTTGTAACAGGTTGTCAAGTAAGCCCTGGTTCTGACGTCGCATTCTATAGCGCCTATAAAACCCAACACACATGGTTCTGAGTGTCATTAATGCATGCTGATATTTGCTGGGAAAAAAAGAAGCCAGAAAGACGAGCACTCTGTCTTCTGCTCTGTAGCTGCCACTGCAAATTACAGCCTGTCACCTGCGTGACATTTCTGCAAAAACACTTAATGTGCTGGTGTGGGAGATATGAACTTTGTGTGCTGAGGTGGGAGTTTTCACCCACAGACCCTGTCCATTCAACTTCTAGCAGGCAGCATTATCTGTCCATCTTGGAAAGAACTATCAGAACATGAACACAGTTGCAAGTTTACCGCTCGAGAAGACATCAGAACCAGTTAGAGACCTTCTGTCATCTCCGCCAGGTGAGACGGTGTGCTGCCTTTGTAATCGTGAGAGCAAACAGGACAAAAACAAAGCTGAAACCATATGTCTGTTTGGAAGTTAATATTCACAGTAATCCGCACAGGCCCTACATCAGAGTAATTAAAAGATTCTGATTTTTTTTTCTTCATTATTTAAT
This sequence comes from Paraplagusia blochii, assembly GCA_016785265.1. NCBI lineage: Eukaryota > Metazoa > Chordata > Actinopteri > Pleuronectiformes > Cynoglossidae > Paraplagusia > Paraplagusia blochii. The sequence goes on along the minus strand of JAFBJS010002232.1, from coordinate 141,627 downwards.
CACATGTCTGTGTCAGTCAGCCGGTAATGAGAAACACCTGTTATATCAGGAAATGTCGTCGCGAGCATATGTGATGTAGACGGGCCAGCGTTAACAGCTTGTATCAAAGCTCACATGTGCATGTAGAGTGATGTTGTTTTCCTGCCTTAATCACCTTGTTTTTCTGTTAAAGTCCGTCCTATGGGATGACTGTCCAAGTTCTGAGATGGAAGAGACAGAGGGGGAGGATACTATTCCCATAAGTGACTGTTCCGTCTCCGTGATGGCTGCCTCAGCCCTTGCACTCCCACACTGCCTGCAGGATCAAGAAATGTTGAAGAACAAGACTTCAGAACACGTAACCTTAGAAACCAGGACAGAAGACCAATCAAGTTTTTTTTTTACTCGAGACAACTGGAGTTTTATAAGAATATTTTTTTTTTAGCCACGGCTTAAAACATCTGGTTCCAATAAATCATGTCATTAAACCTTATAAACCAAATGTATTACTAGGCACCAACAAGTTACACTGAGATGATCATAAAGATATCCTACATTCCCCGAAGAGAACGCCTGAGGGATTTAAAAAGAAAAATCTATCTGCCTCTCTGGCTTCACTAGGTACTTTGGTTTCCTCCCACAGTTCAATTACATTCAGGATTTCAGATATGAACTCACAGATTACAATCTGCATAATTACATTCTGAGACAAATTGTTATTTATTTCTCCCTGAAAAAAAAAACATATGGATATCTTCACAAAGTCCTTAGTGAGGCTTTAGTGCAGCTTAGATAACATGAGTGTGAAAGGTTGTTTGTATGCTGTGCATTGTGTCCACAGCTTGTCCGGAGTTGGCAACATAATCACAGCTAAGGCAGTAGTTACTGCATAAAATCAATGAAAGCTAATTATTCCACTTAAAAGATGTGGGGGGAAGCTAATAATGTCACCGCTCCTGCTTTGTCTCACCTGTGTTTGTGTGTGGTTAGCAACCGCTCATTACCGACAACTACCTCCACAACTGCGATGACTCACCATGGGTCCTTTTCAACTCCACCCTAAACTACAGCACGGGTTCCTGCAATGTCAACCCTCACGCTTGATTGCAATCCCCCACCCCCTCACACCAAAAAAAAAAACAAACAAAAAAAAAACAAACATAACACAGAGCTCATTTTCAGCTAGCAACCTATCGTAACTGTCCTCCCATATTGTCCTTATTCGTTCCTGAATCTCTAATTGGACACTTAAAAGCTTCCCTGCTGTCCCAGTTTTCATTGCGTCCTAACATTTATCAGGCCAATATCCATGCATCAGTCAAACTTTGTCTATTTATCTGATGTCGCGTCACGGGAAAACAGATTTCACAACCATCACCAAAATGACACTGCACCATACCAGCCCCTCATGAACCTTCCTGCAGGTGGTAAGACAGTAATTGCCCTATCCAGGACTCAAACTGGGCCAGGAGAAGAACTCTGGAGATCCACAACAATGACAAGCACAATGCCTCTGGACCACAGTGCCACAAGACCAATATTTGCCATTCATTAAATGTGGAATACCTCATGTCTCTTTCATTTTGTTATCTGGACCTGTAGAGTTGTTCTCCCCTGGTTTACTCCTAATTGGAATCTTATAAGTTGGTGCTTCATTGTGTTTCTCTCACTGGAAAAACTGTTAATCCAACCTCTGTCCCAAACTCCCCCTTGCTCTGAAGATTCAACACTTTCAGCCATCTACCACCTGAGCCGGGTATTGGCAATACCTTTGGGACTAGGAAGGATACGGCCCTGATAAGAATTTTTGGATTTCCTCATCCCTTATTGTCTACTCCCACTTCCACGAGTGTCTTCAAGTACATCCTGGCAACTGGTGGTTGACTTGATTGTCTCGAGTCCTGCAAAAAGTCTACTCACTAGTTCTCCCCTAACCTTCCCATCCACAGTCCTCACCGGCACGTCATCAGTTTCCCTTCTGTGGTTTATGTATTAATTGTAAAAATAACATGCAATCCTTCCTGATGGAACAGCCTTTGGAAACCCAACCCTAACCTTATGCTTCTTTTATTATTGTTTAGTAGGTTTTTCTCCAAGAGAGCAGCTCTTATGCAAAGAGTGCCACGTGCTGTTAATCTGATAAGAAACACTTAATTGATTTGTTCAGAAAAATCAATGTCCTTCCACTGCTTCAATAAATAAGCCAAACACACTTAGAAGCTATAAAACCACAATGTCTGTTTGGAAACTAAACACCGAATCATTTCCTTCAGCTGCGTCTCAGTTTGTACAGATGGCTGTAACAAAGACCTGGGTCCAGCAGCTCTTCAACTTCATTTCCCAGCATATTCACTTCAAGGTGGAAGTGGTTCCGCTTCAGGTTTGAATCCTCCATCTGCCAGGTCGCCAGCGAGCTGCTCGAGCCTTGCACCGTCCCAACCCACATTACTTCCAGCCACCACCCACGGGAGGGCGCACAGTAATGTGCAGTGTGATTTCCGTGACACCAGCTTGCCCCTAAGATCCGGTAACGGATAAGTGAACAAAGATGAATGAATTAATATTTATTTAATGGCAACTGCTGCGGCTCCATTCCACTAGTCACTGCCTTTCTTCTTTGTTTCCATTTTCAGTTAGTCGTGAGACAGAGTGACAGGTTACACTCAGAGTGTGTTGCAATTATAAATAGACAAAGCCAATTGTGATACTTGTGTGTGTGCATCGTCCCTGATGCAGAATAACAGCCGTTGTCAATTCAATACCACCCTCAGATGAAACAATATCAGTGGATACATGCAAATTAAAAGGTGAATACACAGTTAAATGTCTCCATCTGTTTCCCTTCCTTTGTTTTGCTAATTTGTGATATTCCTTTGCTGCAATAATGATATTCTTAGGGGCGTCAGGGTGACATTAAATTGACAATTATGTCCACATCTACAATCCACAAAGACACAGACGTTGCTCTTTGAAGAGCCACTAATCATTCAATCAAAATACAGTATAATGAGTATGTTATAATAAATGATACGCTTGTGTCCCTTCTTTTACATATTGTTTCAAGTGAGACATAATTAACAAAAAAAAAGGCATTCACAACCTGATCACGATTGTTCTTTTGGTTTGTGTTGGATTATTCTTAGACTAAAAGAAAACAAAGAAAGTTATGTGATCACTGCAAAACCCTTTGTAGAAAAACTCTGCTTTTGCTTCTCAGTTTTACAAAGTCTTAGGTAATTTGCATACTAAAGTCTAAATACCAGCCAAACCCGCTGTATTACTAAGCTCTACCAGCAGATGTTTTCTATGATTTTCTTTAAGCGGAACCTTTTATATTTCGCACTTCACACAACATTTGTATATGTCGTAGAATTTTATTGTTATTTCAAGTATTGCTTTTATTTATAGATGGTCTGGAAACTATTTTTATTCTCCCACATTATCAGACTATTTAATTTAAGTTTTCTCTCTCTGGGACACTCATCTTCCTCAGCACAATCTGCCAAGGTCTGTGTCTCCACAACTGTGGAACACAGTATCGCACTGTCATTGTCCAGTGCAAGGATTCGCAAACTGTAGCTGTTCCACTAAGGGCTTTGCAAGAGTGCCTCGTTTAAGTTGTTTAAGTTGGTTTGTGTTGTTCCCACGTTGGGAAAAAGAAAGAGGTACATGACTAAACAAGGGGTACATGACCTAACAAGTTTGGCAACTAAAAAGGGAAGGAAGGAAAACTCACAAACTTTTCATTGTGAAACTGTGACAAACACTAAATGTGACCTTTTATCATTTAACCCATCTCCAAAGGAAACCCTGGGCAGAAGTGGGTAGAAGTGTGTGGAACCGATGCAATATTCAATAGTACCTGGCAGCTGGTGGATTCAAACTCCAGTCAATTTCCTTCCAACATAGAATGCTATCCATCAATCCTCATCTGCGTATCCACTATCAGTTCATGGGGAAGCAGTCTCCAGGACCGCCAGGCAAAGTACAATGCAACGTGCCAGTACCTCGTGAACATTTTATCCAGGTGGTGGGCCTCACTGCAAGGTGCTAACCAGGATTTGAACTTGCCCAGAGGTGAACCCTGGAGTTTCATTGTCTCTAGATCGCCACGCCACTCCTTTGTCCAGGGAGTGAGGACCATGCCAAGCTCAGTGCACCTCAGTAGTAGCCTGGCACCGGCGGGATTCAAACTCCAGACCAAAGTCCTGCTTCTCCCTGAATGGATTGCCATCAAACGATCCTTGTCTGTTATGGAACAACAGTCTCTGGGATCGCCACCCAAATGACGCTGCAACGTGCCAGTTCCTTGTAAACCTTTCTTCAGGTGATGAGCCCCACTGGAAGGTACTAACCAGCCGAACCAGGATTTGACATTGCCTCTGATCATAGCGCCACTCCAATGCCCAGGGAGTATTGCGTGAGGACCGTGCCATGCTCAGTGCACCTTGGTAGTATCTGGCACCTGTTGGATTAAAAATCCTGAGTCCTGCTCTGTCCTACATGGACTGCCATCCAACAATCCTTGTCTGCGATTATTACCGAGTTGTGGGGCAGCAGTCTCTGGGGCTACCACCCAAATTACACTGCAATAGGCCAGTCTCTCAAGAAACCTTTCTCCAGGTTGACCCATTGGAAGGTGCCCAACAGCCTACCCATGATTTGATCTTGCTCAAGAGGTGCACCCTGGAGTCTAACACCGATGACAGAAACATTGCTACTGGATTATGGGGCTACTCCTTTGAACCATATAAACAAATATTTTACAGCACTTAAAGTATTGAAGTGGATCTTCTTCATGGTCTGAATGCACTGGCTACATTAGTCCTAGTCAAACCCTTTGATTTATTCATGAGCCATTGCACATCAATATCAACCAGTGTCTGTGAATTGTTCAAAGCTGTTAAAGGAAATAATTGTCACCATACATTATAGGCCGCAGCTGAAGCTAGCAGAAGATTAAAATATGCAGTAAACATTGAGTTTGTTCTGGGCAGCTGTGGTCGTACTTTCAAACATGGGGGGATATACTGTCCCCATGTTGTGCTGGTTCCATCTAATACCTGCTTTTCTTTGTACTGCCAGTATTTGACATGATGGAAACCATCTAAAGTATACACACACATACGGGGACATACACTCAGTCGACCAACCACTGGCTGCCGAGGACAAGCAAAACTTGGTTAGCAAACAGCTCTGTGGGGATACAAAGATAAAATAACAGGCTGACACTGACAGCAGGGTTTGGGTCAGATTCAAGCCCCTGCAGAAGAAATAAGAAACTTAAGAGAGGCAGACCAGTATAATAAGCAAACCGTCGCAGACTCACAGGAGTCCAAGTAACTTTCCTGCAACTGCCTTGACAGCTATATTAGCGCTAACGACAGACTGGGCTACTGTGTGGTACACATGCACCTGTGCTACAGCATAAATCTGGGCTGTAGAAACACACTAATAGCTCCCAGAGAAAAGCATGTTTGCCACTTTAGCTGTCACTTGTGAAGCATCATGGCACAAACAAAAAAACTCATGTCTGACTTGGGGAAAATAATTGTTGACTCTGAACAAAGCAGGAAAGAAACAAAAGTTATCAAAACATTTTTAAGTGTTGCAATTCTGATGGGATGTTTGGTTGAGTGAAAAGGAAAAAAAAAATGTTCAAAGTGACTGGTGATTGATTTGTTTTTACCGAACTGCCAAGGATCTAATGACTGATGTTGATGTTGTTGCCCATTCTGGTATTGATGTGTCAATAAATGCAGTTACAAAAGCCCTGAACAGGAACAGACGGAGAGGTTTTACGTCAAGGTTCCCTCAACTCTGCTCTAAGACCAACTGAAGGTTGGAGGCAGTGTTGGGCAAGTTACTTTAAAAAGTAACTTATTACTTTACAAGTTACTGCTCTGAAAAAGTAACTAGTTACATCACTAGTTACTAAATTATAAAAGTAACTAGTTACTTTACTTTAAAAACACATAAAAATTGTTGTGTTGTCTTCTGTAGCAACTATCATAATGAATTATAGTACTACAATAAAAACAAAATAGATGTTTAGACACTTTGACAGGCATCTGTATTGTAACTTCAACTTGCCGCTTGCCATCATCTTGCTTGTGGGTTTTGTTACGTAACGGCATTACAAGTAACGCGTTAGTCCTCCAACACTGGTTGGAGGAATGACTAGGAGAAAGATAACGCATCATGTATCAATCAGATTTAATCAAATCAGGTCTACTGTCAATCACAGATATGTTGCTATTGTTTGAAAATGCGAGAAAAAGCCATTAAAAATTCTCTGTCCCCATGGTGGAAGAAAATGGTAGAGCAGTTCAGACACTATGAAAAAAGCCTTCTAGAAGGCTCACGCTAAACATGTGGTTTAGATGAAAGGATATTTAAAAAGTACAAGTGTCAACTGTTGAATTACATTGACTTCCTTATGAATTAGATAGATAGTGCCAAGTCGTACACCTGTTTGTTATGTGTTATGAGGTCTGAACTAATTTTTCCCATAAGAAATAATTCAATAAAAAGCCGTGCTGTTCGTAGGTCTGTTTGTGTTGAATTCTGAACGAGAAAGAACGCATGCTCTCTCAGCTTGACTCGGCTCAACGTGGACGGCTGAAATTTGGTCGAAAGTGTAGGCAAAATTTTTCCCCGAAAATTTGGGGCGGGGGTCGAGTTAGTTGAGCGTTGAGGTGTTCGAAAGCTGAGGCACCACTGTATCTTCAAGACACACAGAGGCTTCTCAGTTCAATATACACTGATAATTGTTGGTGTATTTTTAATTTTGTCACAGTTTCCCTCCCAGTCCCTGTAGTTCAATGTTAACATCATTTATTTTTAATGCCTTTATTTGTCTCACCTCTCATTTCTTCCCCAAGTTCTCAACTTTCTTCCCCCTCTGTGTTCACACTTCCCGTCCACCTGTTCCTGCCTGCACAGTGATTGCATAACCTTTCTCACCTGTGTCTTGTTAATGTCTCCCCTGTCTCCTATATAAAGCTGCCACTTTCTCCTCCTCTCTGTCACTTTGTTTCTGCCATTCGTGCCTGCGCTCATATTGTCTTCCTCTCAGTGTTTTTTTTAATCTTTGATTTGTCTTTGTGGTTTTGTTTTTGGGTATTCTAGACTTTGTGTTTAGATTTTATTTTTTATCCTACTCTGGAATGCCATTGATTTTGTTTGCTCTATTTTGTCATATTTTCACTGACAATATCGTGACAAATGTTTGTCTTGGATAAAGAAAAAAAATCACACTTACACAACCCTTATTGTCAAGAGAACATGTGTGGGATTAAATTGTGCATGTGGCCATAGAAGGAGTCTTGAAAGTAGATGTGTAAGAGCCTTGGGCGGTGTTGCTGAAATAGAGAGCGTGCGTCAAGTGCAGGTGGCCTGGCTCGGTTCGTCATGTGTGAAATGTGTCACTGCCGCACGCATGAGGGGAAAAAATTGCACATCATTCTAAGGGCAGTTTAATCATTTTGAGTTTGAATCCAATCGTCTGGCTTTTTTCATGATGGTGTGTAAGTGCAGCAGTTTATATTTGCACTAGTGTTTGGTGCTATTGATGAAAGAGATGTTAACAGGTGGAGAGGGAAAAAAAAAAAAAATCTCCAGGCTGTGAAAATATGTCATCGACTTCGGAGCGGTCACATGGAAGCTCTGTGGACAAATTGCATGTGAAAGAGATTACCAGCAGCGTCGACGAGGCCGTCTGACACAAATAGCATTTGCATCTTTCTTCTATTTATCATCTGTTGCATTATGGCAGGTGGCCTCTTTCTCGCTGCTGATTACATTTACATTACCCTTGCTTAGAACTCATGCTGGGGAAAGGTGTCCATGATTAAAAAAAAAAATAAAAAAAAAACACGGTTTCCTTTCTGCGTATCAGTTTTGTTACCTTAAAAGCTGGTCGGAGGAAGAAAATTCACCGGATCAGAGACACGAATCTAGAGAAAAAGATTTTGTGATGAGTCGGAATGATGAAAAAATTCATACAGAATTCAAATGTTGGGAAAACATCAACAAAA
>JAFBJS010002232.1:111665-133203 GCA_016785265.1 Paraplagusia blochii | reverse complement strand
CACTCTGCTTTCTTCATGTTCGATGTCCAGAATGACCTTTTCGGAAATCTAATTTGGATTTTTTTCTCTCCCTGACAAGAGCTTTTTTTTTTCTTCACTATTTGCCGTAATGCAGACCTTTGTCCAATGGATTTCAGCAAAGGAGGATTCTGGGAAAGTTCTTCACCACTGACTCTGTCTCTTATACAGCTAAAATTGAAACTTAATCCATTTGCTAATAAAAAAATGTATTTTTTACATTTATTTCCATCACAAATTTACTCAAGGCAGTCATATTAATCCATCATGCATTTTTTTATTTAACATGACTTGACCCAAAATTACAAGGCAGACTAGTTTTAGATTTTAGTGCCATGTTGTTTTTACATTTGTTTTACGTGCGAGTGTGTTAACTCGCACGTAACCACGTAAATACATAATCACCTGTGGTGCATGAGCTCACGTAAAGTTGTTGGGAAAAGATGGGAAAAAAAAAAAAAGATGGATTTTTGGATTTATGAATCAATATTGTCCTGTTGACAAAAACATCGATTAGAATATATATATATATATATTTTTTTTAACCCAGCCCTAGTATTGAAGGGTCATTACAGTTATTAGAGTATTCTGATGTGTGACATAATTATAATACTACCAAAAGTGTCTAGCTGCTAATCAATAGAAATAAGAGCTTTGATGGGGAAACCTGAGTTGTTGGCACGTGAAGATGAAACTGACAGTGTAAAAGAGTGACTTGAGATGATGGAGTCTCACTGGGAGGTAATAGAACAATCGACTGCATCTTTTTTTTTTTCATTTCAGCTTGACACTATTCCAGGGGTTGCAACAGCGACTCGGCATTTCCCGTCACAATCAGTCCTCTTACCTCCATGTCCTCCCTCACTGCATCCATCAATCTCCTCTTTGTCTCCGACCTGTTAGCTCCATCTCTAGGATCATTTTTCCACCGATGTATCCACGGTTCATCTTCCGAACATGTCCAAACCATCTTGATCTGGCTTCTTTACCTATTTCACCAAACCTTCCTGTCGGTGTTGTCCCTCAAACGACCTCATTCCTGATCTTGTCTCTCCTAAGGAGAATCGTGGTTTGTCTCACTGTAAACCTTTCCTCCACCTTTGCTGTCTTCTATCACAGATTATGCTACAAAAGTAGTGTAGGGACCATAACATTTTCACTGACGTTTATGTTTATGTCAAGTGGACAAGGCAAAAAAATCACATGATATCAATGTCCTCGTATATGATCCTACTTAATTGGCTTAACACACTACATTTGCTCCTTGACACAGTTTACTGACTCCATCAACAGGAAATATCAAACATCACCATATGGTGGACTTGGACGTGCAGTGACACAGCACAAAGCCAAGAAACGGAAAGATGAACTACAGGAAAGTCCCTGTATAGAGATGAGATGAAGGTGTGATCCTGCAGGCTGCCCTTCTCCTTGGTTTCTTTAATGCTTAGCTGGATTGATTAGTGTGGGGAGGATGGGCGGCCACGCCGCCCGCTGCCTCATTACTCTCAGTTTGCAGGTGTTCTGGATGCTTCGGTGCCACTGCTGCCTTGGCACAAAAAAAAAGACAGAGGACAGAGACCAGAACCACCTCATTCATCTTGCTGACTGTGATGGAGGTCATGCAGGAAAGCACTCTTGCTCAGAATAAGTCGCTGGGAGTGACAGATGGAGTTGCAGAGCGAGAAGAGACTCAGCTTAGACTCAAAAGTGTTTCATTTGTTTCTTTTTTTTTTTTTTTTTCTTCCCAGGGAGAAGGTGATGGCAGTCACACTTTTGATGGTTGAACCTGCCAGGCTTACTGTGTGTGTGTGTGTGTGTGTGTGTGTGTGTGTGTGTCTCATCAAGTCATATAATTACTTTTATATTTGCTGTTTAGTCAATTATCTTCTCATAAAGTTCTCAAAGTCAATTATCTTTACTTTATGAGAACTTTACTCCTTATGGCTCCCAAGCCAAAAATGTACAATATCATAGTATCATGTATAATTGTCCTCTGAGGTAAGTTGAAGGAAATATATGAAACTTCAATCAATATGAACAACTTGGACCTGTAAATTTGATGTGTTAAAAGACTCACGTACATTTTGGTTCAGTTCCGTATCATATCATGACACTGAATCCACCGGAAAGTCTTAAAAAAAAAGATATTCCACCTTGTTTCCTTACTTTGCCCCTAATCCTTGGAACGGCTCCACATCCCACCTGTGCAAAGGTCACTATTATCTCTGTACCACATGGAGGCTTCAACTTAGTAAAGCTGTGCAAAAGGCACCTTCACGGTCATTGACGCTCCATTCTGGGACTTTTGCCTTATATATTGTGATTTCTCATCAGAGTTTAGCAAGGTTAGACATCTGTCTCCTGAAATTAAAAAAATCCATGGAGCGTGACACCTGGATGCAACACAGTAGTCTGAACCTACAGTATATCTCATCCTAATATACCTGCTTGTACTATAACAACAAAGATGATGATTTTATGTATCATATAGTGTTCTACATCTGAATAATACAGTAACACTGTTTGTTACATTAAGGAGATCTTTGTAGATCTGTGCTGAGACTTTTAGTCCAACACTTCCTCCCAGTCCCACCATCTTAATTTGAAGGTTGGGAAATTCCTTCATGCTTTCACTTTCAAAATAAACTGAACTAGAGTCTTGACTGTAGTCAACCCTGTGGAGTTGCAGGTCAAACTGTTAAAATGAAAAAAAAAACCCAAAGATTTCTGTTCCAAGCTTCTGGAATTTCTGCCTCACAATATGTGATTTGCACTTTTTTTTTTCTAATCCACGGTGTCAGTTTTCTCATCTTCTGAGACGGGTTTTCGGCCAAACGGCTGCAGAGCCCGTCACAATTGTCCAAATTGCCATGCAGAGGGTTTTGGCTGAGACACAGGTCTCATTATTGTCATTTTCCTTTCACAAACCCTCTGCGAGTTCTTTCTTTCCCACTTCACCTGCTGTCGTTTATTGTTCTATCTATGAATGGAGCAGTTCTGGATTATAAACTCCATCTCCATCAGATTTGCATATTCTTATGTCCCCCTCCTCAGCTGTCTCATCTGGTGAGCAGCTACAGCATCAGAGAGAGGACAGGGTCTGGGTGGCAGTGCTGCGTGAAGCTCACTCTCCTTGCAGGCAGACCTGTTGCTTACGTCTCGTGGATTTATGCGGTCTATTTTTGTGCTGTGCATCATATTGACGATCGCTGTGGGCTTTAATTACTGAAACACTTAAAGTGTGTTGCAGAGTTCAGCGCTGCTCTGTAGCACTCAACACTGCTCTGCCGAGAAAGGAAGTAGGGGGTGGGCAGCGGGCAATTAGAGTGTAGAGCACCTTCCACTCAACTCCGTTCCCTGGAGAATTCTCTGCTCACATTTAGTTCCAGTCAATAATTAACCACTGGACACGAGTGATATTTCATCTTATCAAACTCCCCATTAATAACTATGTGATGGGAATGAAAAACCAATGATGATGAAGATGAGGATATGACAAAGTCCTTTTAATAGACTGTAACTGACTCTGAATTTTTGTCACGTAAAAAAAAAAAAAGATTTTGATCAATATGTTATTGAAAGTGTTCAGATGTCCTTGGTCTCAAATTGTTCAATATTTAGCCTCAAAGGTAACAGGATCCAAAGTATCTTCTACAGAGTTTTTGTAAAGACTTTGAAATTTCCTGAGCTGTACACGCTGAAGTACTTTAAAGAGGAGACGGCTTTGTGTTTTGTTGGTAAACACAGGCACAAAAACCAGTCGTTCTATGGCAGCTTTGTTTGCAAGAGAATCAGAGTCAGAAAACACAAACAGTGTCTGAGGAACGACAGTCGCTGGGTTTATATTTTCTACAGCAAATGACTCTGGAGGCAGGAGTGACAACGGAGCATTGATGCATAGACTTCTTTTTTTCTTTTTTTTTTTTAACCAGCACAATACATCTGTTTTTGTCCATCTCTAATGCATCAGTTTCATTTATCCTGCTACTTAATTTTTCTGTCAATTTATGTAAAGTTCTTTGACTGCAAAGCTATGGACTTTATTTATTTATTTTTTTTCCTTTTGTCTCGTGATGGTTATTTAAATTCAGTTCTGCTTCCATAGCCTCTAGACCACCGCTGATGTCCACTTTTATTGTTGGTAAAAAATTCATTCATCAATCTTCATCTTTTTGTCCGTTGTCAGGTCTCAGGGACAGCAATCTCCACATCTGCCACCCACATCACACTGCACCATACTGTCGGCCTTTCTGTGAGCCCATAAGAAGTAATGTTGGTTGATATGGTGCTGGTGGATTCAAACCTGAAGCCTTGCGTACCCACGTCTGCTTCCTTACCCACTAAGCCACCACTGCCAACGCAGTTTCTATCATTGGAATGAAAATATTCTACTTCAACAAACTTCCTCGTAGAACAAGCATCGAGTTTTAGACCAGGATGCTGCTGCAAACTACGGCTCTGCAGCTGATTCTAAATTTACCATCGACCACAGCAGTGTTATCGCAGAACGTCTTTCTTTGTACCTGCTCACAGTCTTCTGTGCTAAAGGTTACCTTGCCCAGTCTGCATCTATTAACACACGACACAGATGAACAAATCTGATATACGAAGAACTTTTAACGATATCTTTCCTCCCCTTTCTACATTTATTGCTACCTCCATTTATACCGCGGGAAAACAAACCCTTAGGATTTGCTGTCTTTTATATGAAAAAAAAAAAAGTCTTATTTCATCTCCCTGCCTTGTTAATATGAAAGGTACTATAGAACCAGGAAAAAACACACAGCGAGCACAGGTTGACGGAGAACAGCTTCTAAGGTAGCGGTTCCTCTGTTCTCACATTTTACGCTGCGTAGACTCAGTCGACGGAGTCAAGAATTAATTAGCTGCAGTGCCTTCGCCTTTTTCCTTCTGCCATTTTAAAGCAGCCACACAATAATTTATACATCAAAGGACTTTGACAAAATCCGCTCCTTTTTCACTGTCACACTCGTGTGCAGACATCAGATCTGTGCAGGGTACGGTTGGCGTACGGAGACAGACTCCCAAGACCTGAGAAAACAGCATAGATGTTTTTGTAATACTGCACACAGTATACCAAATATTGCTGTTCTTCTTTCACTCCCTCGGCACATCAGATTTGTTTTTTTTTCTTAATTCCATTCTCACAATTTTCCCTGTATTGAGAGATTTCTTTTACAAAAAACCCGTAACAAAAAAAATGAAACTGCAAAAAAAACAAAAACCCCGGCATTCTTGGTAGCTTTGCTTACTTTGAAGTCATTAAACGGAGAATTCAGCACTATCTTTTCTTCACCTGAATGAGCTTATCAGGTAGATGGGACTTTTATTAATACCCCAGGAGTATCTTTTGGACACTTAAAAGTTCCAGCAGCAGCAGCAGCAGTACAGCCACCACCAAAAGGTAAATGCCAAAAGATACAAAAGATTTAGAGTTTATGGTTGCTCTTTGAATGGAACTAAGAAAATATGAAGCAAAAGAAATGAAAGGAAAGAAGCAAAATGTTAAAGTAGTTCGTACTGCAGAGTGACAGGAAGGCTGCTGCTGCCTCTAGAGCCATCATCTGAATCATCATTGTTGTATCTCTCACCATCTCCCTTTGTCTTTCTTCTTGTGTTTGGTTAAGTTTAGCCTACTTTAAAAACACAGGAATAATAACGTGTTCGCCATGACAGAAACAAACAGTGTTCTTAAACTCGTGATGTTTCTATGTATATGTAGAATCAGGCCTTCAGACTTCAGAATTTTTTTTTTTAATCATTCATCTTCATCTCCTTGTCCGTTGCCGGCTCGCAGGGGCAGCTGGCACCACCCAAATCATATCGCACTGTATTGTGAGCCTTCCTGTGGGTGGTGAGCCCACAGGAAGTTATGTGGGTCAAGATGATACCATGCTCAGAGCACCGCAGTGGCAACCTGACAGCTGGTGGATTTGAACCTGAAGCCTTGCAGACCCAAGTGTTCTTCCTCAACCACTAGGCCACCAATGGTGACACTGACGCTCCTTTAATCGACCGTGTTACATCAAGATGACTGTGCTTCATAGTGTTGACGGTTTCTTATCAAGAAGGAAGAAAGGAAAGTAAATTCCTTGACATTGTGACATAGTGATCCACACCACTGCACACAACGAAATGTGACCTCTGTATTTAACCCAACACCGAAGTGAACAGTGGTCAGCTTTGACAGCTTTGGACCTCCATGACAACCTGGCAGTTGGTGGATTCAAAACTGGAACCTTCCTGACCCCAGTCCGGTTCCTTTAAACACTAGGTCACCAAAGGAACATCTCAACTGGTTGTAGAACACATAGAGATTTACTTTATTCTGGTATCCAGATGTAAGATCTCTAGATGTGGTCACTTTCCCTTTCCTGCAGTGTGTTCTGGCTGGACTTAGTTGGTGTGATTAAAGACCCCTTCATTGGTCTCACTAAGGTCACCTGCTAACCCCTTATTGAGATCACAGTTAAGGATGTTCTGTCCAACTTTTATTTATTTAAAGTGCCAAATCACAATAGCTGTTATCTCGAGGCACTGTACACAACAACCATACACTGGAGCAACAATTTTCGATACAAGATACAATAAACCCCCTGCCCTAGACCCTCACACTGGCTGAGACACGACTCCCAAAAAACCCAGTCAGGGGAAAAGGAAGAAACCTTAGGGTGATCGACAGTGGAGGGGATCCTCACCCAGGACGGGCAGTCGGGCGAACTAAACAGTGGCAGAGAAAAATGTCAAGTCCACGACGTCCTGGGTCCAGATCTTGGTGAGTAGGGTCCTTGGGGAGTTGGGTGCAGTCCTGAGTCCGGCCCACGGCAATGGCACTCCATAGGAAAGACAGAGACTCTGGGGACGGACCCATATAACTTCCAACAGGCTCACCAGTTGCAGGGAGACTTGCAATATATTGCAGTGTAAATTGTGTGGCAGTTGTGAAGAACTTTGTGGTAACAACTAGTTTATGCTTTGTTACTGAGACCCAAACCAAGTTGTTTTCTCATTGCAATTTTTTTAAGTAACCTGACCACACCATAAGAGTTTCCCTTGTGCTGTGTGCTTCAAGCGTCAAGCATCACCACAGTCTCGGAGAAGCAGTGCTAGTCACCCAGTTTGGTCAAGAACACATCAGCAACTATCCCTTGAGCTGTCAGGAAGTCCTTAATCGACCATTCATGGGCCAAATGCCATTTGCTTTGATCCACATTTTTGCCTCTTTGGAAAAGGCTGACACTGGTGCTGCTGAATGAAAGGCCTCAGTAATTACTGGACAGACAGTTTTGGAATGTAGGGCATGAATGCTCTGTGTGTCAGATGTTAGATCTCAGAGCAGAACAGAAAATAACTTCACTTTGTTGGGTTTTTGACCACCCTGCCATTAGTTGTATTAAAGTTCTATTTTAAAAGGCTTGGCTAATAACATCAGTACGTTGTAGTGAGCTGGAATAAATTCTTTATTCTTTATAAACTCTTGTCCTTTACCATTATATTTGTTTTATAATGAGCTACTCTTCATATCCACATTGAACAGAGAAGGTCGTGGCTTTGGATGCTGTTAGTCATCGCCGCCTGCTGTGAACTCGTCAGCGTAGAGGAGAAAATAAATGCCAGCTTCTCACACTTGGGTTTACACTTAACATTTAGTTATTATCAGTGCATTATGTGAAACTGTGACCTTCAGTTGCTTCACTATCTCTTGTTCCAAGCGTTGGTGTGAAGCTGTGTCTCAACCAATTTTGAAGTGGTTGACAGAAAAGTCACCTCTCATCCAAGATGAGAGGTGGACAGAAAAGTCCACCTCTCATCATTCAGATCTACCTCTAAGTTGATAAGATCTGGTATTAAGACTCAATAATGCAGTAATAAGTAGAGTGGGTTGCAGGTGGGACAGACCACACCCTATTCCAGGGAGGGTTAAAATCTATGTAGTTTCTCAGTCAAATAATTTAATCCAATTATAAAGTCCATAACAACGTTCAGGGCAACTGAAGATCGTGGGTTTCTTGCAGATGTTTCACCTCTCATCCACGATCATTTCTTGATCGTGAAGTTGAATTGTCTTACACTCTTTGGTGAAGTTGTTGCTGTTCTTTCTCAAGGATTATTTCGGCACAATGTCCTTTCATCTGAGAACCAAAGCGAAGGTTGGGGGGAGTGAAGTTCTGTTTTTTGCATCGCAGGTTGTAGCACAAAGCTTTTTGCAGTCATCACGTTTTCTACAAATCTTCTCCTGCTCCATTAGTCATGATGGGGCACCATGTCCAAAATGATGTGCATGACTCAATCTAAAAATATTAGGATAGGGGGTTACGTCTTCAACAAATCTATCAATCCCCAGGGAGTATCCTTCGGTAAATTAAAAAAAAAAAAAAATCGGGAGTATTGTGGGGGGACCATGCTCAGGGAACTTCAGCAAAAACTTGGCGCTACAAGGATTCAAACCAGGGGCCTTGCGAACCAAAGTCCGTTCCTTAACCATTATGCCACCAACTGCCCCAAGTAGTGAGGGGTATTATACGTGGACCATACCGTAACTCGTTGGCCCAAAGTCAGTGTCCCTGTCATTGGTGTGGAACTCCAGTCACCTTCTGGACAAGATCTAACTCCAGTTGGTTCTTCCCATTGGTCTCACCACCTGCAGGAAGAATCAAAAGGGGGTTGGTATGGTGCGGTGTGATTTGGGTGTTGGTTGTGCAGACTGGTGCACTCTTAACCAGGTAACACAGTAGTACCTTAGATGAGTATCACCTGAGTACTACATTTAAAAATTTTGACTAATTTGTTGTATCTTTTGTATTTGTTATATTTTATTGTATTTTTACGCTCTGGTAACATCCATTGCACTGTCTGTCCGTCCAGGGAGTGGATCCCTCTCCTGTGGTTCTCCCTAAGGTTTCTACCGTTTTTTTCCCTGTTAAAAGGGTTTTTTCCCTGGGCAGTTTTTCCTGACCAGGGTCTAAGGACAGAGGATGTTACCAACCCTGTAAAGCCCTATAAGAGACAGGTTCTGGACCTTAGAGCAAAACTACACTCACTCGGGCAGGAATCACGGGTTAATTTGCTCAGGGCCCAGGAACGTCAGAGGCGCCTGTATGACAGGGGAGCGAAGCTGGGGCACTTTGCACCAGGAGATAAAGTCCTGGTGCTCCTCCCATCTTCCCTTATCGCCCTGTCTCTTATACACATCTGAAAACGCAGAGTTTTTACTTGGCAGAACCTACAGTTCTACACATCTATGCAATAACGGGTTCCGTTAGATTAGATCAAGGATCGTAGTATTTTTCCTCCAACGTTCCGTTATCTTCATCAACACGGTGAATATTCAGTCTTCGTCTCTCATTTTTTTCCATGAATCCCAAACGTCTTCATCTGAAGGAGAATTAATTCCCTCTTTGAAATTGCCGTCTTCAGCGCGGTACAGGAACAAAGCCGTACCTGCGCCGCTGCGTTTGATTAATCATCAAATGTGTGTCTGATGAGACATTTCAAAGGTGCAGACGTTTACTCCTCCGCAGATCTGTCCAATATCTACTTACAACATTGACACATGAGCCGTGTCCTTTTACTAAAGATGCTATTGTGAAGCCTGGTGTTTACTGCTTCTCCCCATTTTAAGCCGTATGTCATGGACAACAACTGTGGATGACGAATAAAGGCAATGATTTATAACAAAACCAAGAAGAATATATACATAAATATATTTGTTCTTCCAGAAAAGGAGCGTAATGACGACAAGGGTATAAATTGTGGGGTTTTTTTTGTTTCAACATTTAAAGCATGCAGAACGATCTCGCCCAGACATGATGGCGGCAACAGCTATATATTGTCCTGATTGGACATGAGCAGCGGCAGGTAATCCTGGTGAGTGATGGCTCTGGTGAATAGCAGGCAGAATGTGGAGCTGAGCTTCATGACAATTGATGCTAATGTTGGCCGTGAAAAAGCAGACACTAACAAATGGTGTCATTAAATCCAGGAATACAATGTGGAGATGCATAAAAGAAAAGAACATCAACTGTCGGGAATAAACGGCAAATTAAATGGTCTCTTTGTTCTGGGATTCTAATTGGGTTATAATTTACACAAGTATGAACTCCATTACCTTTTTCTTGTCATTGTGTGGCTGTCTTTACAAACACAATAACTCATTAAAATGTTTAAAACACATAAACTGTGAAAGCCTTCCATCGATTTAAATTCTTAAATTTCTATATATATTTCTTTAAAGTCTTTAATACTCACTTGTTAGTATTAAACCACTTGCAAGGAAATGACAATGTATTTGCTCATTAAATAGACAATGTTGACATTCTCCGTCTGTGAGATGTAATGAATAAATGATTAACGGTGTGTGGCTGCGGATGATACATGTATGTAAGATGACATCAAGCCACTGCTGCTCCTGTAAAGGCCACATCAGTTGAACGCAAACAATATGTAATTTCCGTCATCAATTACTATTTATTAGCATCAAAGCGCTGCCGCAAAATTGCATCAAATGTGATGAGAATGGATTTTTCCATTTACGTATGTACGGTAGGTAATGAGCAATAAATACACAATATCCGCCTGTACCTGTAACTGTTTATATTCTCTCTTTAAAGCAGTATTTGTCATTTCTGTGACGTGGTCCGTGAATGCACAGCTAAGGGTTACTAGAGCTGGGTTGAAGGTGTCGGTTAATATGATGACAAATGGAGGATTCAGAATGTCCTTGTGCTTTGAAAAGGCGCTTCTAAATAAAATGTTTATTATATATGTGTAAATGTATGTATCTGTGTTTATCTTCTCCTTTCGGGTTGCCAGAGCAAGTGAACAATTTCGTCTCACCCTGTCCTCTGTATATATTTGTATGAGCGTGTGTGTGTGTATATGTGTGTATACAGTGTATATCTGTGTGTATATCTGTGTGTATATCTGTGTGTGTGTGTGTGTGTGTGTGTATATACTGTGTGTGTGTGTGTATATACTGTGTGTGTGTGTGTATATACTGTGTGTGTGTGTGTATATACAGTGTGTGTGTGTATATACAGTGTGTGTGTGTGTGTGTGTATACATATATGTGTGTATATATGTATATGTGTATATATATATATATATATATATATATACTCCTAATGTAGTATTACCAAGGAACCTAATGCGGTGTACAATGTGTGGAGTCTTGTTATGTTTACTGACCTCCATCTGTGCTCAATAAACTGTGTAGTCAGGAGCGAACACGTATTGGTCTTTTATGTAGAATTATGATGTGTGTGTGTATAAGGACCCCAGAATGCTATTGGTTATATTGACAGTCTTATTAAGCCAATTTTCAACTCAAGTCTTGAATAATCACTAAACAACAAAGTAACAGCAACCAGACCAGAAGTGTCAATGGCAACCAACTGGTAGACCTAATGACGAGACTAAACTGAGCACCCTTGAAGCTAACATGGCACAAACCTTAAACTCGGACTCTGAAGATGAAAAGGTTGATGGGTTTGTGGAAGAGGAGTGAACTGAAGAGTGTGTGGATTGATTTGTATTGTAGCTGTTGCAACTAAACAGTGAGTTATTGTGACCATGTTGAACAAAGTTAAACAGATCTGACTACTTACGGTGCGTCCTATGAAAGACAAAAGACAGAAAATAAACCGTTCATTCACAGTTGACGGCTTTCGTGTGTTTTCTTCACTTACCTCTCTGTACTGTATGTTTTCTTGTTCTATATACAACACAATCCTGAAGAGTATGAATGTCACGGTAAAATGTTGCCATCACCAGTTCTGTATCTTTCTCACTGTTCCCTTTCTGGTTAATAAAAAATGTGTAATTCCTGCCCTTTGAAGCCTGGCACCTAAAGAAAATAGAGAGATGTTTGTTCTCGGTAAAACAGTGACATTTCCTCTGCAGCGAGCTGTTCAATCTTTCATGAAAACTCAACAATTGCCCAGGAGCTTCACGTGACTCTCCTGCAGCTTGTGATTCACTTATTGGTGTCATGGAGAAAGCCTGGCTTAGAGGGTTTGTTTTTAAAATCCTGCTGCATTATCTTAGGCTGTGCTTCATTGGTTGGCAACTTATTTTCCAGCTCAGTGGAAATAATAGGGACATGTTGACAAACACTTGATGCAGTTTCCGTTTTTTTTTTTTTTTTTTTTTTTTTTTACTTTACCTCCCTGTCTACCACACCACATTTGTTTAGAGTTTAATCAAACTCACTCAGAGTCTCGCGGTAGAGTTTCTAGTATTTTAAGGAATTGTTTTGGCCTAATGGGCAACGGTGGCATTTATATGCTCAGAATGTTGCTTGAAAAAAAAAAAAAAGGATTGAGAGTCATGAAGAGAACGTCCTAGGTACGTGTAGGTGTCAAAAGTTACAGGAAGTTTTTCAACAAGTCCAGAGTGAGGATATCTCACCCTCTCAGTTTTCTGTAATGTCTGTATGTGATTCATTAATATAGACAAGGTTAGAAGTTAAATGACCAGTGTTGGCAATAATGTTATGAAACTACTTTTCTTTTAATAATAACGTAACGCATTACTTTTCCCATTCAGTAACAGTTATTGTTACTGTGGTGTAAAGGGGTTCGTTACTCGTTACTATCTGTGGTCCAAATGGACATTTTCTCCCGGCCACAGAGAGAGGACTGTATGTCGGTGGAACCTGTCTGCTGCCTGTCAGTGTATGTGTGGTAACTCTTACAGTAATGAGTGAAAGACGGCCGTGCACTAACTGAACCCATGCGTTTAAAAGGAGCATTTGTTTGACATAGGTTAACGTTTCAGGCTAAGCCAATCAGAAAGAGACCTGGGCGGGTCTTCTTGCCTTATAGGGGAATAAACAGCCTCACTCACACACAGCACAAGCACACACCTACAAGCAAGAAGACGGCAAGTTGAAGTTACAATAAAGATGCCTGTCAAAATCTATTCTATTTTGTGCTTATTGTATCACTACATTATGATAGTTGCTACGGAACACAAGACTAAACTTATTTAATGTGTTTTTATGTAAAGTAACTAGTTGTTAGTTACTTTTATGATTTAGTAACTAGTAATGTAACTAGTTACTTTTTCAGAGCAGTAACTAGTGAAGTAATAAGTTACTTTTTAAAGTAACTTGCTCAACACTGGTTATTATAGATAGATGAATAGATCGAGATTCATTATGGCTATGGCTAGATAAAGACATTATGGCTCCATTAGCAGTACAAAGAAATCCAAGAAATTACGACAGAGACATGACTAGAATGAGTGGGATAGAGTGATCCACAAATGAGAAAAATTGCTGGTGACCTGGTGTTTTCCTACTACACTTCAACGTCTCATGGACCTCATGACTAGATCATTTATGTAGGTCAACTTTGTCAAGAATATGGAATTTATTTTTAACGCCACAAAGACAGGAGAGATTTACTCTAAGAGTTCATCTGGGCCATCACTTTGGCCCAGAGGCAATGTCTCTGTGGTGTAAAACTCTAGGGTTCACCTCCTGGGCAGGTTCAAATCCTGGTTAGGGCGGTTGACTTCCAGTGGGCTCACCACCAATTGTGTAGCAGTTGTGAGGATTGTTGTCCCAACATTGGATAAGTGGGTGAAAATGGATGTTGGATGGATGAACTTGGTCTGTTACAACAATAACAATGGAAGTAATGACGTAAAATTGCTCCATGACGCTGAATTATGTTAATTTTGAATAGAGCATGGGTAGATGAACAATATTTTCATGGTGGAGCAACAAAACTGTTGATGACAGTGATGTGAATTTTTTTTTTTTTTTAAATCAATGGTATTTCCAGTCTTTATGACACTTTCCCCTTTTTTGAAATATGATGAAAACCTATTTTTAATCTCAAACCTGCTTTTATAATAAGCAGGTGCTCTGAATTTATGTAAAGCGCGAACACGTCCTCAGACGACCGTTGGATTTTCTTTTATATTCTTTAATAGCACTGTTTAAATGTCACTTGCACAATATTACCTCACCTCCCTACATGCGGGCGCTCAGGAATAACACACTGTCACCGCCATCTCAGAGTTTCTTACATTTCCTGCACTGACATCCACAGCCACACATCACCGACAAAAATAATGCTTTCTGTTTTTTATTATTTATTTATTGTGAATATTTCCGTAGTAAAGTCGCCGACTGTAGTCTCAGGGATACAGAGTGAGGCACAGACAAAATTAATAAATAAATGTACCTTTTACACACAGTGCTGGCGTTTAATAAGTGGAAGGACAATCTAAAAGTTCATGCACGTAATTCGCAAAACACTGACATTAGAAACCACCTTGTGTTTCCCTGTAAGGATCAGTCTACATGGCTGCGTTGATATGCAAGCTATTTATCGATAATCAGCAGAAATGATTCCGGAATAGCACTGCAGTTGCAGTGTGTCAGAAAAAAAACTCTAAAGCATGGGTGTCATCCTGAAATTCCCTGGGCCAGGATTTAAAAACTGGGAGAATGTCATGAGGCAAACAATCGTTTGCTTTTGTTGAAAAATGTATGGCAATTGTTCTTGTTTTCCCTTTCGGGTGAGTTAGTGGCCTAATGGTTAAGGAAGCGGACATGGGTCCACAAGGCCCCCACGTTCAAATTCCCCTACCGCCAATTTACCACTGAGGTCCACTGAGCAAGGCACTGCCCCCACTCACAGCTCCCTGGCGTTCAAAGTTGCCCACTGTTCACTTTGGTGATGGGTTAAAGACAGAGGTCACATTTCGTGGTGTGAATCACAATGACAAGGAAGTTTGCTTTCCTTTCTATTTTTTCTCATATGGAAACAAACTGAACTTCTGCTTACACACTGTATTTGGAATAACAAAAGCTTACTAGTATAAACACATTCATTCATTCATTCATCATAATCTAACTTATCTGCTTGGGCCAGCAGTCTCCACAACTGCCACTCAAATCACACTGCACCATAATGTGAGCCTTTCTGTGGTTGGTGAACCCAGAACACCTCAGTGGCAACCTGGCATCTGGTGGATTAGAACCTGAAGAATTGTGACACAAGTTATTAAAAACACATTAATATTGAAATACTACTACTACTAATAATAGGTTTTATTTAAAAACGCCTTTCACTCAAGGACACTTTACATGGTACATTTAAAACAAACAATAAAAATCAATAAATAAAACAAGATAAGACGGGTCGAGAAAGAAGTAAAAGTGAGAACGCACAGCGAAACAAGGAATATGAAGGTGGGGAGAAAATCAGTGTTTCAGAGGTCAGGTGGGAGGGTGTTCCAGAGCTGTGGAGCAGAGTGACTGAAAGCTCTGGACCCCATGGTGCTGAGGCAGGCAGGTGGCACAGAGAGGTGGATGGAGGAGGAGGATCTTAGGGACCGAGTAGGGATGGTGACGTGCAGAAGGTCAGATAAGTGGGGAGGGGCGAGGTTGTGAATGACTATGTATGTAAACAGGACAAGTTTGTAACGGATGCGGTATTGTATAGGGAGCCTGTGAAGGTCAGTGGTGATGTGATGGTGGTGTGGTTGTTGAGCGAGGGGCGGAGTCTGTTTATGTTGCGGAGATAGAAGTAAGCTGTGCGAGTGGTGTTATTAAGGTGTGATTTGAAAGAAAGTGTGCTGTCGAGGATGATGCCCAGACCTGATGAACTGTCAATGGTTAATGAAAAACTTTTAACTACGGATAAGGTTGAGTTAGTGCCGAGAAGAAGGAGTTCAGTTTCGTTACCGTTTAATTTGAGGGAGTTAGCGGTGAACCAGGTTTTAATTTCGTAGAGGCAAGAAGTGAGGTAGGGGGGTGGGAGTGTGGAGCTGGGTTGCAGGGGAGGTAGAGCTGGGTGTCATCAGCATAGCAGTGGAAGTGGACATTAATTTTGCGAAAGATTTGACCAAGTGGGAGGAGGTAGATGATAAAGAGAAGAGGCCCCAGGACAGATCCTTGTGGCATACCTGTAGTGACTGTGGAGGGTTTTGATGTAAAGGATTTCAATTGTATGTGTTGTGTTGTGTTTGTGTGTGTGTGTGTGTGTGTGTGTGTGCGTTATCTGTGAGGTAGGTATGGAACCAGCTGAGGGGAGTGTGGGAGAGCCCGATGGAGGAGAGTCATCTGAGGAGGGTGGGGTGTGAAATGGTGTCAAATGCAGCGTTCAGATCCAGGTGGATGAGGATGGAGATGAGACCGGAGTCTGCTGCGATGAGGAGATCATTGGTGATTTTGTGTAGGGCAGTCTCAGTGCGGTGATAAAACACTCAATAGTCATAACTGTTTCTTATTTTGTCGTTTTAGTCCAGTTTAGATGAGAAGATGCAGAGAACAAATCCTGAAAAAGCAACAAGCCTAAAGGAAAAGAGGATCTGTAGTCTTTCCAGTTCCTTATTTTATGTAATTTTATTCCCAGGCAACAGAAATATGTGCTATAATATAACACAAACACAATAATGCTGTCAATTCTGTTAAATTGGGTCAACCCAAGTTCACATCTGATATGATCCCCAAGCCAAATACAATTACAATGCGGGCCAGATTTGGTCCTCAAGCCTGAATTTGACACTGAAGGCTGGAGGACGTCTGAGGTTTCCACACACCAAACTTATAATCCACTGTTTTCTTCAGGAAACTTTTATGAGCAGTGATTTATAAAACCATCAGAGGAACCATAGGCTGCAGGGCACCTGCAATGAAATTCAAAATTTTTCATAAATTTTTATGTGTGCCCTTTTTAACTTTTTCTTTTTCTGTACTTCCCGTGTCGGTTGGATTCTTGTTATGAGGGAAGTGTCTTCGGAGGTGGGTGGTTTTACCTTTCGTGTTTAGTTCCTACATGAACATGGGTTTTTCATCGGAACCTTCAGTAGGTAGGTCACACAGCCACAGATGTTTTAGTCAGGAGTGTATACGGGTGAAAGGGCAGTGAAAAGCTCAGTGTTGCTGAGGAGAATACATAATCTAGGACAGCTGCATCATGGGATTGAATAAGAAGACACTGGTAAATATCGTCGGATCTCGCATGCAGAGAAGTCCACTTTAGTCCATGATGACTATGCCGAGCGAACTGGGTTTAATCCTACAGTATACACAGCATAGCAGCATCTGGCCATTTGGGCTTAGTTGGGTATAAACTGTGCAGGAGTGCAGAGGAGGGGAGATTAAATATTCATGATACAGCACAATTAAGACGGCTCAATAACTCAAGCTGGACTGATTAAACAGTCGTGTGTGTCCATCATGCTCCTCATCCTGGGACGTAATCCCAGGCCCGTTGGTTGTTCTGTGAACGAGCCAAGGTAGTTCTTGGAAGAGCCTGGTGTCTGCGCAAGTACAGGATGGACTGTAGGATTTACATTAGTGCTGTTACTGTGAATGCAGGCGGTTTTATAACCACAGCATCACAACTATGTGTTCTTGAATATGTGGCATTTATTTAGATAATTTATTTTAGGGTCTAGTGGAATGGGGTCTATTACTCTATTATCCCCTTTTTTGGTAGTTAAGATAAAAAAAGGCATACAGCGAGCAAAGACAGTACACATAGCACAGACAATGTATGGCAGTCTTTGTTGCCCAAAGATTGGGGCGTGACCCGCAGATGGGTCTAAGGAGTGGGTTTTGGGACGTCTTGCATCCTGATTCCTTCCTCATGTGTTGTTATAAGCTTAGTAACACATTTTGTTCAGATATCACACAGTCCCCAATGAAATTTTCTTCAGTATTATTCAGTCATGGTTAATGGTTGAAGAATAATGTCTATTGACTTGGCAGGTAGCACTTATTTTGATGCTACAGTGATGTTATAGTAATGGATGAAGACATTTGCAATAGATTCACAGCAGATTGAGACATCTGAAGTGTTGTAGATTGCAGACGTCTTAGACCTGCATAAAGTTCTGAGGTTTTGCATCAATATCGGGGTTCTTACATTTTTTCAGCCTGTGATTTTTCATTATTTTTCAACAATTTACCAAAACCTTTTTCTTGAAATTCAGCAACTAAACAGAATTATTTCATTTCGATGTGACCAACAACAATTATTTACCGTAGGACTGATAAAGTCCATATTTGAAATGTGTGGAGATTTGATGAATTAATTACCTCCAATGTGTCCCATGACCATTTACATTACAGAAATTTGATTTTATTGAGATTATTGATCAAACAATGGATATAATTCCTTGACTACTCCAAAACATCCACAACAACAGGGCCTGGAATTTTAAAACTCAGAATTCCTCATGATTCCAGGTTTTTCGTGACATTGAGAACATTGAGAACCCTGCAGAATTGTAACTTCCTTAGTGTTCCACCCAGCCCACTAGATAAATTCTGAAAGTGAAGCATTGATGCTTTATGTTAATGATGTTTTATATACTATTAATTAAAAATGAATATGTTCTATTGATCCTGTAGTTATTTGCTGGAAAATGAAGGGAAAATATATGGACTCATTGTTGAGCTATGATTCTACTGGTCCAACCCATTTAACCCACATATAATCAGGCTGTATTGGACCCATGGTCTGCACAGTAGTGTCTTCACAGTAAGATACTGTAATAAAATGTAATGGTGCAAAACTCATTTTTACTTCTTTTCCTTTCGGCTTGTCCCTTTTTCAGAGGTTGCCAAAGCGAGTCAATTTCTATCTCCCCCTGTCCTCTGTATCTTCTACTCTAACTCCAACTACCTCCATGTCCTCCCTCACTGCATCCATCAGTCTCCTCTTTGTCTCCTACTTGGTAGCTCCATCTCTATCATTCTTCTACCAATGTATCCACTGCCCCTCTTCTGATCATGTCCAAACCAACCTGTCCATCTTTGTCTCTCCTAAAGAGCACCTCCTTCATACCAGGGTCCATATCAAGAATACAGTTCTGTACAAAAGCTGGTTATAAATGGAAGACTGTACAGATGTAACTAGTCCATAACATATTAATCCATGTTACTGAAGTTTATTATTTATTATTCAATTTATTTATTATTCATTACTGTTTAATACACAAAATTTACTTCATCAAGTTGAGAAATGCTTTGTAAGCTTTGAAGGGCCATGCAAGATTTCTTGCTGGGCAGCATTTGGCCCTCGGGCCATGAGTTTGTTCTAATGTGTTTGTGTCTGTGGTGTTAGTTGTCCCCATGTCTGGTGTAACTGATGTCAGGTGTTTTCATAAATGCACAAAAATACTCAGTTCTTCTTGCAAAGACAATGATAAACCTCTATGAGTATTTATTAAGTCAGATCTGGTGATACTGTAACATGTAGACTTTTATTACAAATAATACTGATTTGATATTAGGGACTTTTAAACACTTCTTTTTGTTTCTTTTTTTTCTGTTTTTTGAAAATAATCAACATCCATTACATTTCATATGAAATACTAGCATGGTCCCTTCAACAAGCAACCAACAGAACTCCAGACTGTCACTAATGCGCCACAATAATTACAATGACTCTGAATAACAGTTGTTGTTCATCAGCAAAATTCTTAAAAAAAAAAAAAAAAATTACAATAAAAATGGTCTATTTTTAGGAGGTATAGTTTTCGGGAGGTGCACTGGGTTTTCACACCAGGTGGAGAACTAAAGAAAGATATTGGAAGCAAAGAAAATGTGGTCAAGTTGGAATAAAAAAAACAAAAAACAAACAGACAATAAATATCTGTTAATGGCGACCTCAAAAACACAGGTTAACTTGTGACATGCAGCACAACCATACTGTCTGCACATGGTCAAACACGCGAGTGTGTGAAAACTATAATGACACACTGGCTCTAAAGTTCAAAAACGTTTCTATTTTCTCCAAATATACACACATTGATTCTCTTCTATATCACTGTAATATTGGATTACACCCTCTGTTTTTCAAAAAAGTAGGTCATTTGATTGCAAACATTGTTTTTTTTTAAGTACTCTGACAAAAAAATTAAGTACTCTGAAAAAAAAAAAAAAAAAAAATCAACAGTTCTGGCATCTAAATGAACCCGACAACATTATAAACTATGCCATACTGAGTCAAATAAACGTCACATATTCAGCTTTACATGTTTCTGGTGTATCTTTTATACATTGACTTCATAAAGAAAGAGAATAAATATATTTCCGACCCATTTTTCATTATACTTTTACATTTAAACAAGATCATATGCTGCAGTATTTTTTAATAGTTTTCCAAACGAGCTGATAACAATTTGAGAGTGAAGAAAATTAATTTAAAAAAAAAAGAGGTTTGAGGGGAAAAAAAACAAGAGTGATGACAGGGTTTGTGCTTTAGTTCTTTTAACTGCGATGGCTATTTCTCTAAAGGTTTGCAGTTACAAGTTCATGTCAAAAATACTCAGTGAACTCGGGTACGGTGTATGTGTGTGGATATATATATACTGTATAACACAATCCAAATCCAAAATGACTTTTAAACGTGTTGACCTGTACGACTAATACTGCATCCTCATCAGATGCAACTGGCTTATTTGTTGTTTGATTTCAAGAGTAAAGAGTTAAACGTCCCTTTTTTTCTTCTGTATAACACGTATCTGTAATGGCGTCTCACCACTCACGCAGGAAGTACGGCTTCAAACGAACGAGGCTGACGCTTTGAAAAGAAAATGCAAGCGTTTTTTTTTTTCCTTCTCTTTAAAAGTAGGTTAATTCCACGTCTAAGGTACTTTTTAAGGCATTACAGTACAGTGTCTCTGTTTACAGCGAGTATTGAAGATGCTCCCGTGAATGAGTCCGGTTGAAAAAATTAAAACTCTGGCGATGTTTATCGTCCTTGTTTCCCCAGGTTCTGCTTCTATACGGTCTCATCATTTATTCTACACGGCAACTCTTTTCTCATCTGCTCATTTCCAGCGCTTTTGGATGTTGTTTAATGTTTCGTTTAATCCTATTACGAAGAAAGAAATCCTAGATTACATTAAAGTCATGGACTTCGGCTCAGTTTTTTTTTTTTTTTTTTAATACTCCTCAGCGCTTCTAGTTGTCTGTTTGTGTTTAAGACTTGTTGTTGATGTATTAGAAATACTGTTTCTTTTTTTGTATGGTGGAGAAAAATACTGCACTACTGTTAGAATGCTGCTTTCAAGTATCATGCTGAAGTTGAAAACCATAGAGAAAAGCGACCTATATTTTCAGCAACGACCTGTAGGTGGAGACTGTAAATCAGGGCTTTGAACCAGTTGAAGGAACGGATAACCAGAAACTTTTGGTATTTGTAACGGACACAAAACCAGCAAACATAATTTTTATTT
This sequence comes from Paraplagusia blochii, assembly GCA_016785265.1. NCBI lineage: Eukaryota > Metazoa > Chordata > Actinopteri > Pleuronectiformes > Cynoglossidae > Paraplagusia > Paraplagusia blochii. Next base: position 111,948 of record JAFBJS010002232.1, on the reverse strand, counting down.
TGTTACGGAATGGAATCTAATCTAATGGTAACAGGTCGTTATACTGTTATAATGGTTAAAACAGGTTGTTGTACATAAAAGGGTTTATGTTTTTTGTTCTAACCGGTTTGAGAACGTAACTTTCATGGTGAAACCCAAAACCAAAAATGTTAAAATACCATTTCTGTTCCAGACCGATTGGCAAAAAAAAATTCTGGTTCAAAGCCCTGGCTACCGTAGATTGTTCTTAGGAGAAAATAAATCTGATTGCAGGTCACACAGTATATTTTATGAAAAAGAACGA
>JAFBJS010002232.1:86695-104668 GCA_016785265.1 Paraplagusia blochii | reverse complement strand
TACTATAGATGATGTTTTGGAAATTATAAGTCATAAGTGCTGCGTTAAATGTTGCATGTTGCAGTGCATTTGCAATGATATTTTAACTTCTGTTTGAAAGATTTTATATAGTGCCGACGGTAAAGGTTCTCAGTGGAAATTCCCATTTAGCTCTGGTAAACTTGTACATTTTGAAAATCTGTGATTTTGCAGAGAATCCATCCTCTAAATTACTGACATGTTCCATCCGAAAGCCCCAGTCCTGACAGTGGTCAGCCTGGCAGGATGCAAATCCTCCTGAGGGTGCAGCTTCCACTGAACTCGCAGGTGGGGGAGGAGTTGAGTATCCCTGACCATCAATCAATGGCCTCTGGTTCTCCACCAGCAGCTCCCCCAGGAGAGACCACAAGAGACAACCCAGAGCCAGAACTCATCCTGCACGGGCTACGCTGTAAATCAGGTTAAATCCTGTTACATGGAAGGTTCACAGCCGCCACCAAGGGTGTCTTTAAGGCACAATGGCAGAATATTGATTTATAAGATTTTTTTTTTTTGGAAAATCCTTGGTTTTCACTGCTCTTTGAGGAAAAATGGAAGCTAGTACTGTTTATGTCGTCTTAAAATACTAAAGCTACGTACACCCCATTGACTAAAGAAGAGATAACCGAGACAATCTCTATTTTTGCCCTCGTCTGAATCCCACATTCTTCTTCACCTACCTCTTGTGACCTGCCATTTAACGTCGTTGCACCGCTGACCTATCAACCCATTGAGCTCATTCTTCCTTTTCCCATTCACTTCTACTGTTTTCCCACCAGTCCAGTCTTCACCATGACCAGGTACCTTAGTCAAATCCCACCAACCCTCCATGTCTCACTCACTTACTCTGTTCATCACACCCTGTTGCTCCACAGAGTCCTCATTCACATGAACCTTCCGGCTCATTAGGCCCAACAATTATTTACATTAGTGTTACTAATGAAATGCCTCCATTTATAAAATAGCCTTCAGAGATCATTTACCCTCCTTCGCCTCCCAGCGCTGCCATATCCTCCATTTCCACCGCACACTCAACACTCTGCATCCTCCTTCCTGCCAGTTATCACCACCCACCATAGTGCCTTTCAGGGACCTGGCTCTAATAACTCCACTTAGCAACAGTACCTGACTGGGTGTGTGAGAAATGGGCGATCGGATAGCTCACTGAGTGGGCTTCAAGTCAGGCAGGCTTTTGCCTTCAGCCTAATTAATCAACACCTCTGTATCATATTTGGAGACGTAACAAGATTATTCCTCTCACTCCCCTGTGTTCTGTTTGTTTACTAGAAACTACTTGATCCATATTTTTTATATATATACACTGTATATTTGCCAGAAACACATACAAATATCTGGTATCATTCTAGTTGTGCCAAACTTATCCATTCAAAACTAATAACTGTAGACCAGTGGTGTCAAACTCATTGTTTTTCTAGAGGGCCACATCAGTATTACAGTTCCTGTTGGACGGCCGGTTGTAAACATAAGTCTGCATACATGCAACCTCAGCATGACTTATAAAAACATTTTTCTCCAAATGATTATCATTCATCCAAGATATATAATTATTGTTTATAGTTGTGTAATTAAAATATAATCTATCAGGTTCAGAAACTCAGCTGCATGGACATATTAAATGCTTTTAAAGCTCCCGCGGGTCATACAAACTGACTTGGCGGGCTGCATTGGGCCCACGAGCCTTGAGTTTGAAACATATGCTGCAGAGACTGAGATTTATAGAATGCACTTAAAAAAACAAGCCAAAAAAACTCCCTAAAAGTGTGATATTTTTCTATTATATTTTGATATACATAATTGGGTCAGGGTCCCTTAAATATAATATAATGATTATAAATATAAGGTTGTTAATTACATTAGGATGCATTTAAGGATCTAATGTTTTCATTGGATAAGGAATCATCATGTTGACCACTTTGTTTGCAAGGTTTATGGTGCAACTTTTACAAAAGGTGACTTCATTGATAGTTTCTCAACAGGCCTGCCTGCAGTCCAGATCAGTCTGCACATTCTGTGAAAAAAAAAAAAAATTTCTAGAATGGAAACTGCAGCAACGGCAGTGTTGGGCAACAGAACTCGATAAAGGTCAGACATCTGACTTGAAATACAACTGAAATCCCTCCATTTTAATCCTGAGTGACTGCAGCTAACATTTGAAATCAAAAGTCAAACGGGTTCTTTCATTGTCCTTTCCTTTTTCATTCAACTCAAAACCATTTTCCACCGTCAAAATACTTGGCATGGGGGACAGAAATAATCACAGGAGTTTTGTTTCGGCGCGAGTATCCTTGGAGGTATCGGGAATTTACTGACTCAGCCCAGTCCTGGCATTGACAGCAGCAATTTAGCCCCGTTATGAGCAGCGTCTTTCAACAAACTGACGCTGCTCAGATCTCCCCAAAGGTCTGATAACATCTCCAAGAGGCAAACCACTTTAGCTGCTCTCCCTTCCCCTCTCCACTCCTCTCCACTCCTGCCTCACCCCTTTGCCAGCAGCTCCATCCCAAAATAGCAATATCCCACTGTTACGTATTTGGGATTATGATAACACCGCTCCCTTTTATCAGCCTCCATTATGCTGCCGATAACAGCGGTGCCAAATGTAGAGGGTTAAGTGCATTTTACCCGTGATGAATATGAGATAACTTTATCAGTGCAGACTGCCTGGTTATCACAGTTCACCTGGGGCTAGTTGAACCTGACTGGAATGCATTGGCATTGATTGTCTCTCCACAACAGCCAGAGTTTATCCGAATGGTCAGTCTGTGCATGAACTCATCCATTTCTGTGTTCATATTTACTTTCCCTCAGCTTTTAATTGATTCTCATTCATAGATCAGATTGAGAGCTTACAGAAAGTGTTGACTAAAAAAAAGCGGGCAAAATCAATTGCCAAGTGATCAGTAAAGTGCAGTGGTGTATTTCCAGTTCAGCTGCAGGAAGAGAAGGGCAATTCAGCAGAGGCATTTGCAGAACGTTTGTTTTTCTTTTTTTATTATTTCTTTCTCCCTCGCTGTTACCTACCTGCCTCGGATAGCGTACGCCTATAGGCTGAGCGTGTCACACATGAAATATTCCTTTATTATTCTAAGACAGAACCATAGGCGATGTGAGCTCTCTAGTTTTCTTCTCCACACCTTGCTGCTGACTGCCTGCAGGAAGTTCAGATAAAAGCTATAGTCTCCAGAAGTCAGCACCATTGATTCAAAAGAGTATTTTCTACAGCACTTTCAGGCAGCGCAGGAGCCCAACACCCAATTCAATCAGGGCTTTGTGGAGGTGTCTCACTGAGTGACTATGTGTGAATACGACTTTATGATTCTCCCACTGGGAACTCTGTAAGTTCAAGATCTTCAAAGATCGTCTTGGTCGTACACATGTAGGGGGGTTGACTGACTCAGGCCAAATAAACACAAAATGCAAAGAGTGGATTGGAATCTAATGGCATGTTGTAATAGGAGAGATTGGAGATCAAATGTTCTATAGTTTAGGACGGTAACAGTCATGGATAATGGTTGAAATACAGATCACTGTAACCTGGACATCCAAGTATTTTACTGAACCAAAAACAGGTGGAGACCCCGAACTTTGGCTAAGACTGCAGATAATCACATACAATTTATACAAAATGTTACCATGTGACAGCCTCCTGGGCCCACCGCCCACAAGATGGTGCAGTGTGATTTGGGTGGCAGTGGAGAAGACTGCTGCCCAATGACTTGGAAATGGATAAGCAGATGAAAATGAATAAATAAATGCAATCCAAAGATAACTTCCAATGGGCTCCGCACTCACAGGAACACTCACAGTATGGTGCAGTGTGATTTGGGTGACAGTTGTGGAGATTGCTGCCCCGTGGCTTAGAAATGGATAAGCAGATGAAGATGAATGAGCTGGTACCAACTCTGGTACTGGGCTACAGCGGCAGCAGTAAAAATAATTTATTATAATTAAGGATGGGTTAAGGAAATTCTATTAAACTCATTCAAAAGCCATTTTTTTAAATTTTGTAAATCTCAATCATTTCACTATTAATTGTAACAATATTTACCTGCATGTTATTCAGAGTGTGAAAATGCTCTGATTTTTAGATGTGAAATATCGATCACTAAAGACGCACCGAAAACACGCAGCTGTTGGCAGTTTTGGCTCCTTGGAATTCTTATCATTTAATTTGTTCATCTCCGTGTATGAATAAAATTACCCACTGATTTAATTCCACTCATGATCTTGTTCTGACATGTGGCATAAATATTGAAAACGTAATAGATTTCCCTCCAAATCTGCTCATCTTTGACCATTTAACCTTAATTAAATTTGGATTTACAATGTGACGCAATGCTTAACAATTCATGGGGAAAAATATATCAGTGTCAGATAAAGCTGCAAAAATAAAATAAAATAAAATATAGGAAATATCAAGGTTGTCAAACAAAAATGCATTTCCAGGTAAGGTCGTGAGAGTTTCCCAGGCTTTTGTGTGTTCTGTAAGCGAGAACGTTTGTGTGAGTCCTGCTCAAGGCAACTGTCATTTACTCTGCTTTTAGACTTGTGTTTTTCAAACAAGGTCCTTCTTTATTGAGTGCAATCATTGAAGGGAGTGACTAAGCATTTGCTGTCATTTAGCTGCTGGATTGGCTGCTTGTTTATCACTGCTCACTCCAGCGAGCTGCGTGTATAAATACAGCACATTCGCTCTAAAGTCATATACTTATTTACAAACACATATACTTATTTACATTTTCTGTCACAAAGCTGTCATAAAATAAAGGGTTGAAACTTTGCTGTAAATGGAAAGAAAACAAAAATCTCTTTTTGAAAAAAAAAACAAAAAACCTCATTGTTATAAAAAAAATCAATTTTCTCTTTGTTTTTTTTTTTTGGAAACTTTTTCAGGTTTAACTGCAGAACTGCCATATCACAAAATGTTCAACTGAGGAGCGTAACAAACGCTCATTAATTCCAACACGCTCCCTCCTGCTATGATTAATGACAACTGTCTTACTTTAGTCCAACAGCTGCATGTACGCAGTAATTGAATAATTCTTCACCCTAACAACAAATTTAGTGAATCCAGATTTTTTTTTCTTACAGATTACTTTCAAGGGTGTGTTTTTTTGTTCTTCACTTGCACAAAAAAAAACTACCTGGTAATACTAGAACTGAACTAATAGAAGAACTGTCAGTATATTTTATTCTATTCTTCTCTGGGAAGATCATCATTTTCACCTGAAAGTTTAAGCCAGGCGTACAATGTGAAATTTCATTTAATCGTGGCAGCAATGTGGTGCTTACACTGCAGCCAACGCTGCTTTGGCTTAAAGCGTCTGTCAAATGTATTGTAATAATGCAATATAATATAATGTAAATAAAGATGATGACAATGAGGAAGATTATTGTTGGTTTATTCAAGGTCATGGCAAAAGGTTTAGATGTCTGCAGCTGGACTTCTTGGAGTTGAAAGACGTTTCATTCCTCAACTGAGGAACTTCATCAGTTTCTGGTTGATGTCAGAGGGAACTCTAGTAGTTCTACTCCTCTAGAACCACTCCCTTCACCACTGGACAAAAGTGTGAAGATTTGATTTGGTCACAGCTTTATGAGAGAAGCTGCTCCAGATAATAATGGGCAGTTTTCGTGCCACATGTCCAGATGTGAATGGGAGTCGTTGTCTCACCCGTCTAGAGAAGACTGCTCTGGTATTGATGAGTAGTTAAAATTCCTAGGACGGGACCTCAAGCTAGAATGGTCTGCAGCAGACAATTGATGATGCAGACCACCTCCCCCCTTCTATTCAAGTGTTGTTGTTCCAGATGGGCATAGATGGCTCATTCACTCCTCTCTCAAATCTCCTGTCCTCCTTGTCCAAAATATGCACACCCGAGTCCTTGAAAAGTCTTCCGTCTCAAACAGCTGTGACCAAAACAACTCTTCACAAATTTGTCCAGTGGTGAAGGGACATCATCAAGAAACTGATGAAGATCCTCAGTTGATGAATGAAATGTCTTTTAACAATCATGAGGCGATAATCACTCTTAACTAGGGATGTCCGATATATCGGTCCACCGATAAATATCAAGCCGATGTTAGCATCATTATTATTAATATCGGAACATATCGGTATCGTTTTTTCCACTGGTATTCAAAATCCGATGCTGCAAAGCCGCGGCTGCAAATGCGCTGGATTTCCTCATGGGATACTGATTCACGAAACTAACACTTTGACCGTCACGTGATTAATGATGTCATCTTAAAGGGACAGCTACAATGAGCCATGCTACAGTAAATGTCCGTGGTCTGGACTTTTTTGTAGATAGAAAACTGTAATTATTGGTGTCTGCAAGGAGCTGGTCATGTGAGGGTGGGGGTAAGATTTTAAAACTTTATCGTGACGCAGTGAAACGACGACAACGCAGCAGCTGCAGCAGCAGCTGTCTCTCTCTCTCAGATTCAGAGTTAAATAGAGTAAAGAACAGAGAAGAGGAAAATAAATCAGACAAACTTAACGAAATTCATCGTCCTGGAGAACCAGACGTTCTCTCCTGTTCAAGACATTGTTTTTACTAAACGTGTGGAGTTTCTGTAGCCGGGCTATGTCAGGATTAATTGTATTTTAAATTGTATTTAAAGTCTCAGTCTCCTAAAAGTATTTCTGGGACATTTGCCAGTGAAAAGGATTCAATGTCGTCTCTTTTTTTTTTTACACTTATACTGCAGCTGTTTCTATCTGTGCCCATTTATATTGACTATTGTTGTGAGGCTGAATGAGCCCAGTTTAAAATGTTAATCAATGTTCATGGAAAGTTCTTCTGTCCAACACCAGATATTTGTTGTTTACATCAATGCTGCTCAAAGAATCATAGGACTGTTTCAGACAAAATGGTAAAAAAATAAAAGTGTCATTTTTCCATAACTTATATTGAAGTAGTGTGTTTATGCTGTACACAGTTATTTATAGAATACATTTAATTTGGTATCGCACTAATTCAGGGGAAATTAGCTTCCTATATCGGTATCGGTTTATATCAGTTAATGTTATAAGTTTTCTATCCACAAAAAAGTCCTTTACTGTAGCATTGATCCATATATCGGACATCCCTACTTGTAACCAACAACTGCAAGACCTAAGACCTAAGGTCAATTAGGCCCCGATTTTCGCATGACTGCAAAATCGCGACAAAATCTGCAGTGTACGCTAGCCTTTACTCAGAATATTATGGTCAAAAAAGTACAACATGAAACACTGGAAGTAGTTTCTTGGAATGATAAGACTTGCTGTTTAGTCAGGTCAGGGTTTGAAACTGTGATGAACAGACAAATATTAAGAAAATTGTTTGACAATAAAAGTTCTATTCTTGTTTCTGGAATATATGCTTTGAACTCTTTATGTCATCAACAGAATTTCATCTTACTTGCTCCTCTCAGAAGGCAAACTGTCGCTGCGATAGAACTACAACAAAGGCCTGTTGCTATGCAGTCAATTAACAAAATTAAGATAAAACTGAACAGATGTTACATTTAACTCCCTGATATATGACAAAATATCAAGCATAAGAACTACATTTATGCAAAATGCTAATGTTTGGCCTCATGTGAAACCACTCGGGAAAACATGTTCCCTGCTATTCCATCCAGCCTTCTCTCTTTTTTGTGGCTCTGAATACAAAACACTCCAGTTTGACCTGACACAGCAACACTATAACCTTAATGCCGACAAATGACTAAAAATACATCTTATTACAAGACTAGCAACAAAATATAACAGTACATTCTGTGGTTGCTGCTTCCAACTTCCCTTATTGAATGTGCAAGTGTGTTCTTGTAATCTATAGGCATGTGGGCGGGTTCAGGAAGACACCGTTTATCATTAAGGAGGTACTTGCTGCTGTGGTGCGCTGAGCCCTCAGATTATTTTTTCCAGAGGCCTCTCCCAATGACCTTTCTTCATCATTAGTGGACGGATATGAAGAGCGTCCAAGGCGAAAGCCTTGAAAGAATCATCAGCTACAAGGCCAGGAGTATGTTAAGGGGTTAATGGTTTGTGTTGTAGGCCTTGAGATTTTTATCCTAAGGGCTTATATTTTGAATCCTACATGGTGGAGAGAAAAGCGGAAGGAAAAAAAAAAAAAATTCTGACACATACTGGGAGCTGTGCAGGATCCATGAATGAGTCTATTTTGTACGCGCTGTGCAAAAAGACAGGAGGAGTGTCATTAACTGTCAGCTACACCCTTCCACCCGTCTCACGCTAATGCACTCACCATGGGCCACTGTGAGCACACTCTGCACATAAGTGTTTGTACAGTCGGAGGACTTGGCCGATTCCGCTCTAAACTCTCCGTTGCCACTGGAGCAGTGTATCCTGTTGGATGACACCACTCAACCTCACACTGAGAGTCCACAGAATTCCAAAGACCGAGCCCCTTCCACAGCAATGTTGAGAATTCCAAACAGCTGGGAAATCAAGTCGATTGAAGCGGCCTCGTTTAATGGGCAGACATCCAAGCAATTTCCCCAAAGTGAATGCCATTTCTGAATGTCACGACCTTTTCTAACTGCGTTTAAAAACCTCCAAGGTCTTCAAGGTGCGCTCTGTCAATAAGAAGATTTTGAAGACCGGGAGTCAACGCAAAGAAAAGAGAAGCGATGCATATGCTCAGCTCCCTGAGGTTGTATTTCCCCCGTCATCTGTTGTTGGCTGGATTGTCAACTTTTTTTTTTAGTCCTTGAGGCTTTTGACGAGTGATGGAGGCAGAGTTTGTGTGTCCATCTGTCAGAGTCTACATGTGCTAAACAGTCATCTGCAGCAAATTACAAGAAAAAAATTAACAGGAAAGTCCCTTAAGGGATAAGAATGCAACATTTATTACAAGTATTTTTTTTTTCCACTCCTTACCCACAGATACGCCTACAGGGATTTTTCAGATATAACCCCAACCCCCCCCTACTCTATCACTGAGTAGTACAGTGTTCAGTTTGTTCATCTTCTTCTTATGATGGTTTGTTGGGAAGAATTTAAGAATTCCAAAATTAAACATCTTTCAGCTTTTATGTGAGGGGTCAGTGTTTGATTTCATTAATCAAGTAATATCAGTAATCAGGGGGACAACACAGACAGGAAGGTTTGGAAAAAAAGCTAGAGAAGCCAGATTAAGATGGTTTGGACATGTCCAGAGGAGGGACAGTGGTTATATTGTACTGTATCTTTTGTATTTGTTTTATTTTATTTTATTGTATGTTTGTGTTCTGGTAACATCCATTGCACTGTCTTTTTACAAGAAAAAATTAACAGGAAAGTCCCTTAAGGGATAAGAATGCAACATTTATTACAAGTATTTTTTTTTTCCACTCCTTACCCACAGATACGCCTACAGGGATTTTTCAGATATAACCCCAACCCCCCCCCCTACTCTATCACTGAGTAGTACAGTGTTCAGTTTGTTCATCTTCTTCTTATGACGGTTTGTGGGGAAGAATTTAAGAATTCCAAAATTAAACATCTTTCAGCTTTTATGTGAGGGGTCAGTGTTTGATTTCAATAATCAAGTAATTTCAGTAATCAGGGGGACAACACAGACGGGAAGGTTTGGAACAAAAGCTAGAGAAGCCAGATTAAGATGGTTTGAACATGTCCAGAGGAGGGACAGTGGTTATATTGTACTGTATCTTTTGTATTTGTTTTATTTTATTTTATTGTATGTTTGTGTTCTGGTAACATCCATTGCACTGTCTTTCCGTCCAGGGAGTCTCCTGTGGTTCTCCCTAAGGTTTCTACCGTTTTTTTTTCCCTGTTAAGAGTTTTTTCCTCGGTGGTTTTTCCTTACCCGGGCTGAGGGTCTAAGGACAGAGGATGTTACCAACCCTGTAAAGCCCTATGTGACAAATTTGATTTGTAAATGTGGGCTATATTAAAAAAAAATGATTGATTGATATTGGGAGAAGAACGCTAGACATGGAGCTACCAGGTAGGAGACGAAGAGGAGATTTATAGATGCGATGAGGGAGGACATGGAGGTGGTTGGAGTTGGAGTGGAGGATGCGGAGGACAGGGTGAGATGGAAGTTGTTGACTTGCTGTGGCAACCCCAGAAAAATGGGATAATCCAAAAGAAGAAGAAGTCAGTGTTTGATTTCCTCTTGTCCTTTTGAACAAGGGTTTATTTCTCTGTCAGTATGGGTTTGAAAAATGCCATTTTGCCAAGAGAGGCACTATATGGATACAACAATTTAGTGTGAAGGTTTTAAGAGCTTTGCCTTCAAAATGGTGTGGGAAGTATGTCCTCAGCTTTCATTTCTGAGATAAGGTCTTCAGTTTACTCTGCACTTTGATAAACTTTGAAGTCTGCTCTTATTGGCTGATAGCTTGTCTTGGGTTTGGTTCACAACCATTTTTTTTTTCCTGGTTGTTCAGCTTTGCGGCGTCAATACCGTCTGTCTTTGGCAGACTCACTCCTCTTACTTTCATCTGACCGTTACCTCGTGAGGCAAAATGGAAATAACTGCCTTACATGGGTTCATCATCTTCTGAATTCCAGTCAAGTGAGAGTTAACAGTAATAGGTCCGTGATGCTCTTTGATGTTGTGGGCTGCCTTTTACCACCTCCACACAGTGGGCAGATCAGCCTGTATCTACTCCAAGAAGTATATATATATATATATTTTTTTTTTCTGTAGTTTTATCTCAAAACTTGTAATTGGAACTGAATTTACATTTTGCTGCTCAAATAAAACACAGGTTTTGAGGCGGTGGTGATGGCAGCTCCATGGAAGGGTTGGTGTAAGAGCCCAGGTTTCTACTGTTTTCAGCCTCTTTGAGTGAATTAAAATGAGACATTTCTGATGTAAAGGGTCTATAGGAGACACATTATGTAAAACATCTGTTGCTGGCATAAAAATGTGGCAACTGCATGGATAGTGTCGATATCTAGAATTGTGCAATTTTTTTACAAACAAGTGAGTACGTTTGTTGGTTGTGATACCAAAAGAGTTAATTCTGTTTGGCAAGAAGGCCCCCAGTCCACTGATGTCCACTGAGCAAGGCATAGTGCCAACTCACAGCTCCACAGGTGCTCAAAGCTGCCCACTGTCCACTTTGGTGATGGTTTAAATCAATGGTTCTCAAAGTGTGGGGCGGGCCCTCCTGTGGGGCGCAGCGCGATGCGTGTGACCCTGGGGAATATTTCCGCCGTACTACAATAAAGTGTAATTGCACATCCTTGAATTATATATCTCTTTCTTTTTGTTTTCTTTATGTTAACAAGGATACGATGTTATACAGAGGTGTACCTAGAACTACTTTATAGACAAATGCTATTATTTATAGTTGTGGCGCAGAGTGGGTGGTGGGGGCGCGAATTGTTTTCCTCTTGCCTGGGGGGGCGTAACAGAAAATAATTGAGACGCACTGGTTTAAATACAGAAGTCACATTTTTCTGTGGTGTGAATCACAATGACAAGGAGTTTGATTTTCCTTCCTTCCTTTCCTTTCCTTTCCATGTGGCGTTATAGTTAGTATGTGGCCGGAGACTGTTGCCTCATCAAAGGGGCAGCAATCTCCACTACTGGCACACAAATCACACTGCCCCATACTGTGAGCCGTTCCTGAAATTGGAGAGCCCTCTGAGGGGTCTGGACTGTGCTATGCTCAGTGCAACCTTGTAGCTGCTGAATTCCAACCTGGAGCCTTGTGGACCCAAGTCTGCTTCCTTAACCACCAGGCCACCACTGTCAGACTGCAACAATCAATCAGAAATAAATTAAATGAATCTTTATTGATTCCGTCCTGGAGATTTGTTGAATTATGCACTTATTAACATTAACAAACAGTAACAGTTATTACATTTATCTTCACTGGGCAATAGTTAATCACGTTATACATATGATTCATAGCTTCATTTTTCTCAGACGGCCTATATATATGGGCATAACCTATATTTATGGTTCAATAATAACACTGATTGATCACTGATACTGCTACTGCATATTTCCCTGCAGTTTTAACCGTACATTAGGGCACACACACACACACACACACACACACACACAATAATTCTTGGAGTCACAGGAATCCTAACAGCAAGATCAGCACTTATCTGCCCATGGAGTTCACGTCGAGGGTCAACCAGACAAGGAATGAACTACAGCAGCAGGTTAAAAACATCTCCTTATTTTTTTATATCTGCAGGTTGGATACAAGCAAATCAAATCCCCCCCAAAGATCCTGGAATGCAGTGCAAATACCAATGTGTGGAGTTGCTGCTTCTGCAGTCAGCGGTATCTTCCCTTCTCAGGCTTCACCCACTGCCACTGTCAGTCAGAGTTTGTTGAGGCTGGATAAGCTACTTCTAAACTGTTTACATTCAAAAACTTATCAAGGCTTGACGAATAGGCCTGCTGTTCTTCCAAGACTCTGAACAAAAGGAGGAAAAAAACTCCCATAAACCACGAACCAAACATCATGTCTGGATAAAGGCACAGAGACAGAGAAGTTTCAGCAACAGTTGGTACTGGAGACTCAGCCCTTAGGTTGTTACACATGAGAGACCCTGCTAATCTGTTAGCAGCCAGCTGCTGTTAATTAACTTGGCACATACAGTAACTAGTTTCCAAACCTATGTCTTTGCAAGTTAGGCGTGAAAAAATGCGGGGAATCGTAGGCCAAACGTTGGTTGCAGTGGGGAATTGTAATTACTGTGTTTAGTGTTTGTGTGAGAGCTAGAGAAAGGTTAAAAATAGTAAGAAATCAATGAGGTTTATGATATTTTATTGATTGAATTTCAGAGTTTCCACTCATTTACAAACCGTGCTCCTGAAATGCCATCACAAATCCTAACCTAGTTTCCTGTTTGGGAGTCTCTGCACACAGGAATCTTCAGTAGAAAAGCTGGATGATGAATCGTAAAGTGAGCGCAGTGAAATAACTGCTACTATAATCCAAGAGGACTCTGCTGAACACAAACTGTTAGAAAACATAATGTCTCTTAAAACAACACTCAGAATTTCTTGGGCTAGAAACTGTAACTAAGATTAAAGATCACATTTCTTTTTTTGTCATTGTGACATTGTGATACACAATTAACCCATCACCATAGTGAAGCTTTTTGAGCGCCAGGGGAGCAACGATACCATGCTCAGGGCCCCTTAACCGTAGCTTGGCGGTAGGGGAAATCGAACCCGAGGCCTTGCAGATCCAAGTCCGCCTCCTTAACCACTAGGCCACCAACTGCCCCGTAGATGTACTTTGAGATGTTGAGTCCATTTATCTTATCCGTTGTGTTGGTCTATGACCATCACCCAAATCAAACAGTACCATACCAGCAACTTATCAATTCCTCAGCGGTAATGGAGCCCAAATAGAAGGCACCAACCACCCTAACTGGGATTAGATGGTGGCCAGAAAGTGAACCCTGGAGTATTACACAAATGACGGATAATAAGTCTGGGCCAAAGCAACACTGAGATATTAAAGATAAATATTAATTGAGGATAGTATCTTGAGCTAGCGCTTGGAGTGCAGTGAGTGGGGACCATGCTCAGGGCACTTCAGCGGTAACTTTGCGTTAAGGGGATTCAAACCCAGGACCGTGTGGACCCAAGCCTGCTTTCTTAACCACTAGGCCACCAACTGCCCAATTACTGTGCTACCTACTAGTTACTGTACATTATACCCAACAAAAGCAACTGCTGCGCGGTACTAAAAGGGTTGCATATAATAAAAATTCAAAATAAAAGTATATGGTTTATAGCTACTTTCACAGAGGCCCAGTTCCCAATGATCCAATGGCTACTACTGCAAACTGTAGATTGTGAAAACAAATTTACAACGAAATAGTGTTGGCATACATGTAAATTCTATGAATGTATTGCGTAACGGTTCATATCACCATGTTTTCACCTGCCTTTCTCCCCATAAAGATATGTTAACGTCCGCCTCTGTATTCCTTATCGAACGCCCTCTATTCCCCAAAGCTGAGCTCTTCCAGTCCCTCTCCTCAGCTTGGCCTCCTTTTTTGTCTCTTTGTCAGACGATGACTGGACGGGATGGAAATGTTTTACAATGGATGGTGGATTTATTCACTCTGCTGATTCATTCAGCCACTGCTCCAACTTTTATATTGAACTCTTAATTTACCCTGCCTCTGCTGCTGTGTTCTGCCAAATGATTTCAGCCACCTTACATCCTCTTTGACCTCTCGGCTGTGCCTGCAGTCTGGTATCGTATCAGGCGCAGGAAGCAAGGATCAGAACGGACAGGCTGACACACTTCTCCAGTATCATGTGCTGATGGCATCATTATACATATATAATGGCACTATAAGATCCTACACATTAAACCAATCTGCCCCAGATGGAAACATGGAGCAGTCAAAATGAGAAGTCTACCATAATATGACATTTCAATTAAACAAAACAAAGACATTAATTGAAATAGAGTGTAGATAAATCTGTGCTCTTTTTTCTGCTAATCTCTCTGTCTAACCAGGTCAGTTGGAATAATTTGGCGTGTAAAGCAAAATCAGGGATTCAACTACAACCTGATCTGATATCTGTTTTTTTGTCAAATATTATCACAAATAAAGTAAAATCACATTCTCACTGTAGTAACTTTTGTGAGTGTTTCAGTATGTGGAGGCAAAAGAGGTTGGAGGTTATTATGCCTTAGGCTCAAGACAATATTAATTCCAAACCAAAGAATTAGAACCAAATAATTAGAAGGCAAAAAAATAAAGAAACACAAATAGATAAAGAAATTCATCTTGTAAGAATCTGATGAGTATTTATAGGTTTCACGCACTGTGTTTTAAGCAGATGTACACAGATTCTAACGTATATACTATACTGTATTTTGTATAGGTTGAATGCTAGAGATGGAGCTACCAGACGAAGAGGAAGTCCAAAGAGGAGATTTACAGTGAGAGAGGACATGGAGGTCGAGTTTGGAGTTGGGGTTGAGGATACAGAGGACAGGGGGAGATGGAAATTGTTGACTCGCTGTGGCAACCACTGAGAAAAGGGACGTTGGAAAGTCGAAAGGGAAGTTGAAAGGAAAAGAAGATTTCTCAGTCATCATTAGTTCTAGAGACGTAAAGACCAGGTCGAGACCATCAAATCCACCAGTTGCCAGGTTGCCACTGAGGTGCTCTGAGTATAGGACCTTCCTGACCCACATAACTTCCAGTGGACCACCCACAGGTGGCGTAGACCCCTTATCTTTGCAGCCTTGTGTCTTTGTAAGTATTTAATGAAGAGGAGCCGGCTGTCCTTCTCAACAACATTAAATGTTTCCAGTCATCCTGTGTCTTTTTGGGATTTCCTCTTAACACATATAACAATATATTCTGAATGTGATTCTTTAACCTGTTCTTGAAAACAAACAAAGGTGGGGTCACCTCCCCTTGACTGGAAACGTGCCCTCCAACCAGCGGCGTAGCCAGAACCCATAATAAGGTGGGCCCCGAAAAATCAGGAGGAGCCAACCCCAAAGTATTATAGCTTAAGTTTGATCAGCCCTCTCACTGAATGGGGTGGGCCTGACTGACAAGTGGGCAGACCCAGGCCCACATGTGGGCACGTCTATGCCTCCAACTGTCTGAACAGGTTCAGCAGCCATTGTCATGGTGAGATTTACCTGGTTCTTCTTTAAATACTCGAAAAAAAAAAACCACACATATGCAGGTTCACTGTCAAATTTACACATAAAACAAAAACAAAAACAGTTGCCCTGAATTTGAGATTTAATAAGAAGATGGGGAAAAAAGAAGCCTTTTTGAGTGTGAGTATAAGTACACGGTAAGTACTGTACCGAGCTCAAGACTGATGCAGAGATTTAATAACACCAGAACATGAGGCATTTAATCTGTATCTTAGGCCGACAACAAGTCAAAGCTTTTTCATCATTAAAACTGAGAGTGCTTCCGTGGTTACCTTAAAATTACACCTACTTACCTCTGCTGAAAAGTGCTCCCACCAGGGATACGGACCATGACCGCAAACAACGCTCGACGCACCCTCACTGCAGTGTACAAATTGGCCAAAAAGCCTTCATTTCTGATTTACTGCCTCCACTGCTGTAAGTGTGGGGCTAACTTCAATCATCCTCCTTAATGCACAAACCATTAGAGTCTGTGGTGAAGGGGAATATACCCTGGTGTCTCAATTACAGTGCAGGACAATCTCTACAGCAGCCTTTTGAGGTAATAAAAAGCAAATGACAATCAATTTTCTGTTCCAGCTCTTGCACAACAACCACTGAGTCCTGTCTGCTGATGGCAACGAAACTCTCCTTTTTCCAACAATATTTTCTGATGAATCACTCTAACTGCAGTGGTGAGAGCACCAATTAAAGGTGAGGAATAAAAAAACAAGATATGAATTGACAAACATGCATTCCTGGTCCTGGTACCAGTGACTTCCTTCTTTTTGTCTATTTGCAGCATTTTAAATAAGATGAAATGGCGCTGGTAAAGAAAGAGTCGACACATTTATTGTACTCTTCGATCTCCTGAGTGCACAGAGAGAGAATGGTGAAATTTATTGATGTATAAAATTTGAATAATGTTTAGGTTAAATATTAAATAGGTGACAGTGAGCGAGAAGTGCTGCTGGAGCTCCGACACAAGGTGGGAATTGACTTTTGAAGAACAAAGAAAACTCTAAAAGCTTTAACGGGTCATAGTTATATAAAAAAAATGACACCAGTACCGACCAATAGCAAGAAAAATAGCCTTTGAGGAAAACAAGAAAAAAAAAAGTGAAGTCTGTGAAGTGCAGTTGTTGTTCTATCCAGGTCTGTTATTACTATTTTCAAGCTCATTTCTGCGGCTCCTCTCCGTCCAAGTGGGACCGGCAGCGTGGCCAGGTTCACATTAGACATCTAGCGTTTTTGAGTCGATGGAAAGTGAGAGAGATAATCAGAAGAGGAGATGAGAACTAACATGAGGGAATGAAAGAGGCAGAGACAGGAGAGACCTGGCTGGAGAAAAGCAAGGAGCTGGGAGGTGGGACATTTATATTGAGGCCATTTAAAACATAGACCTCAAAAAAGACAGGTTTGGAAATGCGAGCGGGGAATAAAAAGCTGTAAAATGTGAACAGTAATGTGATAATGTGGCGCAGATCAAGGGAAAAAACAAAGTAAATGGTGCTTTGAGGGAGTCAGCATATTGCCCAGCATCAACATTAGCAGCTGGAATACCTAAGATATTTAAATGTTTTCTATTGTGATGACACAGATCTATATATGTTTGGTACAATATGATGTTTTTTGGCCAAAGCCAAGCCGTGCAAGTATGTCTTCTAGATCTATCTATCTATCTATCTATCTATCTATCTATCCATCTATCTATCCATCCATCCATCCATCCATCCATCCATCGAGTTGATAAAATTTATAGGGATGCAAGGAACACTGAATTGTAGCTGATGGTTTATCTTATGGAAATTCAGTTAGATTCAACTACTGATACACTGCACAATTTCCCATTGTACGTGGGGGCAGCTGGTGGCCCCTGGTTCGAATCCCCCTACCGCCAAGTTACAAGTTGCTCAAAGCTGCCCACTGTTCACCTTGGGTTGGTTGATGGGTTAAATACAGAGGGCACATTTAGTGGTGTGAATCACAATGTCACAATGTTAAGGTGTTTCCTTTCCTTTACTTAAATGATGCAAATTCCAAGACGAATTCTAAACACAATGACTGCACATGGCACATTGTCCATCTAGTCTGGTGCTATGGTGACGACTCCCATCAGCTAGGCAACTCTGACGATGGCCATTGTATGGATTGTAACAACAGTGCTGTTTAAGCTAATAGCTGTACCGCTACAGAGAGTTAGCGCTAATCTGTTGGTGAAAAATCTAGATGAAATACAAGTGAGTGAATAAGGAAAGTATGAAATACTACAATGGTTGTCCATGCAGTGCACTGACCAGGCCAGCA
>JAFBJS010002232.1:50544-86598 GCA_016785265.1 Paraplagusia blochii | reverse complement strand
AGGGGAACAAAAAGATGTAAAATGTGAACAGTAATGTGATAATGTGGCGCAGATCAAGGGAAAAAACAAAGTAAATGGTGCTTTGAGGGAGTCAGCATATTGCCCAGCATCAACATTAGCAGCTGGAATACCTAAGATATTTAAATGTTTTCTATTGTGATGACACAGATCTATATATGTTTGGTACAATATGATGTTTTTTGGCCAAAGCCAAGCCGTGCAAGTATGTCTTCTAGATCTATCTATCTATCTATCTATCTATCTATCTATCCATCTATCTATCCATCCATCCATCCATCCATCCATCCATCGAGTTGATAAAATTTATAGGGATGCAAGGAACACTGAATTGTAGCTGATGGTTTATCTTATGGAAATTCAGTTAGATTCAACTACTGATACACTGCACAATTTCCCATTGTACGTGGGGGCAGCTGGTGGCCCCTGGTTCGAATCCCCCTACCGCCAAGTTACAAGTTGCTCAAAGCTGCCCACTGTTCACCTTGGGTTGGTTGATGGGTTAAATACAGAGGTCACATTTAGTGGTGTGAATCACAATGTCACAACGCTAAGGTGTTTCCTTTCCTTCCCTTTCCTTAAATGATGCAAATTCCAAGGAGAATTCTGAACACAATGACTGCACGTGACACATTGCCCATCTAGTCTGGTGCTATGGTGACGACTCCCATCAGCTAGGCAACTCTGACGATGGCCGTGGTATGGATTGTAACAACAGAGCTCTTTAAGCTATTAGCTGTACCGCTACTGAGAGTTAGCGCTAATCTGTTGGTGAAAAATCTAGATGAAATACAAGCGAGCGAATAAGGAAAAGTATGAAATACTACAAAGGTTGTCCATGCCGTACACTGACCAATCCAGCAGGCAGAGTCTATATCTAGATGTTCATTATAGAAGGATTTACTTTAGTGCTTTGTTGGCAACCACTTGGACCTACACCAGCATCAGCAAACACCCATTGTATTTTCAAAACACACTGGTATGTCCCTTCTTACAAAATCAATGAAAAACCCTTCCTTCTTCCAAACTTACCGTAAATGTTCCATTAGTAATTAAACAAAGCAAAGAAGGGAAGGCAGCCGTCTCTCTTTGTTTTACAGCATCCTTCCCAGCACAGTAAAACCCCAAATCAATTTTACTGTCTGTATCTCCTTCATAGAACCTCCCACTCAAGACATTACAATTTCACTGTCATAAAATGGGAACAGGAAGTACATTTACCATAAGCTGTTTTCATATTTAGAAATAAACACATAGTCAGTGATAGAGACGCCTGCTTGTTGAACCATATGACACTGGAGCATGTTGATGTTCCCCAGAACGGTGCAGAGATGCTTTGATGCAGTACAAAATGAGAACATCAGACGGTTTATTAAATGTTGGTTCTATTCTGCATAATGTGCATTATGATGGGTTCTATGGAGCTGTCTGTACGTGCGGATGTGTATTTCTTTAAAGGTTGTCTCCAGACAGATACAGAGGTGCCTTTCTGGAGGCACACACTGGTTTCATATGGGACAAAAACAATATAGTCTCTTTGAGATGTGCAAGGAACACGGGGTCAAGTATGATAAACGACATGCCATCTGCTTATCAGGACCTTGCAGAGATGATTGGGTGAGTTAACACAGTAAAAATGAAGGTCAGCATATCGCCACGCAGCAGTCTTCTAGGGGTTGGAGTCTTGGGCGTCGTGCAGCGGTGAGAGGAGGAGGGAAAAAAAAAAATTGTGGCTTGCATGGCTCCTGATCTTGCCACTATATAGGTGATAAGGCTGGTTGGAGCTGGACAGCCCCAAAAAAAATTTATCTGTGTGTAGCTGACTGTGCCTGACACTGAGGCATGATGGGTAAAAAGGCTGTATACTATAGGAGGTGTTGGAGCAGCAAACATCGGTCATGTCTGGAATTTATAGTGTTTGGGAGAGCAGCTGGTTCAGGAGTTTTCTGCTGCTTTTACATTAGAATGTCAAAATAAATCTGAAAAGGCGAGGAATAATTCCATTCACTTTTTCATTGTCACCAATGGAGGGCAGTGTTCATCCTGAATTGTTTCCGTGTCATTTTCGCGACCTCATATACAAACAAACAGCCATTGATCCATATGTTTACACATTTGTCAGTTCAGAGTGAACAATAACCCAATCAGCCAATCAGCTTTTGGTAAATCAATCCTAGTAAATCAAGAGCACAAATCACCTCCCTATCATGAGGGAAGATAATATTGAAGAAGTAACTATAATATTGCTTTTGGGGAATTTTAAATACCTGCAAGATATTAAATAAGACAATTTTCTCCCACTAGGTACTGTGTGTACCATTTATTTCCGGAATATAAATCACACTTATGGTCCAGCAATAGTTTCATTGAAGACCACTAGACTTTTCACCTCTCATCCAAGAGGTGTCTTCAGTTCTAAAATGACCTGAATGACTGAAAACCATAAGACACATGGCTAGGGGGGGCAGTGCTAGCCTAGTGGTTAAGGAACCTGACTGGATTCCACAATGTGTGGATGACAATGACAAGAAGTTTGCTTTCCTTCCTAGCAGCAGTCTCCACCATCACGATCCAAATAACACTCCACTGTACCATCCTCCCTCACCAGGAAGTGAACCCTGATGTTCCACACCCATAATAGAGATACTGCTATTAGCTGAAATGCTACGAATATCAGATTTAACTAAGCAAAAGAAGGAAGGAAAGCAAACTATTTATCATTGTGACTTTGTAATACACACCACAATTGTCATTTTCACACTGACAGTTGCTAAAGGGCTCTAGCTGTCTGGTGCGACTTATATTCTGAAGCTACTTCAAGATATACAGTTATAATAAATATAGGTTTGTTTTTGGATGGCTTTCTCTATTTAATTTTCCAAGCTTTGAAAATCTGATCTTGAATTCTTCTGATTTTCTTTGCACTGCTGCACGTCGGCTTCCTTTTTCTCGACCGCTGTTGGGAGTTTTTTCCTCTCGTCAAACTTAGTCCCTGTCCAGGTCCCCGGGACGATAGTCAGAGTCTAACTCTGACAAAACCTGAATGTAAGCTTGTCACTGAGAGGTTTTCTACCCAAATGAATATTTCATAAACACCACTGTACGCCTTTTCACACATCCATTGCAGAAGGTGACTCACACCCGAGTCGCTGTAGTCACGTCGGTTCTGCAACTGCCACTTGACTCAACTTCTGCAGATCTGGCTGCATACAGCAGGTGTTCAAAGGGAAATACAAACATGGGATACAGTAGCGCTGAAGACCTGGTTAGTCCTGGATCCAAGAATGTCTCATTGAAGACAAAAGCTACATCTGGGCTGCTCCTTTAGAACAACACACTCTGTGGAGGAAGGAGAACTTCTTACCTATCTGTCAGGGTAAGTTCGTTAGACAGTAACACCTTGGATGTGTAGATGAGAATTAAGATTGATTGACAGGTATTATTTTTAGTCTGATTGTGGGGGGGGGCTGAGAAATAAAATACGGGGAGAACAGTAGGAGAAAATTAGAATGATGTGATAAATACCTGGTTCTATTATTGGATATTAAAGTAATCTGGGAAAAATCAGATTTTATAGAAAGCTGCAATAACTAGCATGGAAAAACTCTTTTTCCATGGTTAATGAACAATAAAAAAATGAGCAAAGAAATTCTGGGGATGTTATTTGCTACAAACACGTTTCCATCACAAAAATATCACTGGGTTTGTTAGAGAACTACATTTATCCATGGCAGGTATCAGTTCATCCCCAACAATCCATCCAACCAACCATACATTCCCATCCACTTATTCAATACCCATAAGCACCAGTCGCTATAGTTGCCACCCAAATCACAATGCACCATACCTTCCTGCAGGTGGTGCTTGCCCAGGTGGTTACCCTGGAGACACCGTCCCTTGACCTCAGTGAAGGCACCCAACAATACATTAATTTCTTATTTGGAAGAGCTAGGTACTAACCTGACCCAGTTAGTTAAGCAACCATGAACAACTAGACAGGAGACACAACTAGTGATAGGTCTGAGAGGAGTTTTGTCCAATGTGTCCATCTATTTGAGAACTTCAAAGACCAAAATGAGATATCTTTGCCGTTATTTGATCACACCGATTGATGGGACCCTGCAGGAATGGAGACGTATTCTTATTTACACTGTCTCTACTCTGTGGTGGAGGAGGGTGAATATTAAATACAAGATGTTTGTCAAACTATGACTCTTTTATCCCTTCACAACTCCCACTGCTGCCACACATAAAAGACACATGATAACAAGTCCAAAAAGGCTTTAGAGAAACTCCACCAAGACAAAAAAAATGAGTCATTTTAAGGCTGGTGAGAAACAGTGCAATGGTATCACAAAAAAAAAAGCTGAAGTTTTAATCACTAAAAGAACACATTGCGTTGCTTCAAAGATTGAATGTGCTTATGACAAATGTTTTTTTTTTTTTTTTCAGTGAGTTTTTATTTTTCTTTCTTACTCTATTTGGCAACTTGGAGAGAGACACATCCCGAAATTAAAATTCATGACAAAAATGTCACATTCATTCAATGAGAGCGCCCTGCTCAGTCTAATTATAACAGAGTGTGCCTTTGGGTCCAACTTGTGCTTATATCAGATAATAAAACTTCAAAGACTCCGACTGTAAAGATAACAAACTGCGGAATTAGAAGAAGAAAAACACAACCTGACCTTGTTTAAAGTCATTTTCCAGAGTGGAAACTACTTCAATTTGCTGCTTACATTCAGCAACTTCATTAATAAGGTTAACAAATATAATGAGTTTAACAAGGCTGATCATGGTTTTATCACCTGTTATGGGTAGAGCAGCTGTGATTATAAAAATAATAATAATAATTATCATTAAGCAATAGCTGTGAGCAATATTGGGGGCCATACAATGTATGCACATATATACATATAACATGTTTGACTTTATATTCAATTGATAGTCAATATATAATTAACCCTATAACAATATATAACTATTATAAAATATATAATTAATGTACTATGACAACACTTGGATAATAAGGGTGAACAAACACATCCGCCAAGACAACAAATGTGTCAAAGTGTTAATGAAAAAAAAAAAATGCTTTCCGCTTGTGTTAATTGCAGACACGAAACAGAAAAAAAAGTATATGTTATAAACTTTTCCAAAACTTGTATTTATTATGGTAAATCTACAGTACATTCCATAAGGATGAAAGACACTGGAACAACAGCCTTAATAAACTCATGGGTAGTAACAAATAAATAAATAAATAAAATTAATGAATTAATAAATAAATAAAATTAATGAAATAATAAATAAAATAAACATTTTTTTTGTCAGAAGGAAAAAATAACTGTCTATTGGGTGTAATCTTGATTTTTATTACTTACTTTTTCTACACTTATTTTCTTTTTTTTCTACATCTTATTTTCTAACCCTTAATTTTGAGTTTAACTGGTCTGAAATCGTTTTTTTACAGGAAGTCAGAAACATGGTTTATTAAAAATGTAACAGTTTGGTGTTTTACTGCTGAGGGCTGTTGGGGGACTATAATATAGCCCATAGCAAATGCTTCTTTAACACCAACTCCTTGAATTAACGACTGTTGCAGTTGACCTCTGTAAGCTCCATGACAACATTACACTTTCTACTGTGTTCTATCAAAAGCATATACTGAGATCGAAGCTGCATGTTTTGGGAGTCGCAGCTGCTTTTTTTTTTGTGTGTGTGTGAATCATTGGAATAACAAGATCTGGATGTTCGCACATCCAACGTTCTGAACCCAATTAAACAGGACAGCACAGCAACTTTAGGGTAGAAACGTATTCACAGAGCAAAGTTTGAGGTAAAGCACAATGATTGATGTTGCTATTCGCTTTGTTTTCTGTGTAATTTGCCTTTTCTGTCTTTTATCCTGGATCAATAGACTAGAGCACGCACAGCAAGAACCGCTGAAGAATAATTGCTCTATTCCAGGACTACAGATTGGAAATTCCACCTCAATGTTTGAACACATCTCTTCAATTTAATTTGCAGGGTTGATATTACTAAATAATAGGTTGTGAGAGTTTAGGATTTACCTTGAACACTTGACTCAAAGAAGCTCTGCAGGGTCCACAATGATTTCTAATACAAAGAGACTTAGGAAAATTCCCTTCAAAAGAACACAGCCGAAACAAGGACAGTGAGCTGCTGACTGAGTTCATCTACATAAATGAGTGAAGCCTTGCTGTTCCTTTGGACCATGAAATTTCCATTCGTTCTGCAAGCTCTCCATCAAATCACAGTTCACAGCCCGGCCCGGACGCTTGGTTGCGGCAGGCGTATTTAAATTGTTATCTGACCGTAATCTGGGTGAGTAATTATATTTGGCTTGGACAGACGGTCGGAGAATGCAGGTGCTAATGTGCTCATGAAAAATGATAGCATCACGCCGCAAAATCAGATGGAAACACAACAAAAAAAAACAAAAAATCACCAAATTTCACAAACGTCTATAAATCATTGTCCTTTTTTATTGTGCTGCATGTGGAGGTTTGTTAGACACCATTTGCATGGTGGAAGCCATAATTATATGTACTTGAATATATCATTTTTGAAAATGAGTTGAACACATGTAGTTGTACGGCACATTTTTTCTCAATTCTTAGAGTATATGGTCATTGACAAACTGAAAACTGAAAAACACTATGGGATTTCGGCCATGGACTCCTTGGTTTACAATGTCTTAGACTTAAGGCATTTCATTCATTCATTCATCTTCTTCTACTTGTCCGTTGCCGGGTCGCAATGGTAGCTGCCGCCACCCAAATCACATTGCATCATATTGTTAGCCTCTCCGTGGGTGGTGAGCCCTCAAGTCAGGTCGGGACAGTGTCCCTCAGTGGCAACCTGGCAGCTGGTGCATTCAAACCTGAAGCCTTGCCGACCCATGTCAGCTTCATTGACCACTAAGCCATCGCTGCCAACAATATTAGTATTCAATATTAAGACTTGTCCCATCGTTCCAATGCACAGCACCAAGGTTTGCAACCAACCTAGCTTGCAAATTTTCATTATGCTATGCTTGAAGGATGGCTTTGTTTACATGCACTTTTTTTGAATTGTGCCATATTTTCTTTTCTCTCTTTATTTTGTTTTTATTTTAGTTCTTCAAATATGACCTCCAGGCATAAGTCAGATTCTCCTGATGATTTTCAGACTATCTTTATCACTCAAGTAGCATAGGCGAGTAACATTACTTATGTACGGAATGTCTGAAGATTTTCATTCATTCAAGTCATGATATCTGGTTTAGTTGCACACAACTAGAAGTTGAAAGAAATTCCATTCCTGAGCTGATTTTGACTACCTCAGTTTTTTTTGGCTTTCAACAAAACAGAAATAAGACGAACCACGAACGAAACTAATCGGAAACACATTGCAAAAGGTAACAACAAAAGGTGCTTTATGTATCTAGAGTTTCTGGGACACAATGAAGGATTTTGCAAAAACATTCCAGTACAGTATACTTGAAACCAGGCAACACACTCAGACAGAGGTTAG
Source organism: Paraplagusia blochii (assembly GCA_016785265.1). NCBI lineage: Eukaryota > Metazoa > Chordata > Actinopteri > Pleuronectiformes > Cynoglossidae > Paraplagusia > Paraplagusia blochii. The sequence continues at coordinate 79,041 of JAFBJS010002232.1, read as the reverse complement.
TTCATCCCAAGGACAAAACTCCAAAGGGAAAAACCTGAACAATGGGGTCCATGCTGTGCAGAAAGTTGAAGAGTGCTCAGATGTGAAAACATCCACTCTACGAATACATGGCTCAGCGCAGGAGAGCAACCGCATCAGGACAGGTTAGCTTACTTAGAAAAGGAAGACTCAGATCTTCATACTTTGAACCTGGATGAAAGGCTGTCTTAAGAGTAAAGGAAGTGATCTGTGACAACCGACTTTGAATAAAGGGGACGTCATCGAACCAGCACCAGTTTTTTCTAGACCGGAGTGACCACAATGACTACCTTTCAAATTTAGGGACCTGGCAAAATATTATTTCAGTAGAACCTCTCTCTGGTCTTCTCTTTGACCCAGAGGTAACGTCTCTGTCACTCCAGATTTCACCTTCTGGGCAAGTTCATATCCCGGTTAGCTTCCAGTGGGCTCACCACACACAGGATGGTACATTACGGTGTGGCACAATGTGATTTTGCAATTGTAACGACTGCTGTGACAATAGAAACTGTCCTTGGTCCTGGTTGAGACAAATATAAGGACAGTCTTGATTAATCGAACTGTGCTCACCTGAATATAGTTGTCATGGAAGAACAAGCACACCTTGACTCAGTGTACACACGTAAAAACACACAAACTTGTGCCGCACTCCCCATCAACAGACACACACTGCAAGTGTTGTCTTTGTAAATAAAAGGTTGCATTAAATGCAGTTACCATCTTATGTTATAAATAAAAAGCAGTGTCGCCACTTTTTTGTTATCCGTGACTGTGTTTAATTTCTGTTCATATTCTGTATCATATTTCCATTCGTAAAAGCAACTAATTTAGTCTTAGTTAGTTTTAGTTTTGTCCAAAATGTTTAGTTTTAGTTTAGTTTTAATTAGTTTTAGTTTTGGTTTTAGTTTTTGCGAGGTTCGAACAAAGACGGAAACGAAGGGTAGTTCATTTCTGTCTTCAGTTAGTTTCAGTTAGTTTTGTTAGGACACATTTTCGTTTTAGTTAGTTATAGTTTTTTTTAATTTAATGATCGTTTTAGTTAGTTTCAGTTAAAGATTTTTTTTCCAGTGATCATTTTCGTTTTTTCATTAGTTTTCGTTAACGATGATAACCCTGCTTCTGACTCTTGTGAGAATCCTCTTTAACAACATTGTGAACCTTCCTGTGGGTGGTGAGTCCACAAGAAGTTTTTATTTTGTTGAACCCACTTTCTAAACCCTAACAAACATTGTTATCACATATGGTAAGAAGCAAAGAAACACATTTTACAAATTTGGAAGAAAAGTGAGAGTCCCTCTGCTAAAATGTGGTTAGAGTCAATGATCCACTTGTAACAAACTATGGAACAGACTGAAGAACAAATCTGAAAGGATTTGTTTCCACCTCTTCCAGCATATTCACTGATTAGATTGTGGCATTCACAGTCACAGTCAACAACTGTATACAAACTCCTGGACCATCACTGGGTCCACGCCCCTGTGTTGAAGCCCATCCTTCAGTCCTCAGCAGCTGGAGCAGTGACTGATCCAAGTCCAGTCAGCAGCTTCATCTGAGAGTCAGCTTCAGTCTCAAATATCTACATAAAAATATAGTTAAAAAAATCACACCAATATTTTGCAGATTTTGTCTTGGATCGGAATAACAGCAAAAAAGAGAGGATCTACTGTCCTGTTGTTCCCTGCATGTATTCGTAGACTGTAATCTACTTACTGGAACCCCTGTCTGAGTCGTGTCATGTGTCTGGAAAATCATTAGCGCCAACATTATATAAAGAGTTGCAGATTAAATTGTCAGTTTTTCTTAAAACTATTTAAAAGAGTCAGAAAGATGTCCCAAACAAAGGGGATTACTCTGTACCCTGAATATGGAAGCCTGCAGAATATGGTGGAAGGGAAAACAAGGGTGACATTGACGGGGAGGCGGGAGATCCTGGTAAAGGGAATGGCGGAGCGCCAACTGATTGTTCAAGGATGAGGGAAGAACACAGAAGAGGACAGCGAGTAATGTGGGAAGATTAAGACACTGTAACAGAGGGAGGGAGAGAGAGAGAGAGAGAGGGAGTGATAAAAGTACAGAAGGAGCAGGAGTTCTGTCTCTCCGACATCACACCGTCGGCCCTTTGTCGCTAACAGCAGAATCGCTTTGATGTATACTGCATTTAGTTAGCACTGAGGAGCAGGAGAGCGGCGGCGTCAGTGGTGAGCAAGGCAGAACGAGGGAAGAGAAGCCATCAGCATTATGAAAAGCATCAGACCCTGAGGCATATGAAAACAGCCACTTTGATGACTACTGCTCTTTGTTCCACCTGGAGGTGGTGAAAAGTGGGAATTAATGAAAGGAGGAAAGGGCTGGGGCGGGGGCTCGGTGTTGGTGCGATGATAATACAGGCCTACAGGAAGTATATGTAGCCAGACTGTAGAAGCAAAAAAAAAGCAAATCAAATCAAAAATACAGGACATACAACAAAGCTGTACACCCAGAAGTCATTCAAGCCAGCCAATTGAAAAAAATAAATCAAAATAATTAAGATGGAGGAGAGGGCTTCGGCTCGAGTTAGTGCGAGGCAGCGGACCTCTTTGCTAATTTTGTTTGTACAGCATGGTGACATATACTGACCTGGGCTTGAGACAGCACTAGTGGTGGTGGATTCAATAATTGCTACAGGTGGGAGAGGGGGGAAGAGGGAAGGGGAAAGAGGACATCCATGTATTATTACCAGAATGGAGACGTGAACAAAGGAGAAATAAAAGCATGCAAAGTCGAAAGAAAAGACGAGAGGGAATGGAGACAGATCTTCTCCGCGGATTAAGGTCTGGTGTTTCCGTGGCAAGATTTGTCCTCAGTACGTTTATCAATGACATGTCGCGTCGCACGAATGGTTCCAGCGATTGTCAGGAGGATACGAGGATGGTCCTCAACCTGCGTGTTTGACCACTATGATTAGGGAAACCATCGTACTTCTGCTGCGACAAACCACCAACTATGTCTCTCAAAGATGGCTTCAAGATCACAACAGTTGGCTGCAGTCTCTGAAAGAAATCTTGGTGATTTTTACTTTCTCTGTTACAATGTTTTCCCCAGAGATTTTCTTCCCTGAAGGCTCTGTCGGCAGTCCGCATCTTTTATTTTATGGAGCTGTTTGTTTAACAGTTCTTCTTCTCCGAGACACCCGCAATTCCAGATTTATGTCAAGTAGATATTTTTTAATCTTGTCATGTCTTCATCTGTTGAGATGATCTAGTCAGCCCTGTTACGGTAAATCACTGTATCCTCCACAAACAATAGCACCAAGTTCTACTACCCACCAACCCTCACCAGGCAATAGTTACGATTAAGTATTCATAACAAAGCGGTTACTTTTCCGTGGCCTAATTGGATTCCATATAGATATACAATCCGATAATTGTTTGTGCCACTTCAAAGCGATCCTACATCCATACCTGAAACATTTTGACGTATGCTCTTGCGTCATGAGTTCACCAAAGGGCAAAAGAGTTTCAGCGAGGTTACATCATGCGTCCTCCTCCGAGGACTGCTTCAATGCACAGTGTGGTTCAAACTCCATGCAGGACCCAGTCCTTCTTATAGAGTATCCACAAGGATCCAACCCCATAAACACTTAGCGCAGTGAAGTACGCGGACAAAGCCAAAGGCGCTCAAAAAACACAAAAGGGAGAACCTTCCAATTTATTACTCTTCAAGAATGGATTGAAAGGGACGCGACTCGTCTCTGTCGCAATCTACTTTAGAAAGAATCTGCTGAGTGAAGAGAAGGTCCTTGACTCCGACAGGCTTTGAAGGATCAGTAGTTCAACGCTCATGCTCTCTTTACGGTCCTTTGAGCTACAACATTACAAAAACAAACGGGGAATGAACCGCTCGCTTTTTTTTTTCAGTCATCTCACCAGATGCTGAAATCTGCATCACAGTGGAGTTTCAGCAAATGACATTTCCGATAGATAATAACTGCTTTAGTTTAGGAAGTCGTGACTCAATGTTGGAAACTGAGTCTTTTCTGTTTGTTGCTTTTTGAGGTGCATTTATTGTAGTCGAGTCACAGCCATTTTTTTTTCAGAAATTACTAAAATACTTTAAAGATGAACCTAAGGTTCCTAACAAGAGGTTCTATGGTGGAAATAATGATATATAAAGTACAAACAAATCATTAATCATTCTGTCAAGTCAACCTGCTGATGTATGTATATACTTTACAGTTGTACTATACAATGTCAAACTGACAAACGTCGACGCTGCGTCGGTTTGCGACATAAATTCCCTTTAATATATAAGATGCATTGCTGTTTTCTATACAAATTTAGAGAAACTAAAAGTTTGACATCACTATTCCCTTCACTACATTTTTGCAGTATTGCCCACCGCTGCAGTACTTTATTAAATATTAATATCCTTTAATACACAACTGTGTAAGTGAAAAAAAAAAAAAAAAGATTTAAGGTAAAAGTTTTGTTTGATTCCTTGGAAAGAATCAAACTTTCCAACCCCCTACAACAGTATATTAAGCAGGTCTCTCAGCAGAGAGGGGTTTGACTCATGGGAGAAACAACAGCAGCCATGATTACACCTCATGTGTGCTCATGCACAACAGAAACACCTCTTCTTACGGCTGCAGCTGCTGTATCTGGGGCAGGAACAAAAAAAAAAAAAAAAAAGAAGCTTATTTTGACTCTCGATATGAATTTATTCCAACTGCAGCTTTTTCACACAAAGTCTTTCCATTTACTCCATGCTACAGACTCCTCGTCTGTGATCCCTGTGTCACTTGTCTGGTGTGTAAACAGTGTGAGGACTGTTGCCATTTGGGTCTTGACATCAAAATGTTTGCTTTCACTCTGTCTCATCACACATCAACCAGTTGGTAAAAAAAAAGAAGACAAAAACCCTTTCTCCCTCATCCCTCCAATAAAATCTGAGAACATCTTCTTCTGAGTGCCTTCTTCAAAAGTCAGCATTATCTGAATAACAATAAATCTCAAATTCACAACTCAATAATTTCTTGAGCTCTCAGACTCCCAGTTTTATTACCGTGGAACATACAGTATCTTTTGACATGCCATCTCTCACTTAAAAAAATAAAAAAAATCAAAAAACTCAGCAGTGCTGCACATCAATTCTTGTATGGTATATGGCAGTGGACCTCCAGCACCGGCAGCTCGAGTTGTGCGATAAAGCGCATTAGTTTTCACAGCCATTCTATTCCATTGTGAGTCGTTCTCCATCTCGCTAGACGGAACATTGTATCACAGCTGAGACATGATTTATAAAAGTCATTAAACGTCGAAACATTCCGAGAACTCCGCTGATATCAAAGTCTTTACTGAGTTCAGGTTGAACTTATTAATATCACAGGCTGACGGTGCCATTCAGCAGTCTGTGAAAGTTGGATCCATTTCACTATGACTTTGGTTCATCATGAAGTAATGAGAACGTCGGTTCCCAAGTTGGGGGGTGGGCCCTGCAGGGACGAAACAATTACAGGGAGCGGACTTGAGTCTGGATGGCTTCAGGATAAAACCCACCAGCTGACAGCTACCACTCTAAAGTGCAGTGTGATTTGGGCGACAGTTATAGAGACTGTAGTTCCTGCAACCAGGCAGCTGATGAGAATGAAGGGCTTTGTAATCCAGATAAATAATCTTCCCTTTACAATTGGTTTGTGTGCAAAGTTCACAATTGTGTAGAAAAGACTTTATTGTATGACTTTTATTTTTGTCTAATTGATCTTTTATACAATTCTGCTCCTCACTGGTGTCAACATGTAGGGCCAATTGTGGCCAGTGAGTAAAAGCTTGACCTTCCTAACAGCTCCTGAAAAAGACATGTTAATGATCACCTTCACAAAATGTGTTTTGATTTTTTTTTTTTTGGAGCTCCAGGGCATTCATCATCAATCTACCTGCATCACAGTGTCACTGCTTTCTTCTCCTTTCAGCTTGTCTCTTATTCAGGGGTTTCCACAGCAAATCAACATTTTCCATCTCCCCCTTGTCCTCTGTATCTTCTGCTCTGACTCCAACTACCTCCGTGTCCTCCCTCACTGCAGTGAACATGTCCAAGTGTACAGAGGACGGACAGTGTCACTGCCTGTACACACTGGAAAGGTACTGTTACTGTACAGATGACATTTTGTCTCCCTACTGTCATCTCTATATGGTATGGATGTATTTTTTTTGTGGAGGCAGTAAGAGGATTTACTCGCACACAAGTCCAAGCAATATTTGCACAAAACATGGCAGAACAGTACAGCTGATGGAGGCAGATTCCACTGTGACCCACTGCTGGTTAAGCCGTCACAGCAGGTTAGGGAGCGGCTACTGTTACAGGCTCAAAAGTGAAGGGGGACAAAATGCACTGATGGCCACATAGCAGCACCACAACAACCATGGGGAGAAGGAGGAGGATTTTACTCCTATCTATCTATCTGTCTGTCTGCTTGTCTGTCTGTCCGTCCGTCCGTCCGTTCACTGTAATTTCCGGACTATAAGCCGCACCCAATACATTTTTTAAAGGAAAAAACATTTTGTACATATATAAGCCGCACCTGACTATCAGCCGCTTCTGTCCCATTTCTTTTTCCATTTTCCATGATGAGGGTTAGTTTATGCTAATTTTATTCATGTACAAAGCGCATTACCGAACGTTATACTTCTTCTTCTTCTATGGTGGCGGTTGTGACCTGCGTCTTCCTCGACACCACCTGTCTCACTCTTTTTCTTTACCTTTTCTGCCTGAGCAGTTGGAAAAAATGCATACATTAGCCGCATCACTGCATAAGCCGCAGGGTTGAAATTGTGTGACAATCTATCTATCTATCTATCTACCTATCTATCTATCTATCTATCTATCTATCTATCTATCTATCTATCTATCTATCTATCTATCTATCTATCTATCTATCTTCCTCGACACCACCTGTCTCACTCTTTTTCTTTACCTTTTCTGCCTGAGCAGTTGGAAAAAATGCATACATTAGCCGCATCACTGCATAAGCCGCAGGGTTGAAATTGTGTGACAAAAGTTGCAGCTTATAGTCCGGAAATTACGGTATCTATCTATCTATCTATCCATCCATCCATCCATCCATCCATCCATCCATCCATCCATCCATCCATCCAAGATATAGGATATTTCATGGACAGGTTGTATTTTGGAATTACTCTTATCCCTACTGACAACCAAACTGTCAAGATCGATGTTTGTAAACGTCAATCCGCATCACTGCATAGTGTAGAAAAGACTACACGTAGTAGTAAGGAAGTGAGTAGCGTACTGTACATGTAAAACTCTTGGTGTAAGGTATTCCAAGTCCTGGGTGACCTGATTGTTTATTCATCTTCTGCCTTTGTTAATGCTCCCTGCCCACAGAGTGCATCATCCTCTGGGCAACCACTGGGCTCAGTCATCCAGAGTTAATGTCTCCACCAGTTCATTTGGCCTGCTACAGAAGTCAGTCAGGGTGAAGTGAACGCGTTTGGACTCAAAGTCTGCTGCCCGCTGGGCTGCTGGATGAAAACTCCGCCACGGCACAAAAGATTTCCTTATTGCGGCGCAACTGCTAAATGTTAATGGTTTTTCTGATGGACTAAAAATGGAAATGTGGCAGTCAAGTGGCAAAACACTCAAAGATGCTTTTAGGGCTGGTCGTTTAAATTACACTGCATATTTTTGGTTTCTGGAAAAATATGAGAAATATCTGGAATTTGTATATTTAAAAAAAAAGACTACAGCAAAACAAAACTTAATCTTAGCTAGAATCTGGATTTGCATACTCAAAAACCTTACTGCAGTATTTAGTCATCATACTAAGAGATTTCTGGTGACTCAACAACAGTGGCAGATGAAGACAGTTGTCAAAATGACACCTACACAGCTAATATGATTGATAAGCACGAGAAGCAAACACAATGTCCATTGACCAATTAGTCGGCGGTGTGACTGCCGCCCGAGGCGGTGACTGAGTGAGCGAAACACTTGTCTTTTTCTGCCAGTCTCCTCTGATTACTGACTGGAAAGGTAAAGAGAGGAGAGGAAGCAGGAGGAAATGAAGGCCGAGGAAATCTTCTCCAGGGATGAGCTGAGGTCGGCTGGAGGATTAGAGCTTGACCAATTAAGCTGGAGGACTTTTTAGAAAATTGGACTGAACGGAGACGGTCTTCTGATATTTCCAGTCACTTCCATCTAGTAGAAAATTTGGAGGTTGAAATGTAAAACTAATGAAATGGCTTGCCAAATGACTATACTTTAGCTAAACCCTTTAGTTTGAATGTGAAAATGGGGTTCTGATAATCTACATGTGCCAGAAAGAGAGTAATTTAACTTTCCCCTTCGGCATCACTTCTAACTGTGACTCTCACTAGAGCGCCCCCTTTCTGATCTAATCTCACTTATTAAAACTTAGCCTTTTTTTATAATTATTATAGTTTTGCTGAAAATGTTGACCGATCTACTGCAACTGACTGTTACAAAGAACCTGAGCACTGATTTCTCCGATTTTCTTTTAGTTCATGAAATATCTGATCTTGCATTTAAGGCAAGGCAAACATAAGGTTCTCCGTTACTGTGTTGCAGGGGCAGCAATCTCCACATCTGACACCCAAATCACACTGCACCATACTGTGAGACTTCCTGTGGGTGGTGAGCCCACTGGTAAAGATGATAAAGAAAAATAATGCTGGTTTCTATCTGTTTAGAAGCAAGTTTCAGGGGAAATAAAAAAAAAAACAAAAACAAATGGAAGAATATGCATATGTTATTGGATGGAAACAAAATATATATAGAAAAAAAAAATAAAGTTAAGTTCAAGGTAATAGAAAATTGAATAATTTATTGCCTCTTCATGTTTCAGCCCAGATTTTATTCACTGCATTTAATAAAATGTCAAAATAATAATAATAAAAAACTATTTAAGGCCTAATATTATGTCATATTCCTCTGAAAATACCATTTAAGACATAACCTGTGTGAGATGAACAACAATGAAATGCCAAAAAAATAAAAGCAAAATCTACATCCTGATGAAGAAAAGTCAATAACAGAACATTACTCCACCTTTAGACACGTCCACACAGAAATTTATTCCATTTAATATTGCACTATATTCATCAGAAGCTCCTCTGGTCCTGCTGCCACTCAAACATTCAATCTTTCTTTCACTGACATAAAACATCTATTTTCACTCTAATAAACATCTTTTTTAACAATTCAAGCCCTGCTGAAAAGTCGCATTAGTTGAGTGTAGTTTCTGTTATATCTGGAATCTACATGAAAAACCCAGAATATTTTCAGGTTTTGCCAGGACAAACTATGGCTCGTTGACCAGATATGGTCCACCAGGCTTTCTTATCTGGTCCAATAAACACTACTATAAGGTTGGGCTGTGCGGCATGAACAAAATTTGATATCACAGTATTCTGTAAATTTTCTTAGAATGACTAGGCTAGTATTAAACCAGGTTGAATGGTCCTGCAACATCCCACTGTCAAAATAAAGGTTGCCTTATTGTGCAAGTTTTACAATTTCAAAATATCTTCTATATCTGGCGACAATGTAAGCAGCATTTTGTAGTAGCCCTGATGTTTTGTACACATAGACCAGAATTATGGTGTTTTTATCATTAAAAAAAACACACCTGTATGAACAGTATACCGATCAGCCCAAGAAAAAGGTCTAGTAAAAACAAAGAACTGTTTCAAACATTTCAATAAAAATGCAATTTCTGTGCCAGCCACTAAATGGCAGTAGACATCAAATGTGCCGAATTAATGTCGAAAGTCTTGGTTTACTCTTCCATATTTCACTCTAAACTACACAATGGTGAAATTATTCACAATTTTATATTGATTATTCATGATTATTTGTGATTAATGTGACATTAAACCGTCAAGTTTATGGCAAGAACAGAAGACGTTTTTACACTTTGAATTTGTGTCCTGTCCAAATTATATCCTTGCCCCACCCTTTGGTATTTTTTTTCCCCTCTTTATTTGTTTCAGAGGCACATAAAACAGCTCGTTAGTGCCCCCTGGATGCAATATGCCACCTACCATCGCCCAGCATTATGTCTCCACCTGGACATACTTGGCACGAAAATTCCACGACCCCTTTGGTTCTTGCACTTAAAATTCCCCTGAATATGTAAACCTCTCTCAGATACTGATGCCTCATTGAACAGCACCATCCTTCACGTCAATATCTATCGACTCATTCAAAAATAACAACACAAAGTCACCAGGGGTGAAATGTAACCTCTGGGTTTATTATTTGCGTCGTCTTTCCCCGCGAGAATGCGGCACAGCGCTTGCTCGTTATTTCGTTAAAGGCGATAGCGGCGCCGGCCTTAGATACAGAGGCACGGATGATGAAAGAGAAAATGAGGTTGAGTGTATCGAGGAACGGAAGAGAATGGTGGAAAAGAGGCGAGACAAGGGTAAAGAGAAGGAGGATGAAAGAGGAAGGAGCAAGACAGTGGGATAAGAGAATCTGATAAACAAAGCCAGACAGACGAAGAGATAAAGGGCAGTGAGGCAGGAGAGAAGTTGGAGGTGACAGCACAGGAAGCTGCTTGTTGTCTGTTGTGTGGGAATCTTAGCCGCTCTACCTCTGAGCCGGTGTCACATTAGGAATATTAATTAGAGGAGCTGAGACAAGACTTTGAAGTTCTAACTTGTGTGTGCGCATACACAAACAGGACACTGGAGTTCTGCTTAAAAAACAGGAAGTTGACAATAATATTTACACAGTCGTGGAAAAAAACAAAAAACAAACCAACTCGCTTTCTTCAATTTCTTCTTCAATCCAATGCTTGGTACCACTAAAGGTGCATTGCAATACAATGAACAGGAAAATGTAGAATGCCTAAAAGCACGGGGTTAGAGTTAGAGGGTTTAGTTAGGCAATTGGATATTACATTTTTGGAAATAGCAATTTTTAGAGAGTTACCACGCTGTCGATGACTATTTCCAAAAAAGTAATGGAAGGAAAGCAAACTCCTTGTCATTGTGACATTGTGATCCACTGCACACCCAAACAGTGGGCAGCTTTGAGTGCTGGGGGAGCTGTGAGTGGGTAAGATGCCATGCTCAGTGGATCTCAGTGGTAACTTGGCGGTAGGGGGATTTGAACTGGGGACCTTGCAGGACCAAGGCCACCAACTGCCCTTGAACACGATAATATGGAAGCACTGGGTTAGAGTTAAAGGGGTTAGTTAAGCAACTTGACAATGAGTTTTTGGAAATAGTCATCATTAAGATGTATCACCCTGACGATGACAATTTAAGAAAAAAACTTAACGACTGTAACGACTCATTAATATCCATCTTATGACTGGTAACGCACTTTACAGGCAAAACCAGGTCTGCCCAACAAGAGGAACCTCAAACACAGCTTTTTCCTCATTCACATAATATAGCTTTAGTGACTCCGCACTAACAGGTAGAAGTGAAGGAGCCTAAAAGCTTTGATTTTGTCAGCTCAGTGCCATAGCTATGGGTTAAGGATAACGCTAACCTTAATCTAAGAATTGTACTGTATTTTGCACGACTATAAGGCGCACATAAGTCTTCAAAATGTGCAGCGTGTCCTATAGTGCAGTGCACCCTGTGTGTGTTGTTGTAAGGAGGACGTAGTAGAGGACACCATGAGAATGTTAAAGGAGGAAGTGTGGGGGTGGGTTGTATATAAACCCGCGCGCTATAATCAGGTGCGCTTTATGGGTGTGTACAATATGGTAAGAGCACACAAAACTGAGACTGGTGGTTGTGGAAATATGGTAAATTCTTAGGTTAAGGTTAGCGTTATCCTTAACTCGTGTTTTGGTTACTGTCACGACAGAGATATAAAATGGCTAAATATCAGCTCTGATATTACCATCTTATGAGCTATTTTTTCCTGTGGGACAGTGGTGACATTACATTTAAGAAACTAAACTTGGGTCTGCAGGGTTTCAGGTTCAAATCCACCACCTGCCAGGTTATCACAGTTGCGCTCTGATCATGGCACCATCCTGACTTACTGCCCTTCGAGCGCTCAAAGCTCCCCACTGTTCACTTTGGTGACGGGTGAAATGCTGAGGTAACATTTCATAGGACTCAATGGTGTTTGACAAGGAGTTTGATTTCCTTCCTCCCCTTTTTTTTCTTGTAATTATGTTTGTCCAAACAAATGTTCAGTACCAAGCATTGAAGTGAACATGAAGTTGAGGAAAGCAGCAGGTGGTTATAAACAGTATATATATATATAAAACACGTTAACATTAATCTACCTTAGCTTTGGCACCTAAATGTAAAAGCCTACATGAAAACCGACTAATGTATTTCTGTAGCAGCAGCCACAGCAGCAGCCTGGCCTCTGATGATTACCTGGAGGCTCAGGTTTTCAGAGAGAAAATCAAGAGTGCCTTAAATATATATATATCTAAAAGTCTAAATTTCAAGCATCTTAAAAATACAAATATTGACTGACTTTAGTGTAAAGTTAAACACATCTGACCTGTGTTGGTGTGTTTTTTTCTCCGTCTTTTTAAATAGCTCTGCCCTGTTTTTGAAACTGAATTTGTCTCCTCGATGCCCCTCTTTTCCTGCACTTATGCACTTTGAAAGCTTTAAGACTTTAAAAGCAAGAAATACAGGGCAGCGAAACACCGACGGTCAGTCTGGGCAGTTGCATTGTAGCTCCTGACCAGTGAATCATTGATGGCTTTAACCCAGCAGCAGCAGCACAAGCAAAAAAATTTCTAAGGCAGTGTTTTTCAACCTCCCAACACCATTCATCACGTAATTGATGTAATTATTACTTCTTAAAACAGATTACATTACATTCAGTCTTAACTAACCAACTAAAATCTTCCACTTTTACAAAATTCTGGGACTACGAGACATTTTTGTTGTCACTGGTCAAAGAGAATTCATCCCAACGACTACTGCATAGTTCAGCTGCTGTAACTTCAGTCAGTTAAGTTAAAGTGGTAACTTACGGATAAGAGTCAGACTGATGTTGGCAGTCCCCATCTTGTTGGTGGCGACGCACGTGTAGTTTCCGTAGCGATCCTCCGTCGTGTTGGTCACTGTAAGGAAGGATCTGGAGGTCAGGCTCTTGATGTCAATGCCTTGGCCTTTTATAATCCTGCAAGCGAGAACACAGTCAATGCAAACGTGAGCTCGTAACTCTGTGTTCATCCCTCACATGTGACACAGACACAAAAAATACTCCGTGCCAGTTCTGTCGCTCGGTCTGATGTCGGATCTTCATATCGCAGTGGTTTATTTCCCTCTTCAGCAGATCTATTAATTCCACTGTGTGTTGTTGAAGAGTCAATATCAAGGACTGAAAGGAGAGACGAATGACCCAGCGATGAACCAGCTGGGCACCGCTCGCTGTTGTTGTTGTTCATTGTTTTGCTGCAGGTGCGATCGCCCTAATCCAGTTGTTCCTGGCATCTGTGCTGTGAAACTGACAAATGTTTGTCTGTGTAGTCTGGTGATCATGATGATCTCCAACAGCCTGTAGAGGTTAACATTCACTCTGTAATGGCAGTTTTGGTTGTCAGATAAACCCCGGAAAGGAGACGGGTTTGTCTTTGGGTTTTACTGGGACTCCTGTTGATTTCAATAACATCAGCAACTCAGTTTTCCTTGAAGGGCAAGTTTAAATAGAACTAGTCAGGATTTTATTATCAGCCAAAACCTCCCATAGGCCACACAAAATCAATTCGCGAGCCACATTTGGCCCCCGGGCCATAAGTTCGACACATGTGAAATAGAGAATATGCATCAAAGTAAAGGTTGTGAAGTAGCAAATTAAACGGCTGTAATTTTTTTTTTGTTTAGTCCAACGTTATCCTAATTTCCCTAATACTGTACTTGTGTAGAATTGGCATTTTAGTCAAGATTATTGACTCTGACTCTGTATGAAAATGAATGGACACAAATAAATAACACGAGCGAAATTAAGTTGACCTTTAACTTAATTACTTTCACAACTTCGATAACAATAATAACAACAACACATTTTGAAGTCCAATTAAGACTTCTGACGGGAAATGGTTTCGTATGAGAGAGATGCTCGTGTAAAAATCTCTGAAAAAGAGTTTTAACTTTTTATCACCTTGTTAGATTATTTGGATTGGAATCCATGAATGAAGGATATATTTCATGTATGTTACAATGTGCGTATACATGTTGAGCTAAAATATGTCAACTCTCTAATTACTGGGCATAGAAAAGGACAAACATGGCCTTCAAGCAATATGGGAGCTGCAGAGATAACAGCATGGTTGCATCAAATCAACAACTATTGTCAATGTTGTGCATTGTAAGTCTCACACTGATCCCCTGTAATGAGGAGTAAATGAAGAAATCACCGTCTAGGTCCCAGACACAGCAGACAAGAAAAAAGTCCTTGAGTTAAGTAAAGAAAGACCACGGCAACTTGCCTCCTTTGCAATTTGAATAAATTGAATCCAACCCATAATTACAATTAACTCAGCATGAGCGGATGATTGAAACTGAGCTCACCAGGAGTGAGCAAGTGATGGCTAATGGGGGTAATTTAGTTTCTCAAATTCAAGACCTGGCACTTGAATACAGGCTGATTTATAAATGTGAGTGATTTTAGTCAGTTGGACTTCAACCTTTCTGTGGACATGTTACATTAGATTAGTCAAATTCTCTTTTTCTACTGAAACCCGTTAATATTTCACTTTATTCCAATGACAACGCAGCGATTCGTAATGTACTTTAACTAAAAGGTGTCTCGTAAAAAAAAAAAAAAAAAAAGGTGTCTCGAAAAAAAAAAAAAAAAAAAAAAAAAAGTCTCGTGGACTTACCTTTTCTCACCCTTGAACCACTCAAATGTCGGAACAGGCACGGCGGCTGCCTCGCACCTTAGCAGAGCAGTGCGTCCCAAACCAACTTCATTAATTTTTACTTCATGGATAGTCGGAGGAACTGAAGGAAACAAAGAGGGAAGGTGTTACTTTTCAATGTTTTGATCAGCGTCAGGGCAAAAAGGGGACGAGGAAGGGGTTAAACATTAGTCAGACCCAAAGCCTTGGAGATTGAGGGTTGTTGAACTTGAAAATGAAAACTTCTGATTTTCTAGTCAGTGCACAGAGAACACAATGTAAACTCTACGGTGAGACTCTGCAGAGGGAGAACTGGGGAGGTGGAGTGGGAATCCGAGCTCCGTGTTGGAAAGAGGAAAATGAATTGCACTGTTGGTGATAAGAGGCTTAATGATTTCAAAGACAGAAACAAGTTCTGTGGGTGCAGAGTGAGGATCCTTTCATGTCCTGTAAATCTTTACAATGCAGCTTCACATATGGTCAGGTTGTGAGGGAGACATTCCTTTGTAGTCTTCATAATTACTAAACTGTTTAAATACCTTTGGAAGAAAAATGAGAACAATAGCTGTTCTAGGACTGCATCGTCTCACAGACTGTGTCAGATGCAGCCTGGTCTGGAACTAGGATATTAAGAATAACTTCTAGTTTGGCCGATTACGACATTGTTCTGAAATTTCTAAGATACAAATATATATATATATATATATGTATATATATATATTTCTATTTGGAAGTGGAGTAACATCATACTCCAAATGAATAAGTCTGATTTCATCAGACAACAAGTGTGTAGCAGTTATATAGGAGCGATGTGTGGGCATCACATACACTGGTGCTGTCTGATCATGAAGAGCAGCATAGTGATGTGACTGGGATGATGGATGTCCTGCTCCATAACTACCTCTGCATCCTGATGAGCGCAGTCCACATCCTGTTTTTTTTTGTTTTTTAAGACATTGTTCGATACATCTACGGTGGTTTAACATTATGCTGAAGAGTGTTTTTTTTTTTTTTCCATGAACTTACTATTTAAACCATCTTTAAATTTTGCAAAAAAAATGTAAAGGTAACTGTAATGTGTTTTAAAAAATTCTAACAGTAGTTTCTGTTCCTTTACCTTTAAATGGTAATAAGCTGCCCACGGTCACAAAACCATATCAGCTGTTACTACCAGGCAAAAAGTGTTTCAACAGCAAATACTTTAGAAGTTGTGTTTGTTACTTTGCTATAACGTTCTACTTTAACATCTCTGATGAGAAAACCCCCCATGTCCTCCTTGTTGTTACAGGTGACAAATCACTTTGAGAGCCTGATGTGTTCACAAAATTTGTCCATGTACTGTTGCTTTATGGACAAACTTGCACTGAAGTAAGACACATCAAAAAAGTGGGATAAATCAAAACCACACAATTCCCCGTCAAGTCACTAAATCTACACAGTAGTAGGCCATCAGGACCAGCAAAGCCTTCTCTGCTGGCCTAAACATATTCAGAAAAAAACATTTATTCATAAATATGGAATAATATTTTAAAATATTTATTTTTAATTAATATAATTTTTTATGAGTTTTATAATATTAAAATTAATATAAAAAGGTTTTTACATTTAAAAAATTGGAAACAAATTCCAACCATATGAGCATATAAGCTAGCTAGTGTTGTCAGGTTCCATGAAATCTACCAGAGCCTCAAAAGTGAAGGCTCCACCTGCTGTAAGTGAAACCAACCCGTTCACTCAGACCAATCATCTCGCGAGATTGTGACCTCAGAGCCTTCTAGCTGGCCCTTAGAAGAAGGCAAATTGTATGTGTTCCGCGATTGGATAAGCTCTCCCATTAGTCTCACACTGTCATCTTGATTGTTTTTCCCATATTGAAAACAAAACTGACTGTTATGTATGGCACGGCTGATTTTGAAGGAAAACGTTTCATTGATCTCCTTGATTTTCTTCAGGTCCAAACCTGAGTAAGACTATTGGACAACTTTACGCTTTGGCAAGTTTCGCTGTCACACTGATGCTATTATAAGGTGTATTCATTTGACATAACTATGACGTCACTGAAGCCCTACGATTGAAATGCACAGCCTTCCACCGCATCTTTAGCATCTCCCTGAGATTCAACATCGACATCATTGACATTTAGCTGTTTCTGAAAAATAATTAAATTTGACATCAAATAGTTAAAACACAGGGAGAACATGGGAGAGGTTAATTAAACACTGTGGGAGCTTGATTTACAGCCAGGGCACATCACAGGGCCGTGATGATCACAGCCATCATGTTGTCACCGAAGTCTCCAATGGACATGAAGTCTGACAGAGCTGAGCCCCTATTGGACAATCAAGGTGTTAATTAACCCCAACATCATCCATGACAGAAGCCCCAGTTTCTTTTAAATGCTTCTTGGTTAAGATTATATTCACAATCGTCTCTTTTCACTTTTTAACCACGAGAAAAAAAAGTCTCATTACAATCCAAGTTTCCAAATGTCCTGGTTTTAACAATGTGCATCAGGAAAAAAAAAAAAACATGCAAACCATGTCATAAAATCCAATAGTGAGATGAATAATAAGTGCAAGGAACTGTGACAATCCTCTGAGGCACAGAAATGAAAATAAACCATGACAACTGTGACAGGATCGATGGCCATTGTGACTGACAAAGTCTGAGGGAATCCTCACACTCCTACACTGGAGTCATTGTTCAGGGCCATTGATTATTAAAAGTCTAAAAATGCCAGGGTGACCCAGCGGTCACACTAAGCTCTAACTAGAATGGAACATGGCAGCGTCGATACTTGAAAAGCCTGGCCCAGATTTTCTGACATTTATATTAACGCTGGGAGAACAAGCTACGTGTATCTTAAAATGGCTGGTAAGAAACTTACTGTATTTTATCGTCTGTATCTTGTGACATATGACAATAAAATGAATGCCCTTGGGTTTGGCTGTTCCACCGCTAGAAACCTAAAAAAATTATAAATTAATTATCCTCATACCTTTGGAAAAAAAAAACCCTAACAAAATCTGCCAAAAATTTTATGTGCACATAAATAAAACAAAGTCTGTCCGATCTGGGACTCAAGCTGGAAATCTGTAAAGACAGATCATGGCTATAAAATCCAGTCTCATCCAATAATTCCAATTCCATCTCACTGACACGCTTTGAATCATTATTTATTGAGAAACGCACTGCGGGGATTTGAAGCATTACGCAGTAGCCCACAAAAACCAAGATGGCCCAATAATCTCAGTAATTTAGTGCCTTGAGTATGAACTGTTGGGGCAGTTTATCATGGCTCCAGTCAGCGGGGCACCAGATGGTTCCGGAAATAATCAGAAGCTGGGCAGGGAGACGCGTTCTACGGGTTGTGAATGACAGATCGTAATGAATCCTAACTACAGGTCACGTTTACATTAAGTACCGTAGTTTCACGACCACAAGGCATACGGTACTAAAGGCACAGTCTCGGTTTTGTGTGCCATTACTATATTTAACACACACATAAGGCACACCTGATCATAGGGTTAGGGTTTTATATATAATCCAAGCCCACACTTCTCCCTTTAACTGTCCTCTACTATGTCCACCTTACAACAACACACCCGAGCATACAAGTGTGCGTATTCGAAAATAGAGCACGAGCAAAACAATGCACACACTTCTCCCTTTAACGTTCTCATGGTGTCCTCTACTACGTCCACTTTACAACAACAACACACCTGAGCATACAAGTGTGCGTATTTGAAAATAGAGCGGGAGCAAAACCACGCACACACTTCTCCCTTTAACAATCTCATGGTGTCCTCTACTATGTCCACCTTACAACAACACACCCGAGCATACAAGTGTGCGTATTCGAAAATAGAGCGGGAGCAAAACAATGCACACAATTCTCCCTTTAACGTTCTCATGGTGTCCTCTACTACATCCACCTTACAACAACAACACAGCCGAGCATACAAGTGTGCGTATTCGAAAATAGAGCGGGAGCAAAACAATGCACACAATTCTCCCTTTAACGTTCTCATGGTGTCCTCTACTATGTCCACCTTACAACAACACACCCGAGCATACAAGTGTGCGTATTCGAAAATAGAGCGGGAGCAAAACCACCCATACACTTCTCCCTTTAAGGTTCTCATGGTGTCCTCTACTACGTCCACCTTACAACAACAACACAGCCGAGCATACAAGTCTGCGTAATCAAAAATAGAGCGGGAGCAAAACAATGCACACAATTCTCCCTTTAACGTTCTCATGGTGTCCTCTACTATGTCCCTCTTACAACAACAACACACCCGAGCATACAAGTGTGCGTATTCGAAAATAGAGCGGGAGCAAAACAACGCACACACTCCTCCCTTTAACGTTCTCATGGTGTCCTCTACTATGTCCACCTTACAACAACAACACACCTGAGCATACAAGTGTGCGTATTCGAAAATAGAGCACGAGCAAAACAATGCACACACTTCTCCCTTTAACGTTCTCATGGTGTCCTCTACTATGTCCACCTTACAACAACACACCCGAGCATACAAGTGTGCGTATTCGAAAATAGAGCAGGAACAAAACAACCCACACACTTCTCCCTTTAACGTTCTCATGGTGTCCTCTACTACGTCCACTTTACAACAACAACACACCAGAGCATACAAGTGTGCGTATTCGAAAATAGAGCGGGAGCAAAACCACGCACACACTTCTCCCTTTAACGTTCTCATGGTGTCCTCTACTACGTCCACCTTACAACAACAACACAGCCGAGCATACAAGTGTGCGTATTCGAAAATAGAGCGGGAGCAAAACCACGCACACACTTCTCCCTTTAACGTTCTCATGGTGTCCTCTACTACGTCCACCTTACAACAACACACCCGAGCATACAAGTGTGCGTATTCGAAAATAGAGTGGGAGCAAAACAACGCACACACTTCTCCCTTTAACGTTCTCATGTAGTCCTCTACTACGTCCACCTTACAACAACAACACACCCGAGCATACAAGTGTGCGTAATCGAAAATAGAGCACGAGCAAAACAACGCACACACTTCTCCCTTTAACGATTTCATGGTGTCCTCTACTATGTCCACCTTACAACAACACACCCGAGCATACAAGTGTGCGTATTCGAAAATAGAGCGGGAACAAAACAACCCACACACTTCTCCCTTTAACGTTCTCATGGTGTCCTCTACTACGTCCACCTTACAACAACAACACAGCCGAGCATACAAGTGTGCGTATTCGAAAATAGAGCACGAGCAAAACAACGCACACACTCCACCCTTTAACGTTCTCATGGTGTCCTCTACTATGTCCACCTTACAACAACACACCCGAGCATACAAGTGTGCGTATTCGAAAATAGAGCGGGAGCAAAACAATGCACACAATACTCCCTTTAACGTTCTCATGGTGTCCTCTACTATGTCCCTCTTACAACAACAACACACCCGAGCATACAAGTGTGCGTATTCGAAAATAGAGTGGGAGCAAAACAACGCACACACTCCTCCCTTTAACGTTCTCATGGTGTCCTCTACTATGTCCACCTTACAACAACACACCTGAGCATACAAGTGTGCGTATTCGAAAATAGAGCACGAGCAAAACAATGCACACACTTCTCCCTTTAACGTTCTCATGGTGTCCTCTACTGCGTCCATCTTACAACAACAACACACCCGAGCATACAAGTGTGCGTATTCAAAAATAGAGCAAAACAATGTACACTCTTCTTCCTTTAACGTTCTCATGGTGTCCTCTACTACGTCCATCTTACAACAACAACACACCCGAGCATACAAGTGTGCGTATACGAAAATATAGCAAAACAACGCACACACTTCTCCCTTTAACGTTCTCATGGTGTCCTCTATTAAGTTCGTTTTACAACAACAACACACACTGGGCACACTGCACTATAGGGCACGTCACACATTTTGAAGACAATCTAAGACCTTTATGTGCGCCTTATAGTCAGGAAAATACGGTAATAGTATACTTTCAAATGGCGACTATATGTAAAATGATTTGCGTCATAATTAACTGGGCCTTGAAGAATACCAGCTGTGCTCGATCACCAGGACTATTCAACCCCACTCTTTTGTTTACCGTTAGAATCCAAAGAATGTGGGAGTTTTTTAATTAAAAGATCAATTAATAACCCCGAACTCTTCAACCAGAGTTGACAGTATGTTCTCATGGTAATTAAGAAATGGACTCATCAGTGCATGACTTATCAGCTTACACACAGAGACATTGTTCCCTGCTGTCATTTGTAAGCTCCATTGTCTGGAATGTCAGGAATGTTTCTTCTAAATTAATTCATTTAGATTTCTGTTTGGAACAGCGCCTGATCTTTCTTTTCTGTCTTCAGAAGAGAAAGGCTACGACGGCTTGTCAGTCACTGTACTGCTGCTTCAATTTTGTATGAACTCTTGTGCTCCTCATCCCACAGGCCCTGGTACCAATTGACCAAAGGTTCGTTGGTATCAGGGCTGCACAGAACAAATGCATTACTGACATTATTTCCACTTTATCTAAGTCTGATGAGTATTTTACATTGGAAAAAAAAATACCGAAACGGTACATTTTGCGATGCTTCCCTCAGTCACATTTCTTACCTACATCTGCTGCCTTCTTGGCGGCAGTGATGGCCAAGTGGTTAAGGAATCAAACTTGGGTCTGGAGGGTTCCAGGTTTAGATCCAACAGCTGCCAAATTATCACTAAGGTCCACTGAGCAGGGCACTATCCCCACTTACTGCACCCATGGTCCTCAAAGCTGCCCACTGCTCACTTTGGTGATGGGTTAAATACAGAAGTCACTTTTATGTTGTGTGTAGGATTTTGACCACATGGACAAGGAGTTTGCTTTCTTCCTTCTGTCCTTCCTTTTGGTGATCTGCTCTGGTCTCAAACACATGAAGCATTACGACAAAATTGAAACCCACAGGCTAGAAAAATTGACAAAAAAAATAAATCTCTTTGGAGAGGACAAAGAATTGCCTACATCTTCCGAGACGGAGAAAGAAATTCTTCATTCTTCTACCAATATAACCACTGTCCCTCCTGTGAACATGTCCAAACCATCTCAATCTGTCTTCTCCAGCTTTTTCTCCAAACCTTCCTGTCTGTGTTGTCCCTCTAATCACCTCATTCCTGATCCTGTCCATCCATGTCTCTCCTAAAGAGAACCTCACCATCTTCAACTCCTCCACCTCCAGGTCTTCTACCTATACCTATTGTCTCTAAACATATAACCAGACCATTGTGCAAAAAAAGGCTGAGGACCACTGGGTTAATGAACATAGAAAACAACCAATTTCTTTAGTCTATTCGTCTGAGCTCAGATTAAACCAATAGATCCTGTTCCAGTGCATGAGTCTGTTTTAAGGATTGAATTCCCACTGTTGGTTTTAATCTGTTTTCTTGAAGGAAAAACTGTTGTTGTTTAGTTCATGCTCTAATTACAAAGAAAAAAAAAAATCCAAACACCAGTTATAAAGTGGGAACTGGAGAGATGCAAAGAGGATGATTACATTCTAACAGCTTCAGGGTCCTGACTTAACTTCCACTCAGGGCTGGATCACAATCCAGTTGTCAGAGATTCTTTCCTTTTGATTTGTAAGCCACAGCATTACAATGGATAAGACAAAATGTCGACAAACTCTTAGCTCAGACTTTGAACTGGAGATTCAATTTGGCGGACGTGTACTTAGGCTTTGATGCTACTGTGCTCACACCACCCAGGTGTCTGTAGACTCACAAGTGTAGAGGAGAAATTCAATAACAATACTTTGAGAGACTTTGAAGCAAGGCCAGTCGTCCGACTCACCACACCATCCAATCAGGCCCAGAACTTGATTTATTCAATTGTCTTTCCAGAAAATCTTGTCCCACCAACAAATAGTGTTAGCGATCACTGCTCTAAACAATTCTTTCAGCTGCAACATGGATAAGTTTTAACCTTCTTTTTATCTGACACCATCGCACGTTCAGACGCCGTGGTTTACGAGGACCTGTTGTTAGTTTTTCTACCAGACCGGGACCTGAATTCCAAACAGGGCCAAGACCATAGGGGCTGGGGAGGTAGAGTACGGGGTCAGGGGCAAACAAAATCAAGGTGTTATTAAGAATCTGACGCACTCTCTGCACGGCCATGAATTTTAATTGTGCTTCAGGAAATAATCAGATCTGCAGTTGTTGCATACTGAATTCCTGATGTCGGGAGTCGTAATAAAAAGTGATCAGATTGTTGTTGGCCAATTAATGTGAGCAGAAAAGAGAGCGATCTTGTTTTTTTATGAACACAGTCTGTGAGGGTATGTGAGCGGAATTCAAAGCTGAAAGGGGAAGTGGAGGAGGAAGGAGGCGTGAAGAAGTTAAACGCTTAAGAGGACGCATCTTTTCTCTGCAGAGCCCGTGAAGTCCAATCAGGCAAAAGAAGGAAAAGCTTTGCCAGGACAGCCACAGCGGAACAAAATCACAAAAAAGAATTCTGAACATACTAGCTCAAACTACGAGTTCAGTTATTGCAAGGCTTTAAGACGAGATATCTATGACGAGTCCTAGTCCTTCAAGTTGAAGGGTTCAGTTAGGCAACCGGAATTTTCTCTAGAAAACATTTTCTGAACTGAGGGACCTCCTTGGATTCATTCATTCATCTTTTTCCGCTTGTCTGCTGCCGGATTGCAGGGGCAGCTTGCACCACCCAAATCACATTGCACCATAATTTGAGCCTTCCAGTAGGTAGTGAGTCCACAAGAAGTTATGTGGGTTGGGACGGTGCTGTGCTTCGAGCACCTCAGAGGCAACCTGGCAGCTGGTGGATTCGAACCTGAAAGCTCTTGGATATGAGGTGAAAATTGTCCAGGTGCCATAACAAACTCCTCCACCTACACTTTAGGATGAGGTTTAAGGAACATCCCCTTAGATACTTCCAGAACTCAAAGGTTTATGAACCATTGCATCAAATAAATATGCGACTCATCTCTCTTAAACACAGCTTTATATCTCCATGTACATTCTCCTTTAGTTCCAAGATGAATAAGAAACTTTTTGACAGCCATTCTTCTGACACTATGGACCCGTGACAGTTGGGTTTTCATCACATGGATGAACCAGGAACGTCTGTTGTGAAACCTCACAGCTTCAGTCAAACCACAGGAAACAGCGCCAGGAAAATCAAATGTATCACAGACAGTTGGATGTCAATGTGTAACTAAACTTGAACAAACTGTCAAGTTTTCCTCTTCCAACATACTGCTGTTCAAACTGTGTGGTGTCACTGGGACACTGAGGAGAGAAGGCAGACGTCTCTATTTCTCTCTCTCGCTCCGTATTTACGAAGAGAACAGTTTATAAAAAGCAGCTGGCATTGGGCAACCTTTAATTTTAGTAAAACACTTTCAATGATTAAAACAAAGGCTATGATTCCCATTCTTTCTCTTTTTTAGAACTAAATAATTCAGTAATTACACGGCCAGAGAGCAGCACAGAACACTCTCGCATTGGTTTCTCTTTTGTACAGAAAATATTTGTTCTGAACAAAAATGGCCCAAAGAAAAAAAAAATCATGATTGTGCTCAAACAATCAAGTAGCTGAATAATGACAGCAGCCAACCTACATATCTGAACCAAGGGGGTCGAATGCATTCAAAACAGTGCTTTATACATATTGTCCCAAGATGGCGCTGGAGGCAGCAGCAGTTTTGGGGTTGCTCCGCAGAGTAAATGAATGTATTATTTTATGTTTGTCTTTTGGTCCAGAATTTCACAAAGGATACTCCATATCCATCCATCCATCCATCCATCCATCCATCCATCCATCGGAATGGGTTAAAAGATAGATTCATGACAAAGTAGCTCCACCAAAGAAAAAAAAAATCATGATTGTGCTCAAACAATCAAGTAGCTGAATAATGACAGCAGCCAACCTACATATCTGAACCAAGGGGGTCGAATGCATTCAAAACAGTGCTTTATACATATTGTCCCAAGATGGCGCTGGAGGCAGCAGCAGTTTTGGGGTTGCTCCGCAGAGTAAATGAATGTATTATATTATGTTCGTCTTCTGGTCCAGAATTTCACAAAGGATACTCCATATCTATCTATCTAACTATCTATCTATCTATCTATCTATCCATCCATCCATCCATCCATCCATCCATCGGAATGGGTTAAAAGATAGATTTATGACAAAGTAGCTCCATCTTCACATGGAAATATCAAGCAAAATTTGTACCAAAATCTTGCTAGTGTCTACTTGGGTCAATCGGAAATATATATATATATATATATATATATATATATATATATATATATATTTGGCCTAATCTTCCAAACCTCTGTTCTTGTCTTTATTTGTTCAAACCCTAAACCTAATCTTAAAATTCCTCTGTGTTTTCTCAGTGAATCAGTATCATCAAACTCACCTGTGATCACCTGATGATCACCTGCCATTGGTGTCACCTGGTGGCCTGGGTATAAGTAACGCCCCTCTCACTCATTGTTTGCTCATTGTTCTCTTGTTGATGGTCTGTGTGAGTTGTAGGTCTGTGTATTTCCTGTGATAATTCTGTTTTTCTTTCTTTGTTTTGACCGTGGTTCCTGTCTGTTCCTTGTGTTCTATGGTTGGGATGATATGAGTTTGGGCTCATGAATAAACTTGTCTGTGCAACTCATGGGTGGTTTTGCAGGTGCTGGAATTGTATGTTGTTCCTGTGAATGAACAACAGACTGGATGTATAATTCATGAAGATTGAGGATTGATGAAGTCCTCCAGGACTTGTTTAAAAAAATCTGATTCTCTTAGCAACACAAATAAACCTCTGTATCTGTGGCAACTTGACAGATAGAAAAAAAAAAAACACACACAACTCTGCTTTGATGATTGTCGTCTCAAGTGAGTCAGAACTACCAACCCATACTATGAGCTGCCTTTCTGTCGTTGTGTTGCCCTGTGCGATCTAAGCAGCATCTGATTTTTCCGTTGCTCTTGAGCCAATGAGGCCACATATTGTGTGCAGTAAATAGCCTTAAGGCTCAAAGGTTTCAGGTAATCCTACTTCTAAAACTTTTTTTTAACCCACTTTGAACAAGTGGAAAGTGGGACAAGACCAAGAAATATTTTTTTCCAATAAATACAATGCACAAAAATAAAATAGAACATGAATTTTCTTTTCAAGCTTTCAGCAAAGAAATTGTTATTCATTCATTTTCCTTTTTTCTTCATCTTCTTAATCCCTTTTCCAGTTCTTGGAGGGAGTTTGATCCAATCCCCATGTTAATTAGTCAGGGTTGTGGTCCACAGAACCAAATTTAAAAAAACGCTTCTGCATTGATGGACCAAAGTCCCACCAAACTAAACTTACTGCTGAGGCCATGACAAAAGTTGAACAAGATATTGTTTTATTTTCATGAAAATTGTTCATAAAGGTACAAGATGAAGCCGTACTTCTCTGTTTGCTTGTAAAGTCTGAGCTTTCGGTGGATGCTCCCTGTGTGCCTGAACTTAATGCCAGTTAATCTGAGAAAACCCTTCATTGTTTGCTTGTTTAGTTGTTTTGATTCTTCTTTGTAAAATCCTCCGAAGATTTGATCGCAGGCGTTGATGTATGAATGTGTTTCACTAAGGCTGTCAATATAAACACACACACTGAAAATATTACCCTTAGTGTTTATTTCTAACAAACATATGTTCCTTGATTTGATCAGTCATTCAACCGCCATCTTTCCTCTCATGGAACCTTTTTACCTTTTGTCTCATTTCCCAGTTGTAAAATATGTCTTTTCATCACACTTGGATGTGGGAGTTAAAACTCGCTCTTTACTGCAGTGGAGATGAACGTCAGGTTAAAAAAAGTAGGTCAGAGATTAAATTCCATCAGGTAAATTCACCTCTCAGATATCCTCGTGCTAAGCTAAGGAGGTTGGAACTAATCTGATTCTCTTGTGACAATCCTCGTGACTTCAGTCGTTCTGGTTCGGCAGATAAAAAAAAGTTTACGCTCACTATAAATTCATCAGAGGAATTTTAAAGACTCCGGACAAAGATTTTAATTAACGTCCCTTAATTACGTTAGTCTTTTCAGCCTCAGTTCGACCCGTCAGAGGTTTTATTGCTGGTTTTATTGGGTTCATAATAACAATGGATTCCTATATCATGTAAAACCAAAGCCCGTTGTTCAATGACCTGACCGAGAGCTTCATTCTTCCTAGTTGCATTGGTTTACCAATTTAATTATTGCACTTGTTCTGCAACTATCTGAGAGGTCCATAGTTCCACTTGCTTACAAAATGACTGTTTTCATCCACAGAGGAATGACCTACCAGGAAACTCTTTAAGACTCTTGAAGGCTCTTCAGAGAACACCTCCTGTCCTAGAACTCTCCTGTCCTACTCTACCCACACCTCACTTTATCTCTCGCTGCACTTGTTTCTAAATACTGGTCTCTTTTGAGCGTCCCTCTTTGTAACCTGATTGTAAATCTTACTCTTGTAAGTCACGTGGGATAAAAGTCTAATAAATGCATCAACTTTACAGTTTCTATGTCAGTAGTGTAAAAGTGAAAATTGTTTGTCGTATGTTTGTTTTTATTTGTGCTCCAAAATCAGATTTTTTTTTTTAAACTAGTTCAATGAACAAGTTCAGAAGCTTTTGGCATTTTACATGGACCAGAAACAAAACCTGAAACTCTACTTCTTTTCATTTTTTTTTTTTAACACTTCTACTTCAAATATCACACTGTGACGTTTACTGACTGAATGGACAGAGTGGGTGGACCATAAGATTATATGGGGAGGACAGACTACCAACTACTGTCACATCTCAGTGGCAACAATAAGAGGTCAATATTGTAGTCTGTCAATATGGAATATGTTATTTTCAGACACAATATAAATATATTTCTCCATGTTAATGATGGGCTGGTCAACATTAAATATTGTAAATGGGTAAAAATGCATTATCAACGGGCCTGTCAAGTTAGACTTTATTTCACACTTCTCGCATTTATGTGGGAAGACAATCTGAGAATCCCACTGGACGACGCTGTTGTTTGACCCGGCAACAAACAAGCATATATATATATATATATATATATATATATATATATATATATATATATATATATATATATATATACACAAATCAATTAGCTAAAACAAATGGTTAAAAACCCTGTCACAAATGTAATTCATGCTGCTTTTTTAAAATATTCTGGACATATAAGTATAGATCTTTAAAGTGTTTGATA
This sequence comes from Paraplagusia blochii, assembly GCA_016785265.1. Classification (NCBI taxonomy): domain Eukaryota; kingdom Metazoa; phylum Chordata; class Actinopteri; order Pleuronectiformes; family Cynoglossidae; genus Paraplagusia; species Paraplagusia blochii. The sequence continues at coordinate 50,899 of JAFBJS010002232.1, read as the reverse complement.
TTATTCTTGACATTTTCTCTCTCCACCAGAGAGACGACCTACCTATCAGTAGGTCGTCTCTTATTCCTTAACTGATTCCAGGTCAGTGACATCACTCCTGTGCCCAAACTGCACTGACTATATTTATCATAATAAATTACTTAAAATGGAAGCTCATCCTCATCGTCCTCACTTCTGGACTTATCTCTCGGTGGCTTAATAAAAATAGTGAAACATTAACTCACAGGCAGTTATTTAACTTTTCTTCTGTGACCTTTGTCTCAGTAGAGTTATGAATAACCAGCTGCTGAAGACTTTAGTCAGACCTACCTCATTAGACTCTGCCATTACACATTAATAACCTGTCTCTTATACA
>JAFBJS010002232.1:18127-44564 GCA_016785265.1 Paraplagusia blochii | reverse complement strand
TGTTTTTGTTGTTTTTTTGTTGGGGGGGGGGGGTTATGTTCTAATTTACAATATATCCCAGTAAAATGGTCTTACAACCCCATAGGGATCTGAATCTGGTTGGGAAATACTTTGTAATACATTTAGGTAAAAATTCTTGAGAAACCGGGACAAGAATTGTATTTTTTTTTTTTTTTTTTTGAGGCAGGATCACATAAAAAAAAATAATAGTCCAGACATAGAGGGTTCCTGTCCCTTATCAAACTTGTGGGCTCCAACTCCAAGTGGGTTTCCCGTATCTATTCCATTCCTATTTTTCGCAGGGGTGATCAACTATCTGTTCACTTTTTTTTTTTTTTTTTCAAAACACAAATAATCATAAAAAATCTATTTTGTAATTGTCATATAAACAATGTAAGAAACCCATCTAACCATCCATTTTCATCCATTTATTCGTTATGTAGAACAGACACAAGGGCAGCGGTCCTCACGACAGCCACCCAAATGCAATTGCACCGCACTGTACCTTCCTGCAGGTGGTAAGCCCACTGGAAGTCAACCTACCTAACTCCCGAATTCAAACTTGCCCAGGAGGTGAACCCTGGAGATTCACACCAAAGCTGAGACATTGCCTCTGGGCCAAAGTGAAGGCCTGTTAGATACAAGATACATTACTTTATGGAAAATGTACCAAATTCCATCGACAACATATCTTAGTCAGAGGTCTCTGGTGTGACAAATGTTTTATTTTCCAGGTGTAATGTCATTTGGATATCAGGTTTTATACCACATTAGTTACATTGAATCTTGACATCACTGTGTCGTACACTGCAGTAGTCACACACATAATAACAACTGACCTGAACCAGTTCTGAAACCCCATGCGTGAATCTTCAGTGTTTAGACACAGTTGACCTACTACGTCTCCGCAGCTGCGGGTTCTTTGAAAGCTGTTCTAATAGAACATTACAATACCCAGCATGTAGCCACTGTGCACACTGGAGAATTCAACACGGGCAACAAAAATCAGGAGCACTGACCCATGAGGTACTTTTGATGCTAACAGTCAACATTTAACGCAAAGCTGGATTTGACGTCTGAGATGATAGAGTACGAGGGTGAATCCATTACTGCCTGAGAAGCACAACCAATGCTTTATATACAGATAGGATGGAGGTTTAGTCCTAAGGAACTAAACTCAAACAGAGTTTTGTTTAAAATAATATAGAAAATGTTGTAGAACACACTCATAAACACACAAATACTCTATGCATTTTGAAATATATTGTGTGAATATAGTTTCTTGGTGGAACCAAACTAACAAGACCTGTTAAAAACATATGTACACAGACAGAAAGGTTTGGAGAAAAAAAAAATTGAGAAGCCAGATTGAGATGGTTTGGACATGTTGAGAGGAGGGACAGTGTATACATTGGTAGATGATCCTAGGGATGGAGCTACCAGGTAGGAGACAAAGAGGAGATTGATGGATGCAGTAAGGGGGGACATGGAGGTAGTTGCAGTTAGAGGACATTTGTTGAAGCAATCCCTGAAAAGGGACAGGCGATAGAAGACATTTTAAAGCTGAAATATCACTCTGTACTACATTCATTGGACATTCTCCATCAGCATCACTTCAAGTTGTTGAGTGGCTGTTCTTTATCATTGAACAGATAAATACATCATACTCCTAGTATTCCATTAAAATTCCATCCTTTCCAATTAGGTCCTCTGTAAACCTGCAGTGATACATTTCTCTGGACCCAATTTCCACTGCTCCATACAGTGAGTCTTCCTGTGGGGGGTGTGAGCCCAATGAGATTTGTTTGGATTGGGACAGTGCTGCGATCAGAGCACATCAGTGGAACCTGTAACCCTTGCAGACCCAAGACCACTAGGACCTAGATTCTGCCTGTATCCATTTTTAATTCCTTCCATGAAAATGTCCTTCTCACACTTTAAATTCCAAGCTGCAGGTTTTTGGACAGGCTGTGAGAAAGTGGTGTGAGTAATAATGACTCCCACATTCAACAGTTGCCTTTAATGATATCCACAGGTGGCTTGTGAGCTTCTAATTAAACCGATGGAGCAAACTGTTCCATTGGCCGTGTTCTAACAAATGTAAATTTTGGAGCGCCGCGCTGATGATTCACCGCCAAAAAATACGGAGAAAAATGTAATGACATTTATGAGATAGTCAAACGTTAATTAAGCCTCAAGGTTAGTCACACTGAATTAAATAGGATGGAAGATATATCGCCGCTGCCCAGATGATATCATGGATGCTAAGCTCTCAAATTATAAACCCATCGACTTTTACTGTGCTGCTATGTTTTAGGCAAAGTATTCTGTAATCTGTTTTTAATCCCACAGAAATATCCAGCCCAAACGGTCAATCAAAATATTTACACCATTTAGAAAAGTTATTCTAGATAGGATTAAGATGAGGAGACAGAACTCTTCTTCTTTTTCTTTCAGCTTGTCCTTTTTCTCAGGGGTTGCCACAGCGAGTCAACAATTTCTATCTTCCCCTGTCCTCTGTATCTTCAACTCTAACTCCAAAAAACTCCATATCCTTCCTCACTACATTCTTCAATCTCCTCTTTGTCTTCTCCCATTATAACCACTGTCCCTCCTCTGAACATGTCCAAAACATCTCAATCTGTCTTCTATAGCTTTGTCTCAAACCTTCCTGTCTGTGTTGTCCCTCTAATCACCTCATTCCTGATCCTGTCCATCCTTGTCTCTCCTAAAGAGAATCTCAGCGTCTTTAACTCCTCTACCTCCAGCTCTGTCTCCTGTCTTCTACCTATCCCTAGTGTCTCTAATCCATCCATCATGGCTGGTCTCACACCTGTCCTGTAAACCTTTCCCTTCACCTTAGCTGACACTCTTTTATAACAACCACTCCTGACACCTTTCTCCAGTTGTTCCATCCTGCCTGGACTCTGTTCTTCTCTTTCCCATAGTCTCCTGCACCTTCACCTCCTCTGCTCCTTGTAACCTGGCCATGCCACCTTTCTCCTTTTCATTTACACAAGTACTCTGTCCTGCTACGACTCTTCTCTCTTCTTCCTCTTCTCTCCAGCGCAAACCTCCACCTCTAGGTGAGAAGACGTAACAACATATGTGAATGATGTAGGAAATACAATATAAGTCTGTGGTCTGGCCTCAGTAACCCCAGGTAAATACGTGCAGTTTGGATTCTGAGAGAAGAGATCAAATCTTGGATTTGTGTTTTTGCGAGAAATTAAATTTCTTACTGGAGGCAGAATAATTTCTTAGTTCTGGAAAGAAAAAAATCAGCTATTATTAATTATCTTTAATAACAAGCAAAAGTCATTTTAAATCCAAGCCTCTATATAATGAGAAAACCTCCGTATTTAGCTTTACTGAGTTCCAGAACTGTAGGGCTTAATCCCCAAGTATCTGAACTGTTTTCATTCTTTATTTCTGTCATTTCAGGTTAGTGAGGATAATATTCAGGGCAGAGCGATAATTTAAATACATTAATCCATGATGAAGTCGCCCTCTTCCTCACCCCACCCTGCAGAACCTTCTCCTATTAATCGCAGCTGAATTAAGACACTGCAAAGGTCAGAGTCACCGTTAAACAATGGAATGGATTCCTTGATATCTTGGCATGTTTCGGAGAGCGTTGGACAGTGTGAACGGAAGATATGACAGGACTTCAAACATACGTTGATATACTGCAGCTGTGCAAAAAAAAAATGTGTAAAACTGAAAAAAAAAAAGATTCAATTTACTGCACGGCTGGTGGAGATAAAACTAACACAAGTCACAAGTCTGTGAGTGTACACTCAGGTATTCACGTAACGGATGGATGCCCCCCTACCCTCCCCTCCCCTCCACCCTTTACCTGAGGGAGATGTCACACCCGGCAAATTAAAGAAATCATAGCATGGTTAATTTCACATTCACTGCCAACGCTGGCTAAATGCCGTTGCAGCAAGCAATTTCCCGCATTGTGTGGAGGAGCTGTGAGCACACTTCCTTTAAGGCTGCAATTCACAGATAGGGAAGGCAATTCAGCATTTTCTCCATCAATTTATCCTTTTAACTCCTAAAAATGGAGAACAACCCACGCTGCCACTTCCTGCTGGCTCGGATTCAAGGTGTGGGCTAGGACTGTGCCGAGAACCCGAGGGTAGCTGAGACCTGTCTAGGAAAAAAAAAAAAAAAAAATAAAAATATATATATATATAAAGCAAACTGTAAAGTGTCTCTGTGTTTGTGTGTGTATATATTTATATATATTTATACATATGTATACATAGATGTCTATATATGTTGGAATACATATACATACATATACATTTGTATATACTATATGTATTAGAGGTGCACGGAAATTTCACGATTCAATATCATTTTTTTTTTTTTTAGGTTTCACAATTTGATAAAAGTCAATTCTCGTGTTTTTCCTTTATACAAAGATTCACTGTTTAGATTTAATAGTGAATGATATATAGATATATATCATATAGTGTGCATAAAAGGACGATTCACTTCAAAGCTTTAAAGATTTAATATATATATATGAATACATATATATATGGTTGCAGCTGAGGGAAACAAGTCAAGGTTAACATCCCTCATATCAAGCAAAGTTTGAATAATTCATGCTGTTTTGACTGTTGTCACTTTTAGACAAAGTAAGTTGTCTTACTTTATTTTTTTTTAAGGTGCATTACTCATGAAACGTGGAGTTGTTGTTAAAGACCAGGAGATGATGCTGCTGTTCCCTCAGGGTGCGTTTAGGGAAAGATATGCACATAAATGAAAATGCAAAATAAGGAACATTATTTCTGTTTTTTTTTTTTCCTGCAACCTGAGTTGATTAATGTACAGTAGCTGCTGGGATGGAAAGATGAAGAAAATATATGTCTCTTTAACAAATCCAATTACAGGAAACTACTTATCTACGTAGGAATCTACATAGGAATTCTAGTCAGACGTTGCAAAGGTCACACGTTTATCCCAATGATTTAAATCTGAATGAAAGGGAAAAAAAACTCATCAAGGCAATTTGTGTGTCCATGCAGCCGTCCATTCAACCACACCGAACTAAAACAGTCTTTTCCTCCCCCTCTCTCTCTGTTTCTCTTTCTCACTGACCCATGTTTGCAGTTGTGTTTGTGAAACTAGTGAATCCACCATAATCCAAAAGGCTTCACACTTTCACAAACTTTAATCTGGTTTAAGGATTTTAATTAATATCAACCCAGTGCCTTCTGGCAGTGTTTGCAACAGAGTTTATTTAATAGAGTTTCTCATTGAAATTCAGCTTTTATTTAGGCAACTTTAGTCATTCCAATGACATCAGCTGCCGGGTCAAGAGTGATTGCATCGATTCCAAGTGGTGGGAATCTCAATACAAACCCATTATCGTAATTTTGGGACCTTGAGGCACACTGCATTACAGGGTGCATTCAGCAATTGTTGAACTTTATTCAACTAAGTTAAGTTAACTCTGGACAATTTTCAGTTGCAACACAAAATACAAAACTCTCAATCACTTCTTCAGTTTATTCTTCTTTCCTTAGAGTCCAACAGTTGAGCAACAAGCTTTGGTTCTGAATAGTTCTCTCTTAACCATTGGTGTTTTAAGGTCCTTAAACTCTATAACAAACCTGGGCAAACTAAGGCCCGGGGGCTGGATGCGGCCCATTTGGCGTTTTTAATCGGGCCCGCCAAACTTGTCTAAATTATACTGTTAATTTAAATTAACGTTATCCTTCTACTGTTTCCCTGCAAAGCCAGCATTTCCCCAATAGATGGTCTCAAAGAGGCTTAAAGCATTTCGCCTTTATTCAATACTTTACTCATCATTTCTCTTAGTTCACGGAAAATCTTTCTGATCCTGATCTGGCCCGCAACTCACATTTTAGTACCACCTGTGGCCCGTGAGTCAAAATAATTTCCAGGCCTGCTCTAACGTTACTTAGAAGACCAGCACATATTACTCTGTGCTGTGCTGCCACAGGTGGTTCCAAAATTTGGGTCGTAGGTCAGGAGCAGATAGTTGAAGCATTTTTGTAAACTAAGATGATGAGTGAATGAAGGCTACAATTCTAAAAGGCTTCTGGCCTCGTCTACACTATATTTTTGGGGAAAATTAGAGCAAAAGGCAAATAATATCTATTAATCATATAATGTGGACAGGCCTTGGAAGACCGGCTACAAGCTTAACAGGCTGCAATTGGCCCTCGAGCCTTAGTTTGCCCTGGGCTGCCATAGTTTATAGTACGAAAACGCTTTACTGCATAGTCCTTGTACCGTAATTTCCCGAAGGGGAACTCGTGAGGGATTAAAAAAAGTTCCATCTAATTCAATCCACTGTGTTATTCTGTGCGACTTCTGACTACAGTTGCCATAATGTTGCGACAATCCTTACTTAGCTAACCAAAGTTGCACTCAAATTTTGACAGATTATGACAGATTTGCACTGTTCAAGGTCAGTAAACACAACCAGGTTCAACACAAAAGGCCCACTGACCTTTATGAGAAAAAAGTAGAGAGAACAGAAGTATGGCTGGCCGGTTTACAAATCCAGATGGGCCTCAACTGGGCCCCCAGGCCTTATTTTGCTCCTTATCTTTTGTGATGTAATACAAGCCATTTCAATCAAGTCAATGCAATCATAACTACTGTTGAGCTGTTGGGAATTTTTCAGAAGGGTTCAAGTCTTTCTGACTTTAAAGTTATCAGGTTGAAACTGAGGTTGTTTTCATTGACTTCACATCCACAAACACACAGAGGCCGACTGTCTCCAGAATAAACAGACTCGTGTCCACACTTCACTAGATTCACAACATTTGTTATTAGCTGGTTTGCTGGTCGGGAGTAAGGAGAGAAGGAAAAAAAAAAAAAAACTGAAAAATGCAAACACAAAACAGTCAGAGGGAGAATGAAAACTTGACAGTCATTCAAGGCAATTTATCATTCTGTCAAACTTCACTGCTGCAGCAGAAACATCTACGGAGCCAGAAAATCCTCAGCCCAGCTCAGAAACGGCTGAGTGTTGACAACAGTCAGGCCAGCAAAATAAAAGCTGCCATGTAGCCAGGTCTGACACCGCGGAACCATTTCACACCTCACCCTGATGTCCAAACAGGGATGATGACAAAAGTAGTAAGTGATTGCATTTTCTTTGTTGTGTTTTTCGACAACTCAAGTAACACAACTGACCAATAGAGCAGTGGTTCTCAACTGGTCTCACTTGGGGAACCACATTTTCCTCTGGTCATTAAGTCCCAACCCACTCTCATAGAATTTAAATCAAGCAAATTCATTTTCAAAAAGAAAAGCCTTTTGAAAATCACTTCCTTTAACATATTCATTTTAATCAGCAGAGTGGGCCTTTCAAAATAAGGGATTTTCTGAAATAAAACACACGCTCAACAGCAGATTCACATTATTTAGCTGATTTTTGAGCAGCTGTTCACGACCCGTTCAGAACGGGTTCACGACCCACTTTCAGGCCTGGACCCACCAGTTGAGAACCACTCAACTGGAAAGGACGGCAAACGACAGCAGTCAGGCCACTCAACCACTTAACTGGTGTGTCCAGAACCAAAAGTGGGTTTAGGGCTTTATGACCCAAACATTTTAATTCAGCACAAGGTTTTTGTTTGGTTTTTAAAACCTTTTTATCCATTTTAGAAATGATCCAACTTTGAATTAACTTTTTGGTGTAAACCAAACCAATGTTGATCATCAGTCCATTACGGTCGGGAACCAGAAGCTTAATCTGAAATAAAAACTCTGAGTCTTTTAGAACAAATGTCTAACTCAGGGCTTGGGTCACAGTGTGGGCCGCAAAATAATTAGGTGTGGCCCACTGGACCTTAAAAGCTTAATTTTACATTTTTCTTTAACTGATGATTTTTTCATTATTATATCACAGAAATTCAACATCAATATATAATCATCAGAAACATTAAAATGCATTTGACACTCATTTTAGAACCTGGTGGGGGCACATTGTTGGGAAAACTAAAAATGTAGAATAATGCGTCTAATGTAATGAAGAGACCCAAGTGTTATAATACATGGATAAATGGGTTTTGAGTCTGTAATTGTTTTTCTTTGTCTGATTATGGTTCGGCTGCTTATAGACTGGAAGAGTTTAATAACAATAAGTGGACTGTCAAAAGAAATCTCTTGTCAACACATTATATTAATTGAATGTACAGAAGGAAGGAACAAAAGGAACAGAGTGAGGCAGAGTCAGGGAGAGAGAAAAGACTTCATTGTGTTTCCGTGCTTTAAGGATTTTATTTTAATTTAATGCTTGTGTAGTTTCACAAAGTAACTCTTGATGTTAGCAATTTTCTGTTTAATTTAATTAAAATCTCCACTAATGTCAATTATTATTTTGACCCGAAATGGGTTTGAAGTATTCAACAGGATAAGTACTGGTTGTGTACTGTTTTGTACTCAATACGTTATTGTTTGACCCAGACTGGGTCACAATCTTCAGATGAACCACAAGGGATTATATTGTTGTTTTTCTGTCTCTCATCAACTCAGGAGTTCATGGCCATTTTCACAGGTTTAATTCCTGTTTTTACTTGGTCAAAAACAGGAAGTAAAACAAATAAATCAGAAATTCACTATATAAACAACAAAAATATCTTCATTAATGTTCAGAAATAATCTATGATTTAAAAATAAGGTCTACTGAATTTGGTCAAAAGGTTTGAAAAACTAGATTCTTGTGGCTGTGGTGGTGGCCCAGCAGTTGAGGAAGTGGACTTGGGTCCACGACGACAGGTTGCCACTGAGTTGCTTCGGAGCATAGCCCTGTCCCTACCCATATTACGTCCAGTGGACTCACCACCCACGGTAAGGCTCACAGAATGGACCAGTGTGATTTGGGTGGCGCTGGCAGAGACTGCAGACCCTGAGACCAGGACACTGATAAGACGACAGAGATTAATGAATGGACTAGATTCCAACCAATTTGAGCCACAATAATGATCATGAAGAAATATTGGTCCCCACCCAACCATCCATCATCTACCATCCATCTGAGGTTGAACCACAGAGTCTCATTTACATTTACCATTAGCCCAGAAAGGTTAGGACTCCAGCCTCACACTGACACAGTGGTACACCAGGCCTGTCCTCTCCTTCCTGGGAAATATTTGCTCACGCTGTGATTGCATATTTAGAAAGTCTGTGCTCCACTCGGAGCAGACTGTTTTGCATATCCAACACAGCAAATGGAACAGCATCAATAAGTAATTAGCCTATTACAACATTTTTAGTGGATCCAGGCCGCACTTATCGTCCACACTACAATAACAGGCTCAAACATCTTACTCCAAATGACTTCTCTCGCCGATGCACTGGACGTCTCTCTGTGATCACATTCAGTGCCGGGCCCTTTCATTTGACCAGGGTATCGTTTATATCCTGGTGCACTTCAAAGTGTGGACACTTCAAAGGAGCACAAGCCACTGCCATTTGGACTGTGCAGATAAGGCTTTTGATCAACTTCTGAAATACTTCCTGCAAATGCATTTGGGGGACGGACGCCACTGAGGAGTGTTTGACAGTTATAAGATGAATGCACTCATGCTCACTGCTACCAGATAAGCTCTAATCCATTAATATGAAAACGAAGGAGGAAAAAGGAAGGCGTCACACGGCCAGTTCGGATTTAGTGAAGACCACCTTAAGCCCAGCATACAGTGCACATGAAGCAATCTGCCTCTCACTCACACTTTGTGAGTGAAGTGCGAAGGTGACCAGTCCACAGTTCACGACTGGTGATCTCACACTGTGCCGTACAGTGATCGGGTGCGATTCACATCTTCTGTCTTTTGCTAGAACTGCTTTAGGTAAAAGCATCTGGCAAATGTATTGAAATGTCATGTAATATAATACAACGTAAATGACGGCCAAGAGAAAGTAAGACAAGGACAAGGGTGGACAGGATCAGGAATGAGGTGATTAGAGGACGACAGGAAGGTTTGGAGAAAAAGCTAGAGAAGACAGATTGACATGGTTTGGACATGTTATATCTGCAGTGCAGCTGCCCTATGTATGCATTTACCTTTTTTTAATCGCACCATTTGTGTTAGTATTTCGGAGAAAGTCTGGTCTAGTTAATCTGATTTGATTGACTGTTGCACTATTTTACAGATCGAGATGGTTTGGACATGTCCTGAGGAGGGACATGGGATACATTGGTAGAAGACTGATCCTAAAGATGGAGCTACCAGGTAGGAGACAAAGAAGAGATTGATGGATGCAGTGAAGGAGGACATGGAGGTAGTAGGAGTTATAGTAGAAGATGCAGGAGGCTCGGTGAGATGGAAAATGTTGACTCGCTGTGGCAACCCCTGAAGAAAAAAGACAAGCCGAAAGGAGAAGAAAAAGAAGATTGACAGTTGTTACAAATATAAAAATAAACAAGAATACTAATGTGATCCAGGAAGAAGAAGCTGATAGTAAGACGTACTCACAGCTTCTCTCTGAGAAACAATAGGAATAATGCTATGCAAAGAAAAACTTATTTCCCTGACAATTCTGTTCACAGACACAGAAAAGAACAGGAAATGTCTTGACAGACCTGGTCAGTCTGGTCCGTCAGTATTGCCATGCAGCTCCATGTTGTTTCCCTGTTTACTCCTCTGTATCTATTTTTGTGCATGTGCAGAGAAAATCCTGGGTATGTTTGATTTTCACAAGATTGATTATAAGGTAGTTGAGATGCAATCATGAGGTGATGATCACTTGTGGTAACCTGGTGCAGTGTTCCCCAACCACCGACCAATTAAATGTCTCGTACTATTTTCATGGAGCGGTTGTTATGTAGTAGAAGATAATTATCCTTCTTATCCAATTAGATAATTTTCCCGCCTAAAAAATCTTCCTACCCTACAACAAGGATTTCTCAAGTGCACAGAGTCTATAATTTTCTGCTACCAGATCGATATAAAAAGTTACAATCTTGTATCAATGACTTTGCATCATTTTGAGTTTATTGTTGTCGTCTTCACTGAGAAAATATTTCCTAATCAAATATAGTTGCATTATTGATGATGGAATCCTAGCCATTCTATTGGTCAGTTTTTTTTGTTTATGGGTATGGATCAAGTGGAAGTAATAGACAGATGGGGTCAAAAGGAAACATTATTTCTCTGTGGCCCGGCACCAATTCACCCATGGACCGGTAACGGTCCCCTGCCCAGTGGTTGGGTTAGCGTTAGGGTTAATGTACGTAGTGCACACTGTACGATTTCAGTTGCAGTCAAACTGACAATCTGGCTCACAGGCTGATCATTGTATGACTGAAAATCACAGTCCAAAAGTTTACCTCTGTCTGAGACAATGATAACAGTGCAGTTGGTTCTGGGAATAAAACTTGTTTCACATGTTTTGACTCATCACAACAATCTGTTAAAAATAACCTGAGATTCATCAAACTACTTTGTCTCTGTAATTACCCTAGACATTAAAACAAAGGTTCAGGATAGAGCACGATTCGTAGGCTTATTAATTAATGATGGGACCGTTGTCATGGCTACAGGCTTTGGAGACCAAATGAAATCTACATCGTGACCAGTCACAAAACCCACAGTTTTGTCAACATGAAACCAAACTGATAACATTATCTCAACAGTGACGGCAAGCGTGTCCTATAACATTTGCAGGAAGCGCAGGTGCAGCCGCTCTGTGTGAGTGTGTGATTTTTTTTTTTTTTTCTTTTTAAGGCAAAAGCGACAGCAGGTCTGCGGCTTTATTATTGACACAGAAAAATGATTCTCTGAACGTGTCGAATATCCATGAAATAAGCATAAACTCCAGCTCCGTCTCCGTTAGTTCCCTAAGACATTAGAACAAATGGATGGAGACGAAAAAAGAAGAAGGTGCCAACTTCAAGCCAACCTGACTTATTATGTGGCCAAGATATCCTGTTTCCCATTCAGTGGTCTTTCTGCCTGTCTCAACTCATGGAGACCAAATGAAATCTACATCGTGACCAGTCACAAAACCCACAGTTTTGTCAACATGAAACCAAACTGATAACATTATCTCAACAGTGACGGCAAGCGTGTCCTATAACATTTGCAGGAAGCGCAGGTGCAGCCGCTCTGTGTGAGTGTTTTTTTTTTTTTTTTTTTCTTTTTAAGGCAAAAGCGACAGCAGGTCTGCGGCTTTATTATTGACACAGAAAAATGATTCTCTGAACGTGTCGAATATCCATGAAATAAGCATAAACTCCAGCTCCGTCTCCGTTAGTTCCCTAAGACATTAGAACAAATGGATGGAGACGAAAAAAGAAGAAGGTGCCGACTTCAAGCCAACCTGACTTATTATGTGGCCAAGATATCCTGTTTCCCATTCAGTGGTCTTTCTGTCTGTCTCAACTCAATATACTATACTGTGGGTGTAGTAAAAAACAAAGAAGATACATCATACTCCTATATGCAATCATAGGCCTGCATCAAAGTGTCAGAGCTGAGCAGGAGTACGCTCTGAACTCAAGACTTACGTTGACAATGCAACTACAGTGTGGGATGATTTATCTGCGGTGACACAGTTGACAAACTTACTTTTTGGGACATTGGAGTCAAGAGATACAGAACCAATGGTTCCCCTCATCATCATCATCCCTGTATACAGTGCAGGGAATGTAGCCAGTATTGTGGATAAAATTTCTACATTTATGTCAAAACCTCCTGATGCCAAACTGTCCAAATGGAATCTAGTCCATTCATTCATTTAGATTTATCTCCGAACCGTTGTCACAGGGGCCGCAGTCTCCACGACTGCCACCCAAATCACACTGCACCATACTGAGAGCCTTCCTGTGGGGGTGGGGGGTTGAGCCCAATGGAAGTAATGTGAGTGCATGCACCTCTGGGACAACCTGGTGGCAGCCTTGTGGACCCAAGTCTACTTCCTTAATAGTTTGGCGTAGATGCGAGAAATTCTAAAGATAAATATTTAACATAAATAATATTATATAAATATTTTATATATTAAAGGTCTCAGGAGTGATTTGTGATAAAAGAGTGTCAGCTAAGGTGAAGGCAAATGTTTACAGGACAGAGACCAGCCATGATGGATGGATTAGAGACACTAGGGATAGGTAGAAGACAGGAGACAAACTGGAGGTGGAGGAGTGAAAAATACTGAGATTCTCTTTAGGAAAGACAAGGATGGACAGGATCAGGAATGAGGCGATTAGAGGGACAACACAGACAGGAAGGTTTGGAGAAAAAGCTGGAGAAGACAGATTGAGATGGTTTAGACATGTTTGGGCGAGGAGGGACAGTGGATACATTAGTAAAAGAGTGATCCTAGAGATGGAGATACCAGGTAGGAGATGAAGACGAGATTGATGGATGCAGTGAAAGAGGACATGGAGGTAGTTGGAGTTAGGGCTGAGGATACAGAGGACAGGGTGAGACAACCCCTGAAAAAGGGACAAGCCAAAAGGAGAAGAAGAAGTATACATTACCATTATAATGCACAAAAATACAGCATTAGGGACACACTAAGAACAAACTGTGTCCCTAATCTGTGGAATTTCACAAAATCACACAGATTTTTCCAAATTTGCTGGTATCCCACACAAAATCCCGAAACCTTTTCCCTTTGTTTTGGAGACAAATGGCTGAGGACATTGGATGCAATTTGGTGGTTTGGACAATATCACCAGTATATGATATCGACAAAAGTCAATATCAAACTTACATGGTATAGGTCTAAGACTTCTGATAGGCAACTGGACATGAAGTTGGCTTAATGTCCAGTCCCATGACCTGGAATCTTCATTCATATCCCTAAGTTAGGGTTAGTTTAAAGCAAAGTTAAGTTATGAGAATAAAGTCAATATTCTTCTCTTCAATTTATTTATTTATTTGACCAAAAAGGACAAAAAAAAGAATGATTTATTGTCCTGTAAGTCAATGCAAAGACATAAAGTTTGCCATCTAAATACTAGGCTGGATGGAGTGAAAAGCAAATTGCCTGTTTCTCAATTGTGTTGCTGCAAGGCTCCAACAATAACCATTACACATTTTAATATTTCCCTCCCTTTTTTTCCTCCAAAGTTGAATTTATTTTCACATCCACCCGTCCTCCATCCTAATCTCCTCTCTCTTCTTTAATTTGCAATACTGCTGCTCTCCTCTTTTCTTTGCTACACCCGCTGCCTCCTCATTCCCCCCCTCTGTACACATCATCTCCACTGTCTGCCACAGTGTTTATCCATCCGGGTCTTCATTAGCATAAGTGAGGTGAGAGGTGAGGTGAGCTCACCTAATGGGGTGATGTGTCTCCAGGTAATGGTTGGCTCGGGTTTCCCACTGGCTGTACAGATGAGCGACACGTTGCTGCCCTCGTTTACCGTGATGTCGGAGGAAATGTCATATATCTTGGGAGGAACTAGAAAAGAGAAGAATGCAGAAGTGAGATGAACATTTCAAATATTTAACCTCTGTTTTATAAGACACCACCAGGTCCACTGCATATCAGATTGGATTGTGAAGAAAAGAAAAGAAAAGCCGTGAGTGGCCTCGGCGCCATTGTGTCCACACAGCAATCATTTCAGGCTGAAATAAAATCTTCCTGTTATAATCTTGGTATAATTAGGAAAGCAAATGTCCAGAAAACATTTTTTAATGAAGTTATTCCATTTAATTGATGATTAGTTCTCTGCTTTTTTTAACAAATGAAAGTCTTGATGGTGAAAAAAATAAATGTAAAAATGACAAGCATGAAACGAATTCAACAGCGATGCGTTTAATGAACCCATACATTCTGTTTATGTTCACAACATCCAATTCTTAGAAATGGATTCACTGATACATACGAGTAACCAGAAAAACAATACTTTTTTTTTACAAGAAAATCCTAAAAAAAAATGTTTTTTTTTTTAAATAATAGTTTTATTTTGGAACCTCATCCTGCGCTCACTACTGCATGTAAAAACCTAAATTCTCTGCACCCATTTTTTACCGTTACTGATTGACTGACTGACTCATTTTTACAAAATGCGTGTCCCATGCTGCACGTATTGTTTGCAGATGACATAATATTGTTCGACAGTGCCAGCAATAATAGGCTGGTTGTTTGCCAGGTTCTCTGGCTCACATGGAGCTGGTTGTAACGCAACGCCAAGAAGGTGTTGTGCCTGGAGGTACAGGGTATCTCAGCGAGGAGCTCCTAATGTGGCGTCATTGTTGTCTGATAACTGTCTAGTTTTTAGACTGCATTTTGAAATGTAAAATCAAAATATTGATATAAAATACAGTTGAGTGTTTTTTTTTTATCACAAAAAAACCAAACCTTTTAAATTTAGAAAATTAAATATATTTATCAAATAATAAATGAAAATACATGGGTGGTAACTTTGTTTAGCTAGAGGACAATGAACGCAGAATTGAGAATACTCCTCTGCTCCTTGCGCTGATTTGTTTGTGCATGGTGACGTCTCTTACCATATCTTCTTCTCTGTCTCTGCATCGTTATCGAGTATATTTATTGCAATGTGAAGAATCACATCAACTTTCAGTGTCCAATACAACAAAAAAAACGCAATAAAAATCAGTTTTCCATGGTTGCTATGTTATACAACACTGAACCAGAAGGAGACTGTGGATCAGGGTTTTGAGAACTATAGGATTCCCCATAAAATGTGGGGAACAAATATATAAAATATTATTGTAAATTCAACTTTTACACCAAGGTGAGGGCCGCAAAGTATCGTTCCACCAGCCACAAATGGCCCAAGCGCTGCAGGATTGAGACCCCTGCTGTTACGTTTCCTTGTAAACAACTCCAATGAGAGTTAACAACATTATATATTAATAACAATGACATCATTATGTGCCCAGCTCTCTTAAACAGTCTTTCCGCCTTGGCCGTTAGATACTCAAATCGTGATCACCTCCGTCTGGACCTGCAACATGTGCCTTTCCTCCTGTTGTCACTATATATATGTACATTGTAAACGAAATCACTAACTTGTGTCTTCTTTGTGGTTTTTCCCCTTTGATTGGTGGGTTTTGAAACATTACTGCAGTAGGAGAGAACCTTCTGTATATCGTCAAAAGGTTTGCCATTCTCAGTGCACCACAGTGGAAACCTGGCAGATTCAAACCTGGAACCTTCTTAGGACCCACGTCTCCTTCCTAAATCACTAGGCAAACGCTTTTTTTTAAATGGAAGGAGGAAGGAAAGGAAGGAAAGCAAACTCCTCGTCATCACTGCCCCCTAAATACTTCATAAGTACAATTCTTTTTTTTTATCTTTAATTATGCACTAATGACTATAAAAGACTGAATTCTGTTTGCACGAACAAGCAAAAACTGTTTTAGCTTCAATGGGAAATTAAAACCAAGAAACCTGCAGCTACACAGATAAACTACACACAACTGTTCAGACTGTAGTAATTAACCAGATCTAAATCCCTGAAAGTTCTTTTTTTTTTTTCACTGCACTGCAATAACTCATTATTGCAAAATAACATTAAATAACGTTGGTCATCTTCCAAACGCTTCACAGTTAAATTCTTCCCAATGACTTCAGAAAAATAAACGGAACCGACAACATATTTGACCACGTTTTTCAACGGTCCAACAGACCCGACTCCACAGCTCCGTCCACTGACACGGCCAATGCTCCGTCACTGCTGTGAAACTGACCCTGACTACGACCATAAAGGCAGATTATGGCCAATCATTAACATCGGTGCCATATTCAGTCTGCTATAACCGTAATGTTCTCAAGTGCGCTAATTGATTTTTAGAGGCAAATGGCCAAACGCGGAGCACCATAACATTAACAACTGCAGATTCCAGTATTGACTGACAACCAGTTCTGGCTTAGCCAACGCTCCAAAGCAGAGCCAGAGTAAAAGTTTGGACCTGTAGAAGCTGATGTAAATGCAACAGTTGATTAATTCATCCTTGTTATAATTAATTTGTTATAATTTTTTATCATCATTGGTCTCAAACTCAAATAAGTTGAGGGCCACTGCCCCAACTGTCATTTCTCCAAAGATCCGCATTAGCAGATAATGTTCAATACTGAAACTGTGGAAGAGAGGTGAAGAATAGAATACAGGCAGGATGGAACAATTGGAGAAAGGTCTATGGAGTGATCTGTGATAGAAGGGTGTCAGCTAAGGTGAAGGGAATGGTTTACAGGACAGTGGTGAGACCAGCCATGATGTCTGGACTAGAGACACTAGGAATAGGTAGAAGACAAGAGGGAGAGCTGGAGGTGGAGGAGTTAAAGATGCTGAGATTCTCTTTGGGGGAGACAAGGATGGACAGGATCAGGAACGAGGTGATCAGAGGGACAACACAGACAGGAAGGTTTGGAGAAAAAGCTAGAGAAGACAGATTGAGATGGTTTGGACATGTTCAGAGGAGAGACAGTGATTATATTGGGAGAAGAATGCTAGACATGGAGCTACCAGGTAAGAGACGAAATGGAAGGCCAAAGAGGAGATTTATGGATGCACTGAGGGAGGACATGGAGGTGGTTGGAGTTGAGGATGCGGAGGACAGGGTGGGATGGAAATTATTGACTCGCTGTGGCAACCCCTGAAAAATGGGATAAGCCGAAAGGAAAAGAAGAAGACTGGAAAAAAAATGGTGAAAATAAAATAAAAAATCTGTTTCCCACAGTAATACAACACTTCAGGTGAGTGTTGTGATACTCACATTTATCCACAGCACTGACCACTGAGTGCATCCAACCATCTTTTAGCTTTGTTGACTAGCATTAGAATCTTTCTAGAAATATGAAACTAAGAATATATAAACCAGGTGGGGGCCACAAAATATCGCTCCATGGGCCATAAATAGCCCAAGGGCCGCAAGTTTGAAACCCCAGATTTAGACCTTTTGTGTAGCATTTACTCAGCCATTATAGTTCCAGGCTGCACTGTAGAAGAACAACTATTTCCTCAGTAGTCCATTCAGTTATTCATTCATCTATCGTCATCTAATTATCTTTTTCCGAGTCACAAGGGCAACAGTCTCCACACCTGCCACGCAAATCACACAGCACCATACTGTGAGCCTTCCTGCGGGTGGTGAGCCAACTGCAAGGCA
Organism: Paraplagusia blochii; assembly: GCA_016785265.1. Taxonomy (NCBI): domain Eukaryota; kingdom Metazoa; phylum Chordata; class Actinopteri; order Pleuronectiformes; family Cynoglossidae; genus Paraplagusia; species Paraplagusia blochii. The sequence continues at coordinate 26,472 of JAFBJS010002232.1, read as the reverse complement.
TGCAGGTTTGGAGGGCACGATGCTCAGAGCACCTCTGTGGTACCCTGAGAGTGGACTCGAAACTAAGTCTGCTTGCCCAACTCTGTAGTTATTGCTCTGAATATGGGAGAAATTGACAAAGGTTTTTTGATAGTTTACTCTGATTTTGACCAAAGGTGTTAATAATCAGGGGCTTTGAAAGCTCGGTTTAGGTCCAGCAACCCTGTAATTCTGTAGACAACACCTTAATGTTGTCATTTTTCTCGTCTTTTTTTTTGGTAACCCAAGAGTCAGGTGATAGCAACCAAAAACTCTAAACTGCTGCATTGTGTTATTGATTAAGCCAAGAATGTGTTCAGCTGCTGAAATCCTAAACCAGTTTACTAATGTTTCTTCCTTATGGAACAGTGTTTGTTGAGGATAACATTGAAATTGAAATTGTGGATCATAAAAAAATGATAAAACTCTGCTCCATTTCAAACCTTTTTTTTTTTTTTTTTTTTTTAACAAGTAAAGGCTTCAAGAATGGAAGAATTCTTTGTGAAAATGCAATTCTTTATAACCGGGAAAATGTGGGATGACACTACCTAAAGTGTTGGGCTTTTGTCTGCTGCAACACTGGAGAGAAAGTGGATGTTTTTTTTTTGTTTTGTTTTTTTTTTCCTGAAGAAACAGATATGGATCAAAATGGGAAGAAAGTGCTCTTTACCGTGAGAGAACACAGAGAAATGTTGAATCGAGGTTATTGCTGGTGAGACTGCCGTGTGTACCTGCTGTAGGACCTCATGGTTGACACGTCTCCTCAGAGGCTGATAGCACCAAATTGAAAATGTTGGGGATGTCAACTGATCTTATCTTCCCTAACAGGAACTGGGAGGTTTTCAAAGGGCTGCACGGACGCGAGGAACCTCATTAATTGTTGAACAATAAAACATATTTATTTTTTCAGAGAAAATAGCTGTCATTCAGGAGCAATAAATTGTATAAATGCATTGGTTTTATATACACATTTCATTTATAAATACAATTCACATTTTATGCACGCCTAAACATAACATAGTTTAATATAAATCAATAAAAAAAGAAGCCTAAAGGATTTGATGCCAAACTAAATGTCTCGTTAGTTGCTGGGAGTCTCGGTTGCTGACGGGTCTTTGGGATGGACATTTAATATTGAGCGCTGGAAGAGATTTTCAGTTCACGAGAGACACCAGTCTGTTTAACATTTTATACTTGCTAATGAAAAAGTCCCGAAGCCAAGAGGCTCGAGAGTGTGCAGTGTTTGGAGTTAACTATCCTGGAAGATTAGTTACTGTAAATCCTGACCTAATTATAACTACTCTCATGTTTACTCAGTGTTTCTCCAGGTGGTGTTGTAAAAATGTGTGGCATCAGTAGTTGTAGTTGTAATCACAACATAAATATTTACTTTCTGCACTAATGTCTCCAAACCGTAGCCCTTCAGTGACGTCATATCTTTGTGACGTCAAATTAATACGCCTAATAACAGTGGGACACCAGGACTTCAGAATCCACCGAGCAAATCTTTTAGTTCAGATTCAATATGTCGCAAAAATGACATTGTCTCACTGCCAGGAGAGCTGATCCAATCACAGGACACGTATGTGTTGCCTTTTACGTAGGGCCAGCTAGAAGGCCCTAAGATCACAATCAAGAGAGATGATTGGTCTAGTGCTATATACTGAACGGGTTGCGTCCATTCACTTACAGAGGGCAGAGCTTTCACTTTTAATTCTGAAATCTATTGCAGATTTTATTGATTGGATTGATTGGATACAGAGTTTTATCCAACTTTTTAAATGTAAAAACTCCTTTTATATTAATAATATAAAAATAATAGTACAATTTTATAAAAAAAATTTATCTATAAATGTGTTTCTCTGAGTATGTTTAAGCCTTCTCTAGGAAAGCCTTCTCTGCTGGCTCTGCCAACAAAAAATAACAACAACAATGCATTTAGTAATTGTCTTGTTTTTCAGAAAAACAATGTATCTCCATGTTTTTCTTGCAGTGAAACTGACATTTGATGACTTGGCGTTAAGCAGCTGTTTCGTGAAATGATTTTAACTTCCCAGTTCCCAGTATCCCAGTTAATAATTCTAATAACTGGTTCTGTCACTCAAATATTGCTAATGCAATGTTTCTGGTGACTTTAGTTTATTCGTTCAGCTTATTTTTGCAAGTCAAATAAATTACTCCTTTAAGAAGTGCTGAAATTTGCAATTTACTGCGAGGAAATTTAGTTTGAGTTTTTGCTTGGTTCTGCTGTCTTCTTAGACACGCTGCAGTCACTTGACTTCGTTTTGGACTGTTGAGGTGCACTCTTAACATTTCCAAAGAGGAAATTTCAAAATAATGGACACACCCGAAGCAAAGACAGGCTCAGTGGTGGTCTAGTGGTTACGGATCTAGACTAGAGTCAGAGGGTTCCAGGTTTGAAGCCAGGTTACCACTGAGCACAGCACCGTCCCCTCACACCCAACGCTGCCCATTGTTCACTTTGGTGATGGGTTAAATGCTGAGGTTACATTTCGTTGTGTGCAGTGGTCTGGATCACAATCACAAGGTGTTCGCATTTCTTCCTACTTCTCTTCCGGTAAAGTGCGGAAGCCAGACCACCTCCGATACAGCACCCCCTACTGTACCACCTCCAGACTATCCTGCCTGCAAGTCTTACAACATATGCATCCTTCAAACCCAAACATGGATCCAGTTTTTTGACAAGTCTGACATTGGACATTATGCCAGTCAGGCGGGGATGGACATGTACTGTAGCTGTGTGCTGGACGTGGTCTGGTTTTTCAGAAGATGCTATTTAACAGTGGTGTTAAGGTACGCACCCTGCTGGATAAAAGAGGAACTTCAGAACTATGAAGTGAAATGTTGCCACTGAAGAGTCCATGAATAAATGACTGGGTGACATGGCCGGATACTGCAGGTGTAGATGTGTCCACGTAAGGAGACTCAGACCAACATGATGAATTCACATGTATCACATAACAGTCTCTGATTTCAAGCCTAACCATTTCATATGCAGTATCTCCTGAATGTATTTGCTTTCTCCATTAAGTATCCCATCATCGTCACGTCAACCTTTACACTGATGTATCCCCTGTGTGTCTCAGCTGATCCAGGCAGTGTCGTCCCCTCCTGGCAGACATTTCCAGTTATAAATAGGTCCTCGATGACGTCATCTTGAATTACAGAAATGCTTACAGCTGTGCAGATAAAATCCAGGGATTTTCTCCAGTAGCTGTGAAACAGGAGCACGCAGCTGTGCCAGTCTTAGAGATGTGGTGGGCCCTTACAGAACGACTGGTGGTTTGAAATTGCAGGACCCATTATGGGCTCGACCTGCTCCTATAGAGCCATCCAATTAGAGCACACCACGGGGAGGCCCAGGGAGGTGTAATGAACAGGAGCGCGGACGCTGAGGTGGAGTCTGAGAGAGTCTCGAGGAGGAGGGAGCGGAAACACAGGCTCACTTTGCATGTAATTAAAATTTAAACTCATTATCATCACACGAGGCAAGAAACATGAAAGTGAAAATTGAACTGGGTAAAATTCCAGGTTTGGTTTTGATCTGATTAATCTTTTTTTTTTTTTCCAATGTGGTGTGGGTGCAAGCTGTGTAAAGGAAAGGAAGTGTAATGATACAGGTGTGTGAGGGCATTTTAGAAATATTAACCTCAGAGAGTGGGTAATTAGAGAGAGTTTGTGTCAGCTACATAATTATCTCTGTCGGATTGAAAACAATAACAGTGACAGACGATTTGGTCTTAATGCATTTCAATGTATTAATTTGCGCTCCACTAATCCAAGATATTTTATAAGTTGTTTTGACAAATTGGCCACTTTACTTGAATATGCTGGATCTCTCATCATGCATGTTGTTTTTTTTTTTCTGCCTAAAAGGTTGGTGGTTGTAGTAATTGGTGCTTTTCTGACAACGCAAGACGACTTAAATAAAAATGAACAAATATAACCACAATGAAGGAAAGGGCGACTTTCAGAAAATCCAGGAGATTGCTCAGTATATTGGTTTGTTTTTTCATCAACTTAAAGTCAGAATCCCCTAAAAACACATCTCCAAAAAGAAATATTGGTTGGAAGGAAACATTTTCTGGGTCTTTTCATCCACCTTACTGCATTTTGGGCCCAGCAGCAGCAGCAGCAGCAGCAGTTGTAGATTAATTAAATACTGAGATGGAACTTCATAAGCTTTATTGAGTTCTTAGTTTTCAGTTTTGTTTATCTTCTTTATAATTGGAAGTGCTGTTATGAAGCTTTATTATTTGTTCAGGTGAATAAAAAAACGAAACTTGGACACGAATGGATTTTGCACATTAACTGAATGTCACAACTTAGAATAGATTCACTAATTAACCCCTCGACGGAGGATCTATAGCAGGAGACTTGAGAGCCATATATGTCCTATGGAACCCTCACATCTGGACAGAGACCTTGATGTCAGTAATAATTACATTTTGCCACTGAAGTTGTTTAAAATGACTAACCTATATTATTTGAGAAACTTAATTTTTATTCTAAATATTAAACATTATTTATGAAAACTGACTTTCTCTGAAATGTGAAGTTATGGGCCAGGACATTTTTTTTTTCATGTATATAAAAAAAGCTTGTATTATGTTATATCTGCAGTGCAGCTGCCCTATGTATGCATTTTTCTTTTTTTTAACTGCACAATTTGTGTTCGAATTTCGGAAAAGGTTTGGTTTAGTTTAACTGATCTCACTGACTGTTGCACTATCTTAGAGATTGAGATGGTTTGGACATGTTCACAGGAGGGACAGTGGATGTACCGGTAGAAGAATGATCCTAGAGATGGAGCTGCCAGGTAGGAGACAAAGAGGAGATTAATGGATGCAGTGAGGGAGGACATGGAGGAGTAGAAGATACAGAGAACAGAGGGAGTCGGAAAATGTTGATTCACTGTTGCAATCCCTGAAAATGGGTCAAGCCAAAAGGAAGAGAAGAAATAAGGAGACATGACTCAGTACTACAATATACAGTACATAACTGTACATTCTACATTAATATCACTTTCTGTTGTTTAGTTGCATTTTGTCTGTTCTTTTTATTGAACAGATACTAACATTGTCTCTTGGTGTTCTCCACATTCTATCCATTCCAATTAGTTCCTCTGTAAACCTCCAGTGATACATTTCTCCGGATTCATCTACTCACCTGACTTATTTACTCTGAGGCAAAATCCTTGTGTGTAATGAAGGGTAAAATGACCCAAGTGCTGTAGTTACAATAACACACTGGAGGGGGTGGCGATAGCCTCGGAAAATGGGGACACTTCGGAAGATTTTACCTCTGGGTTTCAAGAAACATTTCCCATTGTTTCCAAATGCTCTATTCGAGTCCAGTGAATGTAAAATATCTGTAAAGGTCACATTGAATTGAAGACAACTTGGACGAGTAGGACCAAGTGTATTCATAGCTGCACACGTCGGATGCAGCCGCAGGAATGTGTGTTCACACTTATCACGTTCTCCAGCGACGTGTGAACAAAGTCAGTTTTCCCATTTTACTATGGCTGGAAAAACAGCTCATCTGCAACTTTAGTCCAAGACGATTTTAAAGATTTTAGATTTATGGTTTTGATTTATTTTGTTCATCTTTACACTGTCTTCTTCTGCTTTTTCCAGGCTGCCATATTTACTGTTATTCTGCACTGCCAGCCAACCAGCCTGTCTTAATGGCAACAGGGCCAGAAAGAACGGTGTCCCGGTCAGCATCTGGGCCACAAACCACCTATTTGTGACTTTTATACACAATTTTACACAATTTATAGTGTCACAAACCCTGTAACACACACTGTTCCCATATTTTATTTTCTTATTTCCGATAAAGTAATAGAGATGCATCCAAAATATTTGGTCCCTCCACAAAATCTCAGCCTGAAAATGCATTTCTGGTTTTGGAACGAAAGACTTTTATCATAAAAACAAAAAGCAGATGCTGATGGATGGATGGATGGGATTATTTTAACAATTTTTTTTTATTTCTAACTAATTTTGCTGATGCAGTGCCTTGATTTTATTCAGGTTTATTACACAGTCATAGCCATAAACACAAGGCTACCAGTGACGGGTATAATAATGTTTTTGATCCCAAAGAGACATTTAGGACATTAATGTCTTTCGAGTTTTGTCCTTGGTTTCCTCATATCTGTAATAAAAAAGCACCATGTTTTAACGCATACATGACATGAACTCAATCATATAGTATATTAATTATTATCAGCAGCATTACAAACAAATATTGATTATAAATCACCCTCACTAACAAGATTTAATTGTGTGTATATATAAAAAAAAAAACAACTAAAATGAACTTTGAAAATAACTACTAAGAGGCCATAAATCTTCAGCCAGACAGCAGCAGTTTCCTGGTTGTGCAACGCACAGATATACTATCACCCACTTATTGGAATAGTTTCTTAATTCATTCATGCTAATCACTATCCTTCAGACTCAGCATCTCGCCTGTGATACAACGCAATTCCTTTTGCACGGGCCATTCAGCTTTCAGTCTGAAGGAGGATCACTGGTTTTTCAATTAGCTCTGTGGCTACAAAGTCCCTTTGATAAGCACAGCTGTGCACAAAGCTCATTTTCAAATAGTTTATCGTCAAAAAAGAAATACTGAAACTGTCAGAGGGCAACGACGCCACCAACAATGAAATATCAACCGGCGAACAGACGGCCGTTGCTATGGGTGACCCTCTCGGTTCTCCAACGGATGATCCGACGTGAGGACACGGCGTTCCGTCACCATCTGTCACGGGGCCTTGATGCAATACCGAAGGGCAGAGTTCAAACTTCAGACCCCTACATCATGATTAATGGGGAGGGAGCGTTTCAGAGCCAACTGTGTTCAGAGTAAATGGAGCTCGACTCAGTTGGTTTGGCTCCAGCGTGTTGTGGAGGAGATGGTTGGCCATACATGACTGTTTGATTCCAGTTTATCTTAGAGATGTTTGAATGAATCAAACCTTTGCACTGAAAAGCAAATAAAACATTTTAATGTAAACCACGACTGTTCTGTGGTTTATACAATATATACAATCAATGATCAGAGGTGGAGAGATGGCTGCTCCAACAACAAGAAGAATGAATGAATGACTTCTTTGTTCATGAATTTATTAATGTTCTACTGAATGATAGTTTGATAAATCTGTAACCAGATGTAGGGAGTCTGAAGACAAATCCTAGCGACCACACACAAGTACAGAAAACCAGCGTTTTTACCCACCGTCAACTTCGACTGAATCAGTCAAATTAGGTTATAACTAAGGGAGGAACAGAGAGCTGGACCAATAGTCCCATTAAAGTAATTGAAATACATGCTCAATGTTCAATATTAGACTTGGTTCTGCAAGGCATCAGGTTCGAATCCACCAGCTGCTTGGCTGCACTATTCTGACTTCACCTAAAACCTAACTCCCAGTGGGCTCACCACCTACAGGAAGGCTCACAGTATGATGCAGTGTGATTTGAGTGTAAGTTATGGAGACTGCTGCCCCTGGGAGTCCGTAATGGACAAGGAGATAAGGACGAATAAATATTATCACACTCATATTACTATATTTAATGTCCTTGCCTTCTCTTCTCTCTTTCTTCTGCCTCTGACCTCGATCCAGGATCCCGGTATCTTATTTCGTTCATCATATGTCAAACATGTGTCGCAATGACAATAAAACTTCCTTGAATCCTTGAATGATATAATGTCCATAAGATTGGCATAGGTTTTTCCTCCAAACACCAAACTCTTATAATACAATGCGTGGTTTTTGCCAATTTTTTTCTTAAATCATTCGAGGTCTTGAATTGGCTGCATATCAGTAATGGTTGATACCAGAATCAAAAATTCAGCAAGAGGTAATATTGGATTTAATATTTATATTAAAAATATATATATTGGGATGGGTTCTAATATATATATATATATATATAAATATATATATAATATATATTGGGATGGGTTCTAATATATATATATATATATATACATATATACATATAAATATATATAAATATATGTGTGTATGTATATGTACACGTATAGATGTATGTATATATATATATTGTGTATGTATATGTACACGTATATATATATATATATATATATATATATCAATCACATACTTCAGACTTCCTGGTGCTATACTGAGAGCACCTCATATATATACATATATGTGTGTGTTTGTGTGTGTGTGAATAACAGCTTTACTCCAGCTCATTTTCTTTTTCTATTAATTTACTATTTATCGCTGCTCAACATTGTCGGGTTAATTGTTTGTATATTACAAC
>JAFBJS010002232.1:7648-18111 GCA_016785265.1 Paraplagusia blochii | reverse complement strand
AAAAGTTAATATTGTATTTAATATTTATATTAAAAAAATATATATTGGGATGGGTTCTAATATATATATATATATATATATATATATATATATAAATATATATAAATATATGTGTGTATGTATATGTACACGTATATATGTATGTATATATATATTGTGTATGTATATGTACACGTATATATATATATATATCAATCACATACCTCAGACTTCCTGGTGCTATACTGAGAGCACCTCATATATATACATATATGTGTGTGTTTGTGTGTGTGTGAATAACAGCTTTACTCCAGCTCATTTTCTTTTTCTATTAATTTACTATTTATCGCTGCTCAACATTGTCGGGTTAATTGTTTGTATATTACAACGTTGATAGCCGCGAATCTTTTTTGCCGTAGAAAGTTTTATTAAAACGTTGCAGTTTTGATGAAGCAGACTCAAAGGATTCCCTTTCTTTCTCGCCCGGTTGCTTCCCTTTCATTCATTTTCAAAATGGTGCGATTCATGTGCTGTTGATCAAACACTCTCTGTCTCTGCCCTCATTTATTATTCCCACTGCTGACTCATACGCTCAGCCTTTAATAACTGAGTCTATGGGATCATACTATAGACTCTCTGTATGCATGGGCAGAAACACTGAATGCCCTGTATTTACGTAGATACACGTGCATTGTTCTCCATGTGCGTCAACCTCCTCATTCATTCACAAACGGCGGCAAAAAGTGGTCCATTAGTCAGAGCCCGTCCCTCTGTGCGTGTTAGGGAAGGTTGGGACCAAATAGCACGTAAATTAGAGGGGCAATTTGTGTCCATTGAGGGCTCTGGAAAGGCCAACATCATGAATATTCAATAAATTGCTCAGTATTAAACACCCTGGGTTTGTACTGCGGAGAATACAGATGTCACTCGAGGCCATTTGTTTCTCTGCAGAGGTGAATCTGAAAATTGCCTTGCACGCACTGAACATGAGTGAATTAACTTGAGCATTGTTTGTTACCGCATGTGATTGGAGAAAATAAACAAATATATAGTTTTGATCTGGCAAAATTTACCACAACCCGGTTTCCAAAATGAAGACAGAGTTAGGAACACGGACCTTGATGGCAGTTAAGCTGGCAGATGGATATTGGGTATCAGCACGGTGACCGGCTCCCTGCTGCTTCCGGTCTGTGTACATTCAGTTTGATGTATTCGGCAGTGCTGCGAGGCCAGAGAGCACAGCCTGTGATATTTATCTGGCCAATTAGAGCCAGCGTATCTCTGAGGAATCTCCTGATGCTTTACACCGCAGCCAATCTGTTTCACGGCTAAGTCACCGTTCGCGACTGCACCCGTGTTTTTCCTCCAGAACCGTCCGTGTTTGGGTTGTCGGCTAAATAATTTACACCCTTTTACAGGGGAGTGTTTAGTAGCACTGTCTGTCTTCATCAGGAATGAATGGTTTATTACGTGGGTTTCTCATTTTCATGTTCCTCAACTGTTCATTTAAAGAAAATTGATTTAATTATGAAAATCTGTGAATTAATACAGAATAATTTATGAAATTTTAATATAACATGCTTTACATATATTATGTAATGTACATTCATATATTATATAAATGTTATATACACATACAGTATGTAAGGATCAAGTATATTCATTTGTGTACATATATAATACAGACTTTTTTATATATATAATAACACAATGACTTGGACAAAAATTGTATTCTTTCAATGGGATATTGACATTTTACTACAGTGAATATAATGGTTTAAATTACCATCATTATATTGGAACTATCTGCACAAAAGATAAAACCAAATGAGTTTGTATTTTCTCTCTGAATTGCCTTTTTCCCTGTAGTGAAATTATTGTTTATTTCAAGTTTAGAAACATGCAGTTGCATTCTATAGTGTGAAACATCGTAGGAAACGGCAGTTGCTGGTGTCATTCTCACATGGGTTTATTGTTATCACATGTATCCTTTCTGGTGGATTGCACCATTTGATGCTTTATAAGATTGGTGTCTCCATTGACGCCTATTTAAAAAAAAAAAAAAAACGTCCCCTTGCTTTAATGTAATATCTGCAATTGCTGTTTTTTTTATCTTTATCAAACAATAAAAACCCAACATAGTATCACTGCTGTTGTACACACACACATATTCATTCATCTGCTTTTTTCCGTTGCAGGGTCGCAGGGCAGCTGGCACCACCCAAATCACATTGCACCATGTTGTGGGCTTTCCTCTGGGTGGTGATTCTTCAAGAAGTTATGTGGGTCAGGATGGTGCTATGCTCAGAGCACCTTAGTGGCAACCTGGCAGCTGGTGAAACCTTCTAACCTGAAGCCTTGCAAACCTAAGTCTGCTTCCTTAACCACTGAGCCAACACTGCCAATGAATATAAAGTCATTTTCATGGAAAAACATTATTAGACCACTCTTTCTTTAATTTCTTGTCCATTTAAAAGTCTGCTTCCACTTAATCTACATTAATCTGGACAAATATAATAACAAGACAACAGGAAGGCTCATAACTAAGTTTAATTTCAGAGCTGATTTCTGGCCATGTTGCATGGTTTTATTGACAGTGACAAAAATCACTTCCATTCCTACATCACTAGCAATAACATTGTACTGACAAATACACTGCTTTTAGTCATTGCATAGTTTTGTGTTCATTGTTTCCCCCAGGTGATAAACCTTTAGTGGAACAAGGCATTAAGATGAACAAGGAATTGAAGAAAACAGCAGAGTGGACTAATAACTTTTTCCATGACTGTATACGGTGTCTAAAACTGCCATAGCTGCAGAATATTAAATATATAACATTTTTATCATCTAACCTTAGACCTGTGAATGTGACTAAAAGTAACTTTCATCCTCGAGAGTGAAGGCAGCCTCCTGACCTATGTTATCAACACTGTTAATCAACCATTCCTAACATCAGGTGTCACTGTGACGACAAATCAAACTGAGCTAGAACTGAAATGTCAAAAGGACCAAAATGACAGCCCGCCCCTTTAAACACACTCATATTCCCTCACGCACTTCTTGTTCCCAGTCAATGGCGGTGTATGTTGCGAAGGCAGCAGTTGTCTGCAGTCACATCTGTGTTTACAGGAAGTTGGTGTTTACATGTGCTGTGTATTCAGTATGTGTGGTAATTTGTCCTGTGGATGAACTTTTACATGTTTACTGTATATATGCACATGTTCATGCCTGCATGCAGAGAATTAAAATAATAATTATCTAATCATGTTATCTATTGATATCAATAGTCTAAAGCAATTTCTCTCAAACTTCTTTTTTGGGGACCCATATTTATAAAATTACACCAAAATGCATTACTTGTTAATCATAGACTATTATCGGACATTATTGAGGATAGTTTATTGTTTATAGGGTGATAATTCAACAATAAATATTACTTAAGTTTTGTTATTTTATCATTAAAATGGCCGTGAACTCCTAAGAAACACGATACATGACGACCCCCGCAAAAAATCTCTTGTGACCCACCTAAGGGTTGCGACCCAGTCTTTGGGACTAAAAAAACATTGCAAGTGCTTTCTCAGTTTTCATCTTTTAGAGTCATCACATTGTTTTCAAAAAGTACAAATTTAATTAGTTTTTCTTCTTATCTTTTTCCTTCTCTTTTATTGACACAAAAACTCCCCTGCAGACAAAAAAAAAAAAAAATAGACTTTCCTTCCAAACAAGCCTCCAATGTTTAGGCTAAGCTGCACTTACTGTCACTTCTTTGTGTTGGCTTAGCATAATGTGGAGGATGAGTGTCTGTGTCCATCTGTGTGGAGGCTGTGATGGCTGCATGCATGAGGGTTGGAGCTTCATAAACAGATTCTCTTTGGACTGAATATTATTGCTTTTACACAGTAATACGAAAAAATATACCGATATTAATAATTCATTTTTGACAGATTTATCCAGGGTTTATTATGAATATTAATAATAGTGGATGTCTAAAATTAACTTGTTCCAATATCTGACCAGTATCATTGGACTTCTATACATATATATAAGTTCACATTGCTGGTCTCTCTGTACCCTATATTAGTTTTTATCCAACTCTGCAGCAACCTAGATTTCTTTCTGAGAACAACTCCTCCCACACCAACTCACTCTGTGTGCGTGGGTGTAGATTTTTTTTCCCCTTTTTTTTTTTCCCTACCATGAATGCACTATGATCCGTATTAATGTCCAAAGCACTTTCATCACATTCAGGATTATGCCTCACATTTGTGAAAAAAAACCTCATGGAGTACTACATCACTGCGCTGAGAGCCAGGGCAAATGCGATGAAGGATTCGGGGAAAACTGAGTCAGACTAAAATACTCCAGGAAGGCTCGGCTGATTGAATTCCTGAGTTCATCACCTGTGTGTGCCTTTTTCAGTGAAAGAAGATTCAACCACATTAGCACCAGCGCTCAGGCTGATAGCGGTGAAGAGGAGCGTCCCGCTTTTCCCTCCCCTCCTGGCTGTGACTGGCTATTCTTAGAGGTGCGGTGCTACTGTATGCATATTTGACACTTTATCACATTTACAATCTTAATTAACAGAGTGATGGGGAAGGGGGCGTTGGAAGATTATTACGTGGTATCATCATGTGGTAACTTGATACCGATCTCTGATGCCTCCGGGCGTCATAGTCAATGACCTGGGGCCGAGGGTCTACTGGAAATGGGTCAGGGTATAAATGAGTGTTTGTTCTGTTGATGAGTTTGTGTAATTTACGCGACAGCACTGACGAGGAGCAGCCGATGGTTACAGTTCACATGACTGCAGCATCAGTAGTATATTTAAGTTTTACTCCGTAATCAGCGCACAGCCAGGAGGGAGGTTTAATCTTGTTAAGTAGCGTATTTAGCGGGAGGGTGGGGGTGTTCTGCTGTTACCTGAGCCAAAATTACTAAGAGGGAAACATGAAACCTTTATGCATTTCAGCAAATGATGATGACCTTGATGATGACAGCTTTTGGCAGTGATAAGACCTCCCAAAAAAAATGTGTTTCTGGTAACAGGAACAAATCAGAATCACAGGCCGTACAGTTTATTTTACATATTTATCTTGATATTTATAAAAAAAAATACATAAAGAATGCATTTGGTCCACTGCAGAGTCGTAAATCTCATTGTCGTCATCATCATCATCATAATCATCATCATGTCATCTGCAGACGCTCAGGCCGTCCCTTTTTAGAAGGGTACACATAGCCCGTCCTTGGGTGTCCTCAATCATGTCGTCCATTATACCACCATAACGGTGGTAGTGGCCCTCATAAAGCTGTTAGTGGTGTGTGATGTCCAGTGGACGTGCCATTCAAGGCCGGTAACGTTACGTAAAACCATGGTGGCGGCCATGTTGCCGGACTCTTGTCCACAATCAGCTTCTTGTTGGCTTCTGCTCAGAAAACACAAGGACAGTAGCATTTTGACCCTTCTTTTTGGACTAGTTCTGTATTGGGTACCAGGTTGGAGACACCTGGTCTTGTGTGATCACATGTCCAACCACACAGATGCTTGCAAACCACTATCACTAATATCCCCTCATAAAAAATAAAAAAAATGCGTAAAATGTCTTGCCCTTAATAATGGGCAGGATTTCTTGGAAAAAACTTTTGGCTGCAAAGTTAATGTAACTTTTTTTTTTTTATGGACCTAAGATTGTGGAGTTTTAGAGACCTTGGAGTGAGATAAAACAATCACAGGGCTCATCTCACTCCCAGAACATAACCCCGCCTGTTGTGTTATTTGTATCGCATATTTGAGAATGAAGTTAAGAAAAAGTTTTTGACTGTCCACACATTTTTTTTTTTCTTGTTACCAAAAAAGAAACTTTATTTTGGTCTAACTCATATGTTCTTTACAATTTCTTTAAACTAACATGGCTGTGGAAGCCTGGCTGGAATCCTCCGACAAAACTCTATAGTTTCATTGACGCACAGGAGATTAATACTCTGATGGGCTTAGTTGCATCTGCTGCTATTTGTCACTATCATCATTAGCTACAAGCACAAAGCGCTTAAAAAAACACACAGCGTCCTTGTAACACTGGTGCAAGAGATGCTCATTTTGCCCCATTCTGTTTAAAGCAATAGACGCCACTGTGCAGAGACGCCGATGCAAAGCCCTGATTTGTTGTGGCGACACTGGGTCTCAGCGGGGATAAATGTCAGGCAAATGATTCTGAAAGATGAGGGAGAAGCCAGACCCATAACGAACCCCCCGTCTTTTACTGCACCATGTGACTCATGTCATGATGTATGACAGTCAGCAAGCACTCATTTTACCATGAAATGGTTGTAAATTTTAGGTGAGACAATAATTATCAATAGTCATTTCATGGTTTATTTTGATACCCTAGGTGGCGCTGATTAATTGGTGTGAAGAACAAAACACACTAAAAGCTGAGGAATCAATTTTGTCCTAATAAAATTTATACCATCAGTTTTTTTTCAACTGAATATTTTGTCATGTTTTGTTTCTTTTAAAAGCATTTCCTACACAGAGTTAGTTTTAGTGTTTATGAATGAAGGAAGGCCACAGTAAACAGTCACATTATTTAAATTGATACGCTATTTTTTTTTTTTTTCATCGGAGTAAATGTGAGTAAACATTATGTCTATTTGTCATTCGCTTTGACTTACTTTAATTCTCCTCCCGTCCTCCTGTCTGGGCACACAAACAAATCTGACAAGGAACTCCGAGCCATGATGTCTCCTAAATCACTTATACTGTAGTGTTTGTGTGGGCTATTAATAAGTAATGTGGGTTTGGACTGAAAGCACAGATTAAAGCTGTATTTGCTTGCTATAATTTGCACTTTCATTTAAGCTTCGTCAGTAGGACGGCGTGTGCCTGGGAGACGCAGCAACGGGACGAAGGCACAGAGAAATCCCTGTGTTCGCCGTGAATGGGGCTAAGCATGTGTACACAAGTTGACAGGTGACAAAACACGACACAGTCGGGTTTTAGCACAAAGAATTACACAAGGGTATGGTTAAGAGACACTAGCAATAGGCAGAAGGAATACAGCAGTCAGGTTTTTACCGGTGGATTTGAGATGATTAATCATGATTAATTGAGATTGAGCAACAGTTCTGACAAAGAAATATGTTCAGCAACGTTTTCATTTTTGAGTAAACTATGTGATGGAATAATCAATATCCAGTAAAATATGTATTTTGAATTTTGTATCATGGACTTTAGTCGAGCGTGTATTTCAGCTCAAGTGAAAGGGTTACAGGACAGTTGTGAGAATTACACAAGGGTATGGTTAAGAGACACTAGCAATAGGCAGAAGACAGGAGGCAGAGCTGGAGGTGGAGGAGTTAAAGATGCTGAGATTCTCTTTAGGAAAGACAAAAATGGACAGGATCAGGAATGAGGTGATGAGAGGGACAACACAGACAGGAAGGTTTGGAAAAAAAGCTAGAGAAGACAGATTTAGATGGTTTGGACATGTTCAGAGGAGGGACAGTGGATAGAAGAATAATCATAGGGATGGAGCTACCAGGTAGGAGACAAAGAGGAGATTGATGGATGCAGTGAGGGAGGACATGGAGGTAGTTGGAGTTAGGGGTGAGGATACAGAGGACACAAGGAGATTGAAAATTTTGACTTGCTCTGGCAACCCCTGAAAAAGGGACAAGCCAAAGGAAGAAGACACAATGGTTTAAATTTGTGTAAATCAGTGGTCCCCAACCACTGGGCTGGGGACCGGTACCGGTCCGTAAGTCAATTGCTGCCGGGGCGCAAAGAACTAATGTTTCCTTTTGGCCCCATCTGGCTATTACTTACACTTGATCCATACCAATATCAACATAGGAACTTAACTCGGGTAGGAAGATTTCATAGGTAGGAAAATATTTCAGAACAGCCGGAATTCACTTTTAATGAGCTTCCATAACTTGACAACCATTAAACTGGTGTGTGGCGCAACAAGGTTGGGGGACACTGATGTAAATAATCATGAGGACACATGGGCTGCAGGTAACAACAACAGCAATGAACAATATTGGCAATGAAAATAAATTATAATAAACAGCAGTAACATGTATGACGTACCATATATATTTGTATATACACAGTATATGTGTGTGTTTATATACTGTATATACACACAATTTGGCATTCTATGAGAAGGACAATTTTTATTAGCATTTCAGCCTTAATACATTTTTTTTTTTTTTTTTTTAATATTAGTTCAACGTTTCATCTCTTTGCTCCTAACCCAGAACCTGTGCCCAATTTTTATAGCAACTGTCTCCTGCCTGGTCTACAGCATAATGTTCTGCAAGGTCCAGATCCATCCCACTGATTTCAGATATGAGCTTGTCATTATTGACGAGTTAAGTACGACATTGATCTGCGCACTTGCCTATACGAGACGTCGACAAGACGGTTGAAGACAACATCAGATTGACTCAAGAGGAAGCACTGAGGTGTTGCTAACAGATAGAACAACAGAGCAACTCTTAAAATCTCTGTTCAGAAAATCACCTTCATTAAACAATCGAATCGACTCATGTTTTTTTTTTTTTTTTTTTTTTTGGTGTGTGTGAAACAGCGCCCCTCTAGATATAACATGGTGAATGTGAATTAAAAACATGGTACTGCGCTCTGTTGTCCAATTTTTTTGGTTAAACCAGAATATCGTAAAAAAAAAAAATAAATCGGCAACATTAATCAACTAAGGGCTACTTTGATGAGGCAAAAAGCATTTTTTTTATATTTGTTGCATCAGCCAAAATATTGATGAATAAAAGATCAACTGAATTGCCACAATAAAATGACAAAAAAATAAAGAAAGCAGCAGCTGAAAGAACAGAAAATGGGCCGAGCTTTTCATCCACTGACACACATTAATGGAAAAAAATATCACTAACCACTTCTCTTTTTTTTTTTTATCCAGTAGACTCAGTGTCACTTAAACTGAGCTGCGCTACTTCCACGCGCTACTCACTGTGTCATTGAACTGAGAAGAGACAATACAGCATCGTAGTAACCTGAATATTTCATTCTAATACTCATTCTTCCGAACCATGTACTGATCCATTGAGCTGATGCTCTGTAGTAGTTTTTTTTTTTTTTTTTTTGCGTCAGCCACAAATGTGTTTGTACTCGTGTCTCATTGTCCTTGTGGGTAGTGAACACTGAAGTAGGTCAACAGTGGCAGCAGTTTGGATGTATTTGAACATCAGCACAGGAGTATTCAGCTCCCTGACACGTCTCCAGGTGTTCCATTTAATTGCTCGTATCATAACAATACGAATCTTACGGTAACAATTACCTCCTGTCTTTGCTTCTGATGTGCGATGCCTCCCTACAATTAGAGCTCCGTAAAATAAAACTAAGTCTCCCTCTTATGTTTTTAATGTCAGTAATTATCCAACAGCACAATGGCCTCCAGCACAGGTGCAAGTTCTAAACCTTAAGAACTTTATTTTAAGAGTTAGAACCTTTCGAGAGACAAAGTGGAATAAATATGAGAGCAAATGGCAGGGTGTACGTGAACTCTACATGAGCCTTTGGATAGTGAATAGCCTTTATTGATAAATTAAATTAGTTTTTGTCCTTAGTGCCCGTCTGTCCATCCTGGGTGAGGATCCCCTCCACTGTCCATCAACCTTAGGTTTCTTCCTTTTTTTTCCCCGGTCTGGTTTTTTTTGGGATTTGTTCCTCAGCTGGTGTGAGGGTCTATAAGGGCAGGTGGTATTTTTCCTGTTTTGTCTAATGTATCTTGATTATTTTATATAACTGTTTGTAAAGTGCTATGGGACAACAGTTGTTGTGATTTGGCACTTTAAAACAAATAGAGTTGAAATTAAAATAAAGTTGAAGTTGGTAATGCAGTCAAAAATGGTGTCTGGTGCCGCGCAACTTTTAATTTCACTTCTTAAAATGTGTAGGATCAGTATAAAATTTCCATCGGGAACTAAATATGGCATGAGGCAGTGGTGGCCTAGTGGTTAAGGAGACGGACTTGGGTCCAGAGGGTTCGAGGTTTGAATCTACCAGTTGCCAGGTTACCATTGTGGTCAACTGAGCATGGCAGCATCCCCACTCACTGCTCCTTCTGTGATCAAAAGCTGCCCACTGTTGTGTATATCACAGTGTCACAATGACAGGGAGTTTGTTTTTTTGCCTTCTTTCTGAAGTTCTGTCTGTCAGTCTATCTACAGGTAGACACTAAACGCAAGGAAGTGGAGAGAGGAAAAATACAGTTTAATATATCATACCTGTCGGAAGTCAGTTATTATATAAGAATATCTAATAGTTATTTTTTAACAACTAGATTAGAACCTACAGAGGTGGAGGTTTGCACCAGAGAGAAGAGGAATGAAGGACAGTCGTGAATGAAAGGGAGAACAGTGGAATGGTGAGGTTACAAGGAGCAGAGGTGGAGAAGGTGGAGGAGTTTAGATACTGAGGATCAACTGTTCAGAGCAGTGGA